>CAVLJG010000005.1:100641123-101091757 GCA_963669975.1 Acanthoscelides obtectus
GTGCCATGTTTTGAATACCGCGCTTGAACAACTTGCAACAAGAATTCCGACAATATTATTTCGCAAACCAGAGGTATTTTCAATAAAACTACATATCAGGGAGTACTTTAGATGTTGCTACTAATCGACTCAAATCATTGTTCGACAACTGATTTGGTTCATGACAGCAAGAATCAAATATGTATTTCACGGTTCAGTTCTGGTTGTTTTTTTAATTTTTTCCCTAAACTTCAGGAACCCAGGAAATATGTCTCTTTTCCGTCCTCTGTTCAACACTCAGTAAAATCGTTAGAAAATTTATATATGACATATTATTATAAAAGGTATAGGCCGTCCTGCGTTTGATTGAAAAATAGCATTGATTCGAGCCCTATCGGGTATATCAATTGAAAAATTATCAAGAAATTTAATGGTAGGGAATGATGCTGAGAAATAGTTGTTTTGGAGACACAATGGTAATCAAGTCACCGTTTGTTGATTGGAAAATATGTTGTAAAGTGTATTGACGTAATTCTGTAGGAACATAATCGACAAGAAGTTCAGGCTGAGATGGGATAATCATTTCTTTAAGTCTAGTTTCCATATAAACATATCATGTGCAATATATATCGGTAATTTGAAACTCTGGAGCAATGGCTAAAAACATAAAATCTGGAATAATATCACACAAATTTTTGAGGATCGGCTGCTTACGAGGTGTAGATCTTATAGTTTGTTGTTGTTTTTGTATTGCTGATGCGGTGGTAGACTTTGGGATTGAATCATATTTGTTTTTTCTTCCATATAGATATTGTACTGCATTTATATCATCAACATCTAGACCACGAATCTCATGCTGATAGAAGGCAAACATAATAGCATTCGGAGAAGCACTATGTGCTATGCGAGGGGCATGTCCAATTTCCATGAACCAACACCTGATAGAGAATGATGTCAAAAATCTCAGATAGCAAATATAAATTCGTTTACCCCCCAATCAAAATCTTGACTGAAAAAAAAATTAGGCAGCAAATATACAATAATCATACCCGAATTTCTATATTTCTAAAATTCTACTCTCATGTGCAACTTGTAATTGGAATTTCCGCCGGACAAACGATACATCCATGTATTACTAAGAAATTATATAAAAAATACTGCAACCGCAATGAATGTTGTTTTCTCGATAAAAATGGTACTGAGAACATGATGAATATAATATGCATATTTACGATACAATTATCTCATGTACGCGTGTGTCATCTCAACTACGTACTTATATTGAGCGAGCGCATGCAGTTTTCTCGATAAAAATGGTACTGAGAATATGATGCATATAATATGCATATTTACGATACAATTATCTCATGCACGCGTGTGTCATCTCTACTACGTACTTATATTGAGCGAGCGCATGCAATAGTCGTCATTGTTTCACACTTAACGCACAACGCTGCAAGCTGCAACAACGACCGCAGTACAATTAGTGCTTCGAGAGAGACGAGAGAGCGAAAATTTTAAAAAAAGTAAGTGCTATTTTATTAATATTTTTCTTTTTTTATGTCTCTAAATGCAACTGTTTTTTTTTCGTGTTATGCTTCAAATAGTTAGACGACTCTATTTTTTTATCGATGGATTTATCAAAAATTAATGCTGCGTCTTCGATTGTAGACCGCAAACCTATCAGAAATTAAAGGACCTACCAGTCGGGACACCATTTGCCAATCCAAGCAGCTAAAGTGGTCAAGTCGAAATTTGGGGAAGCCGTGCTACTAGGATTTAGGACCGGAAGTGCTATTTCTACCACAGCGGGTGACGGAAACGTACCAGCCGGTCATCGACGAACTTTTTCACGGAAAATACTCGATCATCTTCCAAGGGGAAGTGGACGTAGGGAAAAGCCGACCGCTAGCATCATTCAAAATAGTGGAAAATTAACAAAGCAGAGAACAGGAGGAGGACAGGGTGAGCATTTTTATATATTTTTGAGTAATGTGTTTGCTTGAAAAAAAAAATGTCGTCTTTTCAAATGTCTTCAAATAAGGTTAAAAAGATCATCAAACAAAAGACGGTGTTCTACTATCAATTGTTAGTCTACGGAAAATTTTATTTGATAATTTTACAATCAGAGACGCGGAAGTGTGGCTGAACGAATAGAAAACAAATTAGATTATGTAAACGGGTAATTCGTAGTAGAAGGCAAAATAAATTATGTGTAGGGACCTGTAGAAAAGTAGAAACAATTTGGGGCATTTTAAACATTTTAGAAAGTTGATTTTAACTAGACATATTGGGGCAGGACTTCACTTAACATTGGGTCAGAGGGTTAGATGGGAAAATGTAAGAATCGAGCTTTCAAAGTAGAATAAAAACCGGTTCCATAGCTAATTTGCGTCATAAGGACTTGAATCAATTTTTAGCAGATTGTGTAGTTGTTTTAAAAGGAAAATTAGGAATATTTGAACACCCATTGTGCGCTCAAAGTAAATACAACATTTTGCGGGGAGTTTATTAGGAAATCGGGGGGATAATGAAATTTTGGGAATTAAATATATTAATACTAAAATCATATTATTGATACATCAACCTCAAATAGACGAGTGGTTTAAGATATATGTTAAAGATAAACTTTTTAAACGAATTATCGGAATTTGCTGAAAAGATTCGGGATTTGCGTTAAATAAAATTATTTCCTTAGTTGTTAATATCAGTAAATATCAATTGGGAAACGGTTCATCTTATATTAGACTACCAGAACCGATTATAAGGAAAAATGCTTGTATAAACATTAAAAATATAGATCAAAATTGCTTTTACTGGGCCATTGTAAGCGCTCTTCGGACTCCTAGCAATAAAAGACATGCAGAACTAACCTCCTCATATCCACACTTTACTGACGTTTTACAAACAGAAAATTTAGATAGTCCTATGCTGCTAACAAAAATTTCAAAATTTGAAAAGATGAATAACATTTCAGTCAATGTTTACGCTTTAGAATTGATCGAAACAGAAAAAAAATCATTTTACATAGTAGTACCAGCAAGATTAACGGAAAATAAACGGGATACGCATGTTAATTTACTTTTAGCTCAAAATAAATATTATCCGCGTTTAAATGATTATGATGCTCCTCACCAGCGCCAGCAAATGAAGATAATGATTCAATCGATGAAATTAAATATCACTATTGTTGGATTAAAAATCTTTCGCGTCTTATTAGTAGCCAGTTAAATAAACATCGTGAGAAAAAATTTATTTGCGATAGATGTCTGAACTATTTCCATCAGCAAAATAAATTAGTTGAACATGAAAAACTGGGTTCTAAATTTAATAAATATAAAATTAACCTTCCTAAAGAGAGCTGCGTTGAATTTAAAAACTTTACATACCAACAAAATACTCCTTTTGTTGTTTATGCAGATTTTGAATGTCAATTAGAAAATCATAAAGAAAGTAGCGTCGTAAATTTAACTAAAACCATAAAATATCAAAACACGTTCCGTATAGTGCTGGTTTCTATGTAAAATGCAGCTATGATGATAGCCTTTCTTATTCGAGAGCTATCGAGGTGCAGATTGTATGATTGGTTTGCAAATCGTATGGCTGGTGTTGCGCAATTTGTAAACTCAAAAATAAAAACAAGCGTACCTATGATTGAAAAATTAGACACATGTAAGGCAACATCATGTCATATTTGCGGTAAGAGATTTTCAAAAACAAAAAAGACATAATCGTTAGAGATCACAACCATTCAGTGGAGAGTTCAGAGGTTACGCACACCAAGCATGCAATCTGAACTTTAGAAAATTGTTTGTTGTGCCGGTTATATTCCATAATTTAAGTGGGTACGATAGTCACTTTATGATTTCGAATTTATGTAAAAAAGGTCGCTTAAGTCTACTTCCCATCAACAAAGATAAATACATCTCCTTTACGCTGCACTCAGATGAAAATAACATTAAATTGCGGTTTATAGACTCTTTTCGATTTATGGGGGCGTCTCTTGATGAATTAGCTGCAATTTTAGCAGAATCAGAAAAGAAAATTTTACAAAGGGAATTTCAAAATTTAGATGAAGATAAATTCAAATTATTAACACAGAAAGGAGTTTTCTGTTACGATTACATTGATTCGTTGAAAAAATTAAATGAAACGACTTTGCCCCCAATTGAAAAATTTTACAATAAATTAAACGATGAAAGTGTAAGTGACGAGAAGTATGCTCATGCGCAATCTGTTGGCAACAGTTTAACATTAAAACATTAGGAGAGTATTCTGATATATATTTAAAAACAGATATTCTGCTTCTTGCCGACGTTTTTGAGCAATTGCGTAAAAAATGTTTTCTCCACCTATGGTCTGGATCCTGCGTGGTACTATACAATGCCCGGATATACGTGGGACTGTATGCTCAAATACACTGGGTGTAAGTTAGAACTACTAAAGGATCTAGATATGGTGATGTTTTACGAAAATGCTATAAGAGGTGGAATTTCGGTGTGTAGCAACCGATTTTCGGAGGCCAACAATAAATATATGCCCGAATATGATCCTGAAAAGCCGTCCAAGTACCTTATGTACCTGGATGTGAATAACTTATATGGGAATGCTATGCAGCAACCCTTACCCTACGGAGGGTTCAAATGGGTAGATGATGTAACATCGTTTGATGTGATGTCAATACCCGACGACTCTGACGTAGGGTACGTGCTACAAGTCGATCTATCGTACCCACAAGAACTGCACGATAAACACAAAGATTTTCCGTTTGCGGCAGAACGTAGCGTACCACCCAGCGACGGCGGGGGTAAAATTGCCGAAATTAATGACAACACTTACGGATAAAAAAGAGTACACGGTTCACTATAAAAATTTAAAACAAATGCTAGCTAATGGGTTAAAGTTAACGAAAATCCATAAAATTTTACAATTTAAACAAGCAGCCTGGCTGAAACCCTACATCGAGTTGAATACTCGATGTAGAGCTGCAGCCCGGAATGATTTCGAAAAAAATCTTTTTAAATTAATGAATAATGCAGTATTCGGTAAGACCATGGAAAATATACGTAAGCACCGCGTATGTAAAATCGTTAAATCTTGGGGTGGTCGCTATGGGGCAGCAAACTTGATTTCGAGTTTTCGGTTCCACAGTCGCACAATTTTAGAGGAAAATCTGGTGGTTATCGAATTGAACAAGGCTGAAATAACGTTTAACAAACCTCTGTATGTAGGGCAGGCAATTCTAGACCTATCGAAACTAGTCATGTACGATTTTCATTACACCTATATGCTACCAAAAATGGGTGCAGAAAGGTGTAAGCTCATGTACATGGACACAGACAGTTTTATCTACGAATTGCAATGTGAGGATGCATATGAGGAGATCATTAAGGCTGATTCCAGTAAATTTGATACTTCGGATTATCCTGAAAATAACATATATAAAATACTGCGTAAGAACAAAAAGGTGCCGGGTCTAATGAAAGATGAAAATAACGGTAAAATTATGACACATTTTGTTGGACTTCGAAGCAAAATGTATAGTTACAAGGTGCAGGGTGGGAAGGTGGTTAAAAAATCTAAAGGGGTTAAGTACAATGTTGTTAAAAATAAAATTGCATTTGAGGATTATGTTGAATGTTTGAAAGAATTTAAGGAAAAAACAGCTACACAACGCTGTATCAGGTCGTATGCACACAACGTATATTCTGTTGAACAGTCAAAAATTAGTTTAAGTCCGTATGACGACAAACGTTATTTAATTCCGAACAGTTTTGACACACTTCCGTGGGGGCATTACAGTATCTTATAATAGCGTTTTTTTTTTTGTTATAGATGAATGCCCCAACATTATCAGAGTTAGCTGTTAGAAAAATTTGCGAATCAATAACATCATCAGCAGTAGAATTCATGGAGCAGTCTCCACTACCATGGAAATTAACTACGGAAATTGTGAAACAATTTCCTTTATATAAATGGCACGCTATGATTAAAGAAGCCAAAAATGATCTTGATTCTTCATATACAGGAATTAACTTTATTAGATGTCACAAAGAAATAGATCCAAATTTAATTCACACTATATTAGGAAAATCAGATTGGGGTTATGTTTTTGAAGATTATTCTAGTTACTGTCTATGGACAAGTGGATATTGGCTGGACCAATATTACCTACACGTATGTAAAAATTGTTTATCTAAATTTAAAGAAATACATAAAACTTTAAATAAACGTTTATTTGCCTGCTATGACCATTCTCACGAGGTTCACGATGCACATGACATTATTTTGAACGTATACCAAAAAAAGTATAATTGGTGTCACAGCTGCTTTAAAAGCGTAGTGTTTGAACTAAAAGACCAGGAATCTTGCAGAGATGCCTTACATGATAGGTCTAGAAATAACATCCGAATCCGATTTGATGAATCTGATGTAGACAGCGATATTGAGTTTTAAAAAAAAAACATCACAGCAAACAAATTACAAAAAAATATATAAAAAGCGTTCATCCGTCCTCCAGTTTCTCTCTATCTATTGTACTAACATTTATATATATATTTTTTTTCAAACATGTATGTAGTACTAACATTTATATATATATATATATATATATATATTTTTTCAAACATGTATGTAATTAGATTTAATAAATGAATATTTATAAAAAGATGTTTTATTGATTTCGTTAGATTTTTCTAGTAAGAAGAGTTCACAACAACAACAACAAGATGTCCTGATAGCTTGAGTCGTCAGAGGTGTGCAACATCAGAAGCAATGTTAGTGCGTGGTTGGAGTTCAAAACTTAGCGTGTTCAAAACAAAAAAAAACACGCACACACATAATACTAACATTACTTCTGATGTTGTGGCGCGGTTCTTCGGGCTATCAAGACATCTTTTTGGTATTTTTGAACAAAGTGTGCACGTCACGTGCGTCACGTATCACGTCACGTGCGTCACGTATCACGTCACGTGCGTCACGTGTCACGTCACGTGCGTCACGTGTCACGTCACGTGCGTCACGTGTCACGTCACGTCACGTGTCACGTTACGTGACGTATATCATAATGAAACGACAGATATGCATTTTTACAAAAACTTTATTAAAATCGTTCAAGATCATTAGCGATCCTATGTCTATAGAAAAATATATGTTGTCCTAACGCTATATGTTGTAAAGTACAGCCTACGAGCTTAAATGTATACAATTTTTGAATAGCATCTGAAAACGTATAATTTTGATCATTAAAACTAGCTCGAACAATCTTAAGCGCATTATAATAATAGCTTGGAAATTCAACAGTTTCTAGCATAGACATATACGGTACTAAAAGTTCATTATTTGCTTCTAAAAGAGCGTTCACGTCCATTTCTGAGAGGTAGAAACTAATGTTGTGCTTGGTTATTTCGAGAATTTTCGTACTATCATAGATTAGTCGTCGAATTCTGCAATAGTCACCGCACTCGATTTCGACAGGATCATACTTGTCAGGAAGGTTCTTCTCCTCCTCCTGCTCCTCCGTCTCCTTCACCGTTACCACATTGAGCTGGGTGATTAATTGTTCCCACTCATAGGAACTGAAAGATAGTTTCAACCGTGATGAGTTCCACACAATTACAGCAGGAGTAAATGATCTCGCTGGGCTTAGACCGCATCCAATTTGGTATGATCCATTTGGAAACTGCGTGTACAGCAGATAATGGTCCTCGTTCTTGGCCGCTTCTTCGTACCTTTCCAGAATAGCATCCAGCTCACGGTCGTAGTTTACAGATGATTCGTGTGAGCTGCTGGTGGTGAGGTCAAACTCGCTGCAACTTGAACCACTACCACTGGTATCCATTTTTTTTTTTTTACTAGCTGCCTGACTGACTGACTGACTGACTGCAACCGACTGAGAACTCACTTTTAGCAGAAACCCCCCACCCCATACACCTAGACGATCGCATCATTGTCAATCCAACTATTATGTTTTGCATCAAGGCCAAGCCATTTGACGTACATTTTTTTACCTTTACGACGTAAAACTTTTTCAACTAAATAAACATCTGGATTGGCTGTTTTCTGTAATTCTTCGTCATAAAAGGCTCCTTTGATCGGTGCACCTTGCATATCTTCGAGCATGTACGTTGCAGGGTTGGTAATATTAATTTTAGTAACTTTAAATAATTCCGTTGTCCAGCTTGGAACGTATCCCTTGTCGAATAGCATTTTGGTTTTGCTGATGCGTACAATGTCACCAACTTTAAACTTACGCGGGCCCGCGATTTTTAAATGAGTATATTTTCGATTTAAGATACATTTTTCGTTGGATTTATTAATTTGTGATGGTTTACATCCGATTGTTTGATGACGTGTTCCATTGTATTCATTGGTAATGCTTTGTAATATATCAATCCATTTATACGATCCCATTAAGCTAAAGTATTTGTAAAGTTTATTTTTCAACGTCCTTATGGCTCTTTCAGCAATGGCCGCTTTCTTGATGCTATATGTACTATAATGATTAATATCATGCTTCTTCATTAAAGTTTGAAATTTACTATTGTAAAATTCTTTACCTTGATCAGATTGTAGATTTTTCGGCGTACGTTCCGTATGTGCGAGGATATCCGAAAACGCACGAGTTATCTCCTCACCCGTCTTTGTCTTTAACGGTCTAGTCCACATAAACTTGGAAAAAGAATCGATTACGACGAGAATTAATTTGAAATTTTTATTTTGATGAGCATAAGGTCGCATTTCAGCCAAGTCCGTCTGCCATAAATCGTCTAAGCCTTTAATGATGGTACGTCGTCTTAGATAATTTTTTCGAGCAGGCTTGTGCAGCTCGTTAACTAGTTGTAGCTTCTCCTTGGCGTACGTCATCATGTTTTAACGCTTTAAATTGTTGTTCCATCGGCTTAATACGCTTAGCAAGATCGAATGTTTTCAATGATATATATGATGTGCGTCCTTGCAAAAGTTGTAATTCAGAGGATAAATCAATGATATTTTTCCGTATTGGAGTCAAATCGGTATGAGACTTAATTGTAGCCAACTCCTGTTCTATTCTTGTTGTTATATTTGCAATAGAGTCATCTACATATTTTTTTGTTGCCATATGTTTACCAGAAGTAGGCGGATTTCTCGAAATAAACTCTGTTATTTGATCTGTTTTTGCTGTTATTTTTTTTAAATCAATCACTGAAGTATCTACGTATTTTTTAGTTGCCGCATCTGAATTATCTGTGGGATCTTTTATATTACACAACTTTACGTTCTTGAAGTCAACATTTCCATCAGAAGTATGGGGTAGTGTTAACTTTGGCGGTGTACGCATATACGGAAGTGTCTTTTGTTTATCAAAGCGACGTCCGAATTTATCAAGACTCATCGTGTAAATGAAAGACCAAGGAACTAGCTACTGTATTATATTAGCTTCTTTTAGCTCGTTGAGGATGGCTACTATTTCATTATCATGCGACGTATTGCCAGCTTCCTGAGATGCCATAAGGAGTTTAAGTCGATCGATTAATTCATTGGGATCATCCCAGTACACGTATTCGATTGGTTCCTCGTTGTATGTCAAGTAATCACCGATACCTTTTCCTGTTGGCGGTTTTGATGTTGATGATGTTGTTGTTGTTGTTGTTGTTGTTGTTGAGGGAGTGGATCTTGTTAATGATCGACTAAGTGGACTACGTATTTTTGTAGATGTTGATCGTGTGACAATTGTACCTTTATTTTTCTGCACATCTTTAAAGAGAGGCTTAATAATGTGATTATATTTAAATCCTGTCGAACCTTTTAGGCGTCCAAGCGAATCTAAATGAACACCGGTACTTTGCAATAGATTTTTATAGGGTTGTAAATCTGCATCTGCATAGTTTGGGTCATTATAGAATAAAAGTTGATACAGCCCAGGTGTGCCACGAAACCATGTACCTGCTAAGTTTGTCCCCTCAGGTAATATCTGTATTTGGCCAGTCGCTCTATCAAATTTAATTCGGCGTTTACCTAACATCCAACCAATGTTGTCGGTATATATAGGTCCATAATTTTTATCAATTTTATCGTTTTGTGTCCAAAAATCTTGTAAATAATTATGGCTTATTGGGGGATATTGATCTAAGTATTCTTCTATTGCTTCTTGTGAAAAATCAGCAGGACGCATTTCTTCAGGTAGTGGTGGTGTTTCAGGTCTCGGCGGTATATTACCTTGTTCATCAGTTGAAGCCACGTCTTCTAAATTGAGATAGTTTGGGTTCTGTGTGAATACATCATCATCATCATCATCATCCTGTTTCAATTTTTCCTCTTTTTTAATAATAAATGAAGGATGCTGCTGAGTCTTAGCTATTTGCTTAAGAGGTTCAGATATTGGTTTGAAAAGTTTTCTAATAGATTCATCTTCTGCAGTTCGACCTAACTTTAAAGTAAGATACTTTTTACGTATAGCTCGAGCAAGTTCTGCGATCTTTCTTTTATGACTAGCAACGGCAACTTGGTCCTTTGACATCATGTTACTGAATGATGGCGTACATGATAAGCCTACAATTTTATGTACTTATCAAATCCTACTCTGTATCGACCATAATTAAGAGGAAAGTCTTTAACAATAACTAACGTACCGTACTTTTCTGCCCAACATTCCGAACACATCTTTTTGAATTCATCAAAAGTAACATCTGGAGATACATGCTCATCAAATATATGTTTTAGATTAATTTCATCCTGCTTAAATAGTACTATAATGTTACAGTTGTCTCGTATGAGCTGTTTTGGAATTTTAGAGTATGTTTGGCAGAGATATGCAGCATCGATATCTTTATGACGACACATGGAGTAATACTCTCGAATTTTCTGCTGACCGTCACACGACACGTCGTCAAATATAAATATAGAGCTATTTTTAGCCTTACTTGGACTTATAATTTCCTCGTTATCCTTAAATGGGAAATAGCCAACACCCTTAGCAGCGGAAATCACTTCTTGAAGCAGTTGATACTTTGGTTGATACAACGATTTTGAATAAACGTAAACATTTTTAAACTTAGCACCGTTCGGATGGAAAAGCAGCGCCAGCATTACGTTCGTTTTTCCACATCCGCTTGGTCCGCAGATGATAGCGCGAAACGAATTCGGTAACAATTTACCATGTTTACTATGTTGAGTTTTTGCTGTAAAATCCAAGTTATCAATGGGTAATGACTGCTCTTGTTGAACAACCTTCATCGTGTGGCGTTCGAATAGGGAATGTGTAAAAGTATATATGTAGATATTGCTAACGCATCATCAACAGTTCTCATGTTAACGTACAAGGGTGAAGGTGTTGTAAACTCTCTGATAAATAATCTTCCGATAGAACTCCACGTACCTTCGTATCAGTTCCTGGGACGTAAGTGTGCGACAGATTAGGATATTTTTTTTTTCATTCTCACACATGTATATGTATATTTTCAGCGGGGACTAAATTAAAGAAGAGATCCTGGAAAGAACCCATTGGATCGTGCTGCAAGAGACCACGATATTGCATACGCCTTATACAAAAATTTGAAAGACAGACACAAAGCTGATTGGATTCTTGAGAACCGAGCCTGGGAACGTGTAAAAGCACCTGACGCTTCACTAGGAGAAAAGACTGCAGCTTGGCTAACAACCACCGCAATGAAAGTTAAGCGAAAATTGGGTATGGGGCAGAAGAAATCATCTTTTCGACGAGGTGTTCTCACGAAAATCACAAAGTCCTTGAAGAAAAATGCTCCCACCACCACGACATTAAAAAAGTCTGCATTGGTTGCTCTTAAAGCGGCAAGATTAGCGGTGAAGAGTGCAGGTGGAAAACATAAAGTTCGACTACCGAGAATAATTCCGATCGAAGGAAAATCTGGGGGATTCCTACCCTTGATCCCCCTTTTCGCCGGATTAAGTGCCTTGGGGGCGCTCGCAGGGGGAGCTGCAGGTGTGGCCAAAACGGTCGTTGATGCCAAGAATGCACAAAAGAAATTGGAGGAAGACCATCGCCATAACAAAGCTATGGAGTCTTTGGGCAAAGGATTGTATTTGAGAAAAAATGCTAAAGGTGGTTATGGGTTGTACCTCAAAAAAAAAACTCAAAAAAACTAAACATCAAGCTACCCAAGAAAGCGCTTTATGATTATGAAATAAAGCAATATGCGAAGCTCTTGAACATACCTCATTTCCGAGGTGTCTTCATGCGTGACACTTTACCACGAGACGGTCCACGTAAAAGAGAATGCGCCGTCGTGAACTTAGATATTTCACAAAACAACGGAACTCATTGGGTAGCTTATAAAAAGATAAACAACAACGTTGAGTATTTCGATTCATTTGGTAACCTGAAGCCTCCACAGGAACTTGTTCGATATCTGAAAAACGCTAAAATTTTCTACAACAACGATCCTTACCAAACTTATAATCAAGTTAATTGCGGACAATTGTGTTTGAAATTTCTATACAATAACAATAACAACAACAACAACGATGGATAATAAAACATTATCGGAATTTACATTAGAAGAGTTTGAGAAGAATATTCCGCCGCTGGAATATTTAATAAGCAATGTGAGACCTGCAGAATTATTGAGTATATGGCACAAACTGCCTGCAGAATACACATCCAATTTTGATCTTCAAATACGACTTCCATGCTGTGTTCACTACAACAGACCTGATTGGACAACACATTGGGATGGACCGGCTACTGCTCAAGCAAATTGTTATTTCTGTAAATTATCCCTTCGAAAATAAACAAAAAAAAAAAACTTGAATAAATGCTTAGTACACAGCTATATTTTTTCATTCATCATGTCGCAGTTGTTGAGAGTCAATAGCACTACTCATATATTTTCATTTCGTCCTTCAACACCGATAGTGTTGGATCCGAAAAAAGATTATGAATTGGCGCTTAGGTCTTTTACTTCATACAATTCCATACCGAATATTGAAAAAGGAGATAAATTTTATTATATCGACCGGATAGGTGGTGGTGGTGGTGGTCAATTAAAAGTCATCGAGTTTCCGACAGGTTGTTATGAAATTACCGACATAGAAACATTTATACGAACGCAAATGAATCTTGAAAATGAAGTTGCTCCTCCGGATGATTATTTTTCTCTAAAACCTAACAATAATACACTGCAATGTGAAATCTTTAGCAAGTATTATAAAATAGTTTTTACAGAACCGAATAATCTTGGACATCTATTGGGATCCTCGAAAAAAGTTCTTAATCCTGGTCAAAAGCATTCTTCTGATTTACCTGTAAACATAATAAAAGTATCAACCATACACTTTGATGCTAACATTACGTCGGGAGCCTTTGACGGAGACACGCCTGCACACACGATCTACGAATTTGCTGTGACAGCCGATCCTGGATACGCTATAGTCGAAACACCTGTAAATTTACTATATCTACCTGTTATACCGAAACAAGAAATAACCAACGTCACAGTGTTGGCTTTAGATCAAGACGGTCGTCCTGTAAACTTTCAAGGTGAAACTAGTACTCTTGTGTTGGAGTTGAGAGCGAAGCGCAGATGGGATTAGTGATTATAAGACATAGTGGTGCTTCCAAGGCAACTTCAGTATTACCCCAAGCACCTAAGCGACGACATCTACTACTAACTACATCAAATATCCTGTTTCTACGCTCACTTGGATATCATGTCAACAACAACAAGAATCATGTACAAAAAGAGAAAAACTGAGGAGGCAGCAGCAGCAGCATCACATACTTCTCCGATGTTTGATCTATATCGATCTCCAGCATTCGATGAATCTATTCGCAAGGCTGAGTATAGATCTTATACGCCGTTCATCAAGTCATTTAATTGTAATGATGTTGTGGAATTTAGCATCAATCAAGTAGATTCGTTCTTTGCAATGAACGCTTCCCTTCTATCTATCAAAGGAAAAGTTGAAATAACTGGAGGAGGAGGAGCAGGAGATGTATCTTTAGCTCCAAACTTTGGTGCCTTCCTATTTGACTCTTGCACTTACAGTGAATCCGCTAGAGAAGTTGAAACAGTACGTGATCCTGGTATTGTAAGTACTGTCCGAGCTTACGTATGTTACAGTGAGGAAGACTCAAATCATATGGCTATAGCTGGATGGAACTATCCTTCAACACCTATAATGGCGTCAACACATAACAAGTCTTTTAGCTTGCTAATGCCGCTTAAACATATTTTCAACATTTTCAATGATTATCCTATGATTACGTGTGGCAGACAAACTCTCAGATTTGTGAGAGCTAGAAACGATAACGATTGTATCATTATCAAGGAAAAAACTGGAACGACGACGACAGCGAAAATAACTATTGAAAGCATGGAACTGAAAATCAAACATATTTACCCGAGTGATGATGTGAAAGAACAACTTTTGAAAGCTATTCAAACTGATAAGCCGATACTTATACCGTTTAGAAAATGGGATCTGAATGAACTGCCTGCAATTACCGCAGATGCGAGAAGAGAAATATGGTCAGTTAAAACTAGCACCGCAATCGAAAGACCACGTTTCATTATAGTATGTTTCCAAACCGGTAAACGTGACGTCGCAACCTCAGACCCTACCCTGTTTGATCACGTGAATGCTGCTAGTATTCGAGTATCTTTAAATGGTGAATACTATCCCAACGAACGTATGCAACTGGACTTTGCAAACAATCACTTTACTGAAGCTCATTTCAACTATAGCGACTTTCAAACCAGCTATACAACTTCTTCTTCTCCTCTGAAGAGATGTCTTTTAGATTATACCGCTTTTAAAAATCGCGCTTTGTTAGTTATTGACTGTTCCAAACAAGAGGAAACCATGAAATCATCAACTGTTGATGTTAGATTGGATATCGAAGCCGATACTGGCTTTCCAACCAACACCAAGGCCTACTGCATCATTATACATGACTGCTTAATCGAGTACTTCCCCCTCACCGAAGTTATTAAAACCATCTCGTAAGCAACGAAGGACTCTCAGTTCCGCATCAGACATCATGAGGATCGCGTTTGTTGACATTCAAGGCTTTACAGTTGACGGATTATTCGTACCTAAAGAACTATGTATCGAAATTGGTTTCAAGAAAAGTCATTACATCTTTACACCTCCGCAACCTTTTTCTACATTAAATACTAAAGACAAGAAAACTGTCGCTTACTTGGAGAAGAATTTCCATGGGCTTAAATATTCTTCCGGCGACGTTAAATATTCCAAGTTAAATGAAATAATTAAAAATAAGGTGATATATGCGGCTGACTATGTCTACGTTCGTGGAGAACAGAAAGCAAACTTTTTACTCAAGAAATGTCACATTTTTGGTGTTTTTCCCAACATTATTGATGTTTGCAAGTATGATGGTACACCGTGTGCTACTGGAAACTTTGTTGCTGATTCCAATCCATGCCACACCAACGGACAATTTTCCTGTACCCAGAGAAATGTTGAACGTCTACGCCACTGGTTTTCAAATATCATATTACCTATGTAGTTTTTTCTATTTTCAATAAAATATTAAACGTATTATTGTAGTTTTATTGAAAATACCTCTGGTTTGCGAAATAATTGTCAGAATGTCTATACTATTTTCATTTTGAACGGTATCATCCTGTATAATAATAACAGTACATCGTATACAGGTTATGAGACATTCTGACCGACCGACCGACCAGAGGAGCCCACCACGCTATTTAGGTCACGCCTTGCTATATACGATTTAACGATATACCGTCGGTCCATCGATCCGCTATTTTTCGATGCACCCCTGTATACACGTTCTGAATGCCCCCCGTAATCCACGCCAACACCAGACAGGTGCGACATCGGCGCCATCTATGCGCGAGATGCCCAACCCATCAATGGCAGCTGTCCAATGACACATAGATTCCGTTTGGTTTGTACAGCGCCAAACAAATCGGCGCCATCTATGCGCGAGATGCCCAACCCATCAATGACAGGTGTCCAATGACGTATAACAGATGACGTTTTAACGCCATCTATGCGTGAGATGCCCAATGACGCATGACAGGTGTCCAATGACACACAGATTCCGTTTGGTTTGACAGCGCCATCTAGCGGCGGAATCCCCAACTCATGATTACAGATTCCGTCCAACAACCTGTCAATGGCGCGCGACGCCAGCGCCTCTGGTGGCGGATTTTGGAAGTTTTGAGACCGAATCCCCATAAGACATCTACTCTTACTGTTTTATTTAATGTCTGATTTTTAATTGTGATTGCATATTTAAATTGTGTTTACGTAACCTGGATCTGGCTCCTCACTTATGATGCTTTGTAACGAACTGTGAGTGATATTTTCCTGATTTGGACAACTTATATTATGGACGCCTTATCTTACACCATTGAGTCTTATTTTCATAATTTATGCAAATCACTAACGTACAAGGAGTATGCCGTCCCTTGGGACTCTCAATTTTTCGCTTATTTTTTGAATTTTTTTCTTTATTGTTTTATACTGTTACAACTGTGCGAATAACTATACTATTTATTGCATCCGCGTATAGAGTGTGTATCTTGAATATATAAAAATTCCAAGTGTTATTATCTAGACAAGTTTCAGAAGTTTATGCATTTTTGGCGATTGTTGAAAAGCCGTTCCATTCCAAACACACACACTGATTTGGATTTTGATGCTAACACCTTATTGGCAAAAATTATGTGTGATAGCTGTCCGTCATGACATCTCCAACTCTAGTGTGCAAGAATCCAGTATTCTGCTTCATCTACTTACTATCTGTTTCTTTCAATGTTCTTTATCTAAAAGATATAGGTATGTTTTAGAAAGGACACGGCGTTCCGCCGGAGTAAGGCGAATGATTTTTATACATACAGTGTAATTATGTGTTGCGAAGAGGACAAAGCGCATATCTATCTCGTAGGAGATTTTCCCTTACACATAATAATAAGCGATATCGCAGGGTGGTCCAAAAAAATCAACCGATCTCTTCCGGTGAGCTGGAGAAAACGAAACTAGCAGCAACTACCCCCCTGACGAGAGACACACGGAGGTTATCACTGTCTGGGACGCAACAATCTTGTACAGTTTAATAATTCTAGAACACAGTATTGTACCTTGACGTACAAGAAGCGGATTCGATTGATGGCCGAGGTCTACCAAAGAGTCGATTTGTAAAAACTGTTGTTGTGGTTGACAGATCTGAAGTTGTTTAAACGTTTTCAGAAACTGCTTCTATCATCAAAATATAGATGTTGGTTTCTAATTAGAATTGATTTACATTTTTCTAGGACACAGCTGCTGGAATGCAGTTGAGAAATAACTTTATGACCACCATTTGTATAGCTGATTCGTATAGCCCTTCTTAGAAATGGTAAACGTCCCATACAGAATTTTCATTGATTCAACTGCGGAAAGGATTGGAAGCATTTAAAAGAGATTGATTGCATCCCGCTGTGTTCATCGCTAAGTGAACTGTAAATACTCTAAGGCATGCCTTAATTGAAAATAATAATTTAAAGAGTAGACCTCAAACGAATATCATATAAACGGAATTTAGAGGAAGTGCAATTAAACTGGTTCCCAATGGCTTTGAAATATACTGACTGACAAAGTTATTGGATCTCCGGGGAATCAGTTGATACTTCCCTTCCCCAATCCGACACCGGTGACGTAATAACTGAGAATCGAATATTCCGTTCATGAGTCATCAGTCAAGTCTTTTAAGGTGGCTACAGACACAACTGCAAGCTTGTCCAGCATGCTCATTCAAGCTTTTTGTACAAGTATGCTCAAATCGCCTTCGGCACCACACGTACAAGTATGCTTGATAAAAGGAGAGGTAGTTTAATGAAATATGTCGAGCTCGGACGACGATGCGCTCGCTTTGATCGCTTTTGTTCTTGTAAAGAAAAAAAATCCAAAATGAAAAAGCGTGCGGTGAAGTGTAAAGAATGGTTGATGAAAAGGAAAACCTATTCTCACATTAACTTACTAAGTGAGCTGAAAATATATCAGCGTGACTGGCACAATTATCTTAGAATGGACGAAGAGACCTATTTGAACCTTTTGACTCTTGTATCACCTTTGATTCAAAAGCAGGATACGATCATGAGAGAAGCCATAACACCACATGAAAGATTAACGGCAACATTGCGATTTCTTGCAACCGGGAGGAGTTATGAAGACCTTAAGTATTCAACTACTATTTCACCACAAGCATTAAGTTATACAGTTCCTGAAACCTGCCATGTCATTTACAAGGTGTTAAGAAGCAGGTATTTGAAGGTGAGTAATAGGACTATTTAAACTCAGTTATTTATTATTTTTTTGACGAAAAGATTTACAAAAAGTAGGTACATGTGTATAATAAACTATTACAAAATAACATTAAGCATCGCTAAAATTTGAAATATAGGACGCGATAGAATGATTGGAATTATCATTGGGGGTTACTGGAGAAAGAGTTTCATAATGTACCTGAGATTGAGGAAAAGTTGAGGGGAAATGGGAGTAATTGGTATTTAATTGTTGAGGTGAAGGACAATCTGTAGAATATGTATTGTTAGTTTCACTACAAATACGATGGGACGGAGTCAACTGACCCATTTCTGCCATGAATAATGTATCGTTAATCATTTTTTCTGCCAACAATCTCTGAATATTGTTTGTCATGTCTCTCATTTTCAGAGCGACGTTTTTCCCAAAAATGTCACGTCTATCTTCTTTTAACTTAGGTTTCTTAAAGTGGCCTTCAATTGCGTCCAACACAGAATCACATTTGTCAATTTTGCGTTTAGGTGGTCGGGAAATGGTGCTTTTTTTGGGGTGGATTGTGTGGCCTCAGTTGTTTGACAGCCAGTATCATCATGTGTTGTTGACTCATCCTCCTCAATGGGTTGGTCTAAACTTTCTATAGAATTTTCAGTTGGTTGGGCTTCAACTTCTTTCTGAAAATAATATTTAGCAAATATAAATACATATAACATCTACTATCAGATATAATGTAGTTGTAATTATTTTGTAGAAAATATCTCTGTATTGTTATATTAATTTATTTCCAGGTTCCACAAACTGAAAACGACTGGATTGCTATAGCAAAGGATTTCGAAAAGAGATGGAATTTCCCTCATTGTCTTGGCAGCCTAGATGGAAAACATATCGATATAATTCATCCAGCCAACAGTGGATCTTTTTTTTTCAATTACAAACATAGACACAGTTTAGTTCTACTTGCCATAGCAGATGCAAATTATAAATTTATTTTATTTGATTTCGGTAAAAATGGCAGAGTATCAGATGGGGGTGTCCTTCAGAATACAGAATTTTTCAGAAGACTTCAGGCCAAATTATTAAACATTCCCGGAGAAAAAGGAGTTGCAAATGAGTCACGAAAGCTGCCGTTTGTTTTTGTCGCAGATGATGCTTTTCCTTTGAGGCCTGACATGCTGAAACCATACACACAGAGTGATTTAACTTGTATTGAAAAAAAAATTACAACTACCGATTATCGAGAGCACGGAGAATCGTGGAGAACGTCTTTGGGATTATGGCAGCACGCTTTAGAATTTTTCACACCTCTATCAATTTAGAGTTATATCACATTGAGGAAATATTGAAAGCAACATGTGCTTTACACAATTATTTAATGTCGACAGTAAAAGAAATTTATGCTCCACCGGACTCTTTTCACTTAGAGGACATAGAAAGTGGTATGATTCGCGCTGGCTTGACCTCTGAAAGTTCTAACGTGTCATCATTACAAAGGTCCCATATGACCGGAAATACGCCATTTAATGCTAAACAGGTTAGAGAAGAATTCAGGAATTACTTTTCCAATGAAGGAGCAGTACCTTGGCAACACAACTTTATACATTAATAAAATAATATGGTACGTTAAGTGTGTGTGGACTTTTTATGCAAATAAATAAACTACTTATGTATAAATATGAAAAACAATAAAACTTACCTCTGTCTCGTTCAAGTTAGCTTCTGATTTTCTAGGTGTTTCTTGATCTCCTAAAAAGTGAAACAGGTGGTAGTACCAGAGTGTGGGCTCATAACGTTCATCTGCACCCATTCCAGAGTGTTCTGCATCTTCAACTTTTTTCTTTTCTCTTCTATAATTAGTCCGGAAGGAGTTTATCTTTTTAACAACTGTATCCTTGTCGGCATTAACAGACGCCAACTTGTGCAAATTTGACAATGTTGGGTACACACGTACCGTTTTGCTTGCGCAAGCGCGCCTAATTCAAGCATGCATAATTAAAATCAATTCAATCCTCAAGCTGCTTGTACAATTACGAAGCTTGCACCACATTTCCCTACAAACATTCAAGCGAACTTGTACAAAAAGATTGAACAAGCATGCTGGACAAGCATGCAGTTGTGTCTGTAGCCACCTTTAGGAATAAGTTGGTTCTATTCGTTCAGATAGTTTGCTTGCTATCTGAATGTAATACAGGTATACGTAGTAGAAAATAATGCTCCAAATCTTTCCTCCAGATTTTGGGACAAACTTAGTGAAATGTTCAAATACGCATATTTTTTTAAAATCTCACGTTAAGATTTGTAGTCTTCTTCAGAGAGACTTGGATATAGACGGAGGTCCTTTAGTAAGCATACAAAGGTTTACCTACTTGGGTTGCACACTTAACCAGGACTGAGGCCACTCTCGCGAGATCCCTATTCGTATTGAGAAAGCGAGAAGTGTTCCAGAAAATGAGGAACGTTTTATGTAACCTTGGCTTAAAATGACAGACAACACTCCGTGTTCTCAAGAGTTTCCTCAGTTCCTTTGTGCGGTGTCGGAACATAGCTATCGACAGAAGCCTCGTGCCTCATTAGAAACGATAGAGAATACGGCATGCTCAAGAACTTAAAGCAGCAGACCTACAAATAGTTAGCCACCAAAATTCCGTTTTTCAATTATTGGCAAGAATCCTGGTTGTGATAAAACATAGATATTTATTTTATGCATAAACCGAGTGCGTAGATACCGAACGTCAGTTTTGTGGTTGTACTAACAAGTGATCTCAGGCGTCCAATGTCTAACTCGAATTCGATTTAATGACACTTCGGAAAGTTTCGATTGTGATCCTCGATCTGAGCATCCCAAATTATCACATTTCATGACGTTCCCTTTGCTTGTTGGTACAGATAACAAAAGATCGACGTTTTGCATCGGAAAGTGGCACAGTTTTTGCATCCTTTGTACATGTACAAATGACTCCAAATCCGGTTATAGTGAAACAAAATACATACGGGAGTAGTCGTTTCAATCTATTAAAAAAAGCAAATACTTTGCAATCGCGCATTTTTCGAGAAAAATTGTAACAAAAGTTTCAGGATTGCAAATAAGCAATTTATCGGCGACCGCGAATATGACTTAAATACTGGTAATTACCTGTAGGTGTAGCTTGTATTGTTAGAAACAGGGATGGTCAAACACTAATTCCCCACTAATTAACTTGTATTAACAACAATAGTAATAGCACAACGATTTAACGTAATTTTGGAGCGGCAGATTATCCGAGCACGATGTGCACTGCTCGACGTTACAGCTCGCTCTGGGTCGGCGGCCGATCGTCGTTCCCTCAGCTATCAAAGCAGTAACCACACACAGCAGTACCGCTCCGTGACGGGCAGCGGCTCGCCAAAATTTTTCGTTTCTTACCATGCATTTTTTAAGATTCTAACAAAGTTTATGGGATATTAAGAAGGCAATGTGTCGATAATCGCAGATACGATCTGGGTAATTATATTTTTTATACTTGGACAACCACGGTCATGTCGTGGGGCTATAGATGGATACAACGTAATGTTTCATCTGAGTACATCGATAAACTGCTGTTTTGATATCCACTTACTTTTGCTCGAACTTTTTTAATAAGCATGGTTGCAGGAAATTTGGCGTGTTCGTGTACTTATTAGACGTATCAAACATTTTAATTTAGCAACCATGTATAGGGGTAGATATAGGCAGTATTTGATGGACTTCACTTTTAGCACCAATATTACTAAGAGCTGATTCGCCGTTAGTGCATTTCTGAACTAGACTACGCAAACGATCAGGCAATCTTTTTGTAACGCAGTATAAGCCAGCTCCATATGTGATTGCAAATAAAATCGAATCGATCACTGCCGAATAACTAACACATAAATAATTAAAATGAACTGCCTTTTGGTCGGAAGCCAAACCCCTGCTTTCCCAGCATCCCCAATCGACCCAAACGTCGAACGTACTGGACGGGCACGCCACGGCTTTTTTCGGCGCGAGTAATCCATTACGGGGTCCCGGTCCTGAATCCCGGTCTCCATCCCGACTAGATCCTCCTCCACACAAACTACGCGTCCGGGGGAATAACCCGATTTTTTGTAGGTCACGCTCCTTGATCCAGGACACTGCTTGTCGATATCGGGGATTTCCCACAAAATAGAGCTAAGCTGGTCCTTTTTTACTTCTCCCAATTCGGCTAATTGTAAGTAAACGACATTTCCGACTTAGCTCATCATTACTTTTGTTTTCTACATATCAATGTCGCTCTTTCTTTACAGTTATCTCTATGTTTTGATTTGACTCACCCCTTTTGCAATGCGTTATTTTTTCGAAAAGCATCTGTTGAAACTAGATATGAAGGGGAGGGACCATGAGGCGTTTTTTATAGACAAAGATTGTATTTATGTCTTTGTTAAGCCGTTATTAAAAATATACAATCTGACTATAGAAACCAACTCATCCCCTGATATTTGGAAACTTTCTAGTGCGACACCTATTTTCAAATCAGGGCATAGTACTGATATTAAAAACTATAGAGCGGTGGCAATATTGTCGAATTTCTCCAAATTGCTGGAGATAATATTGCATAATAGAATTTACTCCGCAGTTCATAGATCTCTGCCCCCTTTCCAGCAAAGTTTTCTTACTAAGAGATCCACAGTAACTAATTTAACAATCTTCACTCAGTTCGCTATTGAATGTGTCTATCGGCAAGGTCAAGTAGATGTAGTATACGAGTATACCGACTTTGCTAAGGCGTGCGATAGAATGCACCATGGCATACTTTTGAATAAACTCTTTTATGATGGATTCCATTCATCAGCCTTAGCACTCATCGAATTTTATCTTCATGAAAGGAAGCAATCTGTTACTTTTAATGGATTCAACCCATACCAGTATATAACTAAATCGGGAGTACCTCAGGGTACAAATCTTGGTCCCTTATTGTTTACCTTATTTATTGATGATGTGTATTATTCAAGTTGTAATAAGTTCCTCTTCCACGGATGATTTAAAATTATTCAGGATTATTGAGTCTGCGACTGATTGTATTGCACTTCAGCGTGATAATGATTCTCTAGTGACTTGGTGTAACGAGAATAATTTATTTCTTAATGCGTCTAAGTGTAGTGTAGTCAGCTTTTCCAGGAAAACTTCTGCTTGTAAATTTAATTATAAAATTGGGGATGCTTACATAAATCGTTATAACTCAGTCAAGTATTTGGGTGTAGTTTTTGACCATAAACTTAAATTTTCACTCCAAATAGCTCAAAAGGTGAGTGAAGCTTCGCGGGCGTACGGTTTTATTGTGAGAAACTGTAGAAGCTTTAGCCGCCCAGAGACACTTTTGGTTTTGCATATACAAGATCGAAATTGGAATATGCATCACCTGCTTTTTATATGTTTTCTATTCTTGTTATTTCAATTAATCTTAGGACTGTCCTGTAACTGGTTTCCTTAACTGTTGGGCAATAAACACTATTTATTTATTTACCTATTGAAGCCGCGATAATAATTCCGATGTTGAGATGATCGAATCTATGGAATTTTTGCATTTAAAGCAAGGTCTCCAGCTTTAAATCTATAATGAAGCAAACTGAACACAAAAAAACCAACAATTAAAGCAAAAGGTGAAACAAATGAATATACATTTATGATTTATAAAAATAGCATGTTAAATATTTAAAAACCTATAAATTTTAGATCAAAATGCCAAAATTGCGAACGTTCCACATCTGAAGAACAACCAGGTGCTAAACAAAAGGTGGCGTCAAGTAACTTGACTTGTATATATGCATCGTGGTAGTCCAGGAGACCACCGAACCAACCGGCGATAAGAGGTATGCTTAAATATATTTTGTTAAATATAACTCAATACAAAACTGCCACTTTTCTGAAAAACAATGTTTGAGCATAAGCCGTACTAATTTGGTCCCTACCTTGTAATAAATTTATAATGTTCTGTTTATTGAATGGATCTAGCTAATCCTGATATGCCTTAATGCTACCGGTGATGACACGGTGGCACGTATTTTAAATTGATCTTTCTTTTGTCCAGAATCTTACCAATTCCGTCCCGCTTGGAACTTTAACCAAATCAGAGTCTGAACAATATAAGAGGAATAAGTGTGGCGCCGATCTGGGTTCAAAACACTTGGCGGGGCGCATAGCACCTCACGAGGACTTATGCTGCTTAAGTATTGTTTTATGAACTTGAAAATTAGTTTCATTAAGTTATAAAAATACTTTTTCAGAAGGACCTGAAGGTAATTTTAATCATGTTTTTAACATTACGAAATTACTTTTTATAGATTATTCAGGCTTACAGTTTTAAAATCATTCTTTTGCTGAACTATCTACTTCTTGAAAGTTTGCAATTCCTTTAGTACTAGTTATTCCAATTAGCAGTCTTTTTACTATTGTAAATTAGTTCATCTTTAACATTAATTTAAAAAAAATTGTTGTCGCGTCTATATGGATGTTGTTCTGTACTTAAATGGTGGGTACATATCTGTGAATATAAAAATCGAAAAACCCCATTATGGACCCTGACACTATTGACTTAACGTTTTCACAAACTTCAAGTCCCACTGCAGAGATGCGGGGTATTTATTCTCCGCATGGTTGCGCATAGACTCTGGTACAGATCACAATGCACGCGTATTGACTCATACCGTGTCAAAATCTGACTGATTCATATCGCTCTATGTTTGCAAAGGCCGGTAGTCGTGTTGGTTCAGACCGTTCGATATTAACGAAATCCATGTAAACCGTTTTATACGAAGATAAATTAGGTTATGCTGATTGCCAGGCCTCCTCCATTGTGGAGTATTCGTTGCAATGGTGCGCTGCCAAATATCGATGAGAAATTCAATCTACAAGCTGGAAATACGTTTGTACTGCAGCGGATAAATTTTGCCTTGTGTTCTGATGAGCACCCAGGGCGTGTGTATACTAACCGTATATGCTGTCATGTGAGCAATACATACAAAGTGAGGCTCAGTGTGAATCAATTTCGGTCAGCGTTAGTGACACGATAGTGCTCCAGGTCAAAATATCTATCTTGTTCGCTTCGGCCGAGAAGTACAAACAATACCGATGGCAATGCATTTATGTGGCTTTGTTGTACAAAATAAATGTAATTGAGGAGTGAACTGTGAAAAAGATCTTACAAAGTGTACATTTAAATTTTCAGCGATTTAGTAACTTTGCACCGGAATCACCCTAGCTTATTTATTATCACTTCAGGCTTAGCTACAAATTGTGGCCCAGCTATTGAAGTCTTAGTTTTTTTCTTATCAAACACAAATAATTGAGAGATCAAACGAACTTACCTAAGTGAAGTTTAATCCTAATTATATGAGCCTCGCCGCAATAAATAAGGATAAGTGTAGTAGCTCTGCTTGCAGACAAATCTCACACAGTCCAAAGCAAATTTTCTCACCCTGGATACAGTCCTGTCCTTCCGCCACTCCGTCGAACCCTCATACCTGTTCAAAGCTTTGTTGCAACATATTGGGGAGGGTAGAGTAAAGGGCGGGAGCTTATTTATTCCGGCGAGGCTCATATAATTAGGATTAAACTTCACTCTCAATTATGTTGCGCCTCGACTTCATAAATAAGGATAAGTGTAGTAGTTCAAAGTAAGTTACAGCAATTTGTTTAGTATCATCAAGTTACATATGCGTAATTATATACATATTAGTAACTGCAAACTTAACAGTGATTTCCACTATTTCTCTATAGTGAACAATATCAGCTATTTCTAATTTCTTTAACATTAGGCACAACTGAACACTGCTTCCGCAAAGTCAGACCTACTAGAAACTAATGGTTTTTGATAAAATCTTGCGAATGTTTTAGATTTTTCCGTCCACCCCGCGGCCAACCGGATGCTATCATAGCTTATCCCTTTCCTGGAGGCGGCAGAAGTAGCTGAATGTCTAGTGCTCTGACCACAAAAAGAAGTTATGTCTATACCACTCTTTAATAACATAGTTTTTAACCATCTGCTGATGGTTTGAGCAGAGGCTATTCGATGCGGCCTTTTAAAACATAGAAACAAACTCAGTTCGTTACCTCGAATAGCCTTTGTTTTTTCCAGATATAACACTAACGTTTTGTCTGGGCAAATATTCACAAACTCAGTTCGTTACCTCGAATAGCCTTTGTTTTTTCCAGATATAACAGTAACGTTTTGTCTGGGCAAATATTCACATTATCCGGAAAAAATGGCAAAACTAATGTGGGCTGCATTTTGTTAACGCCAGATGTCTTTATCCTTTTAGATATGCGGATTTCTAACCGATCTGAGAAATTTTGAATTTACACACTTCCATACTAGCTAATGTTTGGACGCGTTGGCCTGTTGCTAAGGCGAGGACCATGGCCGTCTTGAGAGTTAACTGTTCTAAAGTAGGATTCGTAGAATATGAATTTTTATATAGTTCAAGACTATGCCTGAATCCCAGGTGTTGTTATAGTTAGGGAGCGGAGGCCTTAAGCAACTCAGTCCTTTGAAAAATCTTTTAATTCTGAAATCTTCGCTAAGATTTGGCCCTAGAATCTGTGAAAGTGCTACTCTATATGAATTCAGAGAGCTAAAAGAAGACCCCTTATTGAAATGAAATGTCAGAAATTTAAGTACTGCAGAAACCGACTGGGTGTAAATATTTATTTTTTCTCGATTGCAATATTCCCACCAAAGCCTCAAGCCCACGTTGTACTGTTAACTGTGTTATCTGTAACTGATGCAAGACATATATTTAGCGATTCCGAGGGAACGTCCCCCAACATCAACGCCTGCCTGATACAATTCCTGCCACCACGGTAGTCTTTCTCCAAAGGGGGTGTGGTGACCTGTTGAAAGACATTATCATCTTGGATGGCCGAAATTTTATTGGATGACATTCTAAAAGGGATGTAAACACAGGATACCATGGTTGAGATGTCCATACCCGCAAAATTAGTGAAAATGGCGGAAATGCATGCAAATAGAGCTTTCCCCAAATCAACGTGAAAGCATCAATTGCCATACTCTCGGGGTCTCTCAACCATGAAACAAAGTTTTTGCATTTTGCATTAATTCTACTCCCAAACAGGTCAATTTCAGGCTTGCCAAGCTGTGCAACTATGTTTTCGAATGTAGATACGTCCAGGGACCACTCCGTCTCCGTTTCCAAACTACGAGATTTCAAATCTGCTTCCTTATTATCGGCTGATTTTATGTATGCCGCAAAAAGGAATAGGTTTCTTGTTTCACACCATTGCCAAATGGTGCGCGCCAGACTATTAAGTTTTGAAAATCGCACACTACCCATTTTATTAATATAGGCCAAGGCTGTGGCGTTATCCACCCGACACAGGATGTTACAATTAGATAGGTTAGCTGCAAAACATTTTAGCCCAAAGAAAACTATTCTCGATAGTTTATGTGATGTAGTTTTTCAATGTCCGACCAGAACCCGTGCGACTTTTTCCCAAAGCAGCTAATACCCCAGCCAGAGTCTGATGCATCGGAAAAATTTCTATAACAAACGAATCAACTTGAATGAAGTTTTTTGCCTGTGGCAAGCTATTAAACCACCAGTTAAAATCGTGAATAAGTGTTGGGGAAAGTCGCATGATTGCATCAAAATTCCCTCTAGACTTGAGTAATGCTAAGTGTTTTTCCCGTTCGAAGTTTTTTGTGTACAACCATCCGTACTTGATTCCAGGACAGATACTGACTAGTTTCCCCAACAGTCTGGCAAATTCTCTAATGTTACACTTTTCCACTGATGACATTTTTTGCACTAGCTGTCTGGATTTTAAAACTTGTTCATGAAAAATACGAATAGACATATCTATCAAATTATAAATGAATCCAATATATTGAATTGACTGAGATGGGGCTAAAATGGATTTCTCGTAGTTTGGCAGGAAGCCTAATGAAAGTAAGAGGTTTAGGGTCTCCTTAAGATTAGAGAGACACTCTTCATGAATGTTACCAAACAAAAGAATATCATCCAAGTAAATAACAGATAAAAACCCTTTTGCTCTAAGAAAAGTAATAACGGGTTTCATTAATTCTGTAAAAATGTAAGGTGCTATGTTTAGCCCAAGGGGCATACACCTAAATTCATATAGCTGCCCACAAAATTCGAATCTTAAGCATTTCCTGTATTTTTTGTGCACTGATATTAGAAGATACGCATCTTTTAAGTCCACCTTACACATGAAACAGTTCCTGCGGACTAAATTCTTTACGGTGCGACTATCTTCCATCTTAAAATGGCTGCAATGTATATGTCTGTTGACATTTTTCAGATTCAGAATGAGACGAAGCCATGGTAATGGCTCCTGTTAGTAGTAATTTAACTATGCAAACTTAGATAGAAGCTTGATCCTGAAGTGACCATGAGGTAACTGCAAAATTTTGTTGTTCAGGATAATGTCTAAATGGTAGCTTTGAACCTTTAACCCAACTAAGGACTAATTTATACTGACAAACCCTAAGCCAATTGGGGTAGAAATGTTTAGGCCTACCAGCGACACACCTCGGAGGTTGGATTCATTGCCAACTGCGATTCTTACGAACCGATTTTGCCGGCTTTGGTTTTATGGTCTTCCCGGACACCTCCAAGCTATGGGAAGCCTTGAGACGCTCCTCCAAATTTTCGCCAGGAGTCCGATGGTATATCTTCGTTGGCCTTTTGGAAATTAATCGAAATTAATCCTCTGCGAGTCACCGTTTGTTGATGAAAAAACGTCTAGCATTAATCTGCTTGCATCGTTGAGCAGTTTGATGTATTTTCGGTTGCCCCCCCACCCTCTTCAGCCAACATTAAGCTAAAGAGTTGGCCCGTAGCGGCTAAACATGCGGCTGTTTGACCCTGTAGAGCCATCAACCGAGTGTCCATTTGAGGATGATATCGCCTTGACAACCATCGGGTTAAGTTTTGGGGCCGCCATGTAGTGAAAATTTTCCGGGGGAGGATACTTGTTGCAAAGTTCCTTTTTGTCCTCTTCAGACAACCCCGCGGCCAACGGGAAACTAAATCTTTGTATAAATTCGGCCCATAAATGAATGTGTTGGTATTAGGTGTGCCCAGGATTTCGACGACATCTTCTGAGAGCTCGACACCAGGAGGAGGGGTGTCTCCTTGCCCTGGAAGAAACAACATTTTTGTTCCACCTGGATGTGTTAGTGTATCATCAACACTAATGTGACACGTTGTCCCAACTTGACCAGAAACTGTGAAGAGCGGGATAAACGGAAGGTATGCTCATTGATACCTTATCATCCAGCCAAAAACAAAAAAGGTACACTCATCGATACCCGGCAAAATACGTAAGTACATTCATTGGTACCAGGCGAAATAAATAGGTACCCTCATCGATACCTGCTTAGAGAATGGGTATCCTTCCTGGATGTGTTAGTGAATCATCAACACTAATGTGACACGTTGTCCCAACTTGACCAGAAACTGTGAAGAGCGGGATAAACGGAAGGTATGCTCATTGATACCTCATCATCCAGCCAAAAACAAAAAAGGTACTCTCATCGATACCCGGCAAAATACGTAAGTACACTCAATGGTACCAGGCGACCTAATTGGGTACACTCATTGGTACCAGACGAAATAAATAGGTACCCTCATCGATACCTGCTTCTCACCAGCCGAAGGTAAACAAATCGGTGAAACCGTGCAATTTGAAGTGTGGCCCCCGGACCGATCCATTATACTCGACCCAGGGGGAGTCCTTGATCTAGATGACAGAGAGGACTCCGACGACTGAGACGATGAAGACAAAGACGACACACTACTCTCCGATGTCGTTTCCGTACTGGGCTTCGCCTGCGGCGATCTTCAATTTTCCGCAATCTCTTAGTAATGTCTTGAAGACAATTCATTACATCACCCATTTTTCTTGCATGTTCCTCGCTAGATTCGCGTGAAAGGCTGCGGTGCCTTGGCTTAATTGATTTTTTGGGCATGACACCCACAATTTGAAAAAATCCCGGCACTAAGGTACGCACTAACCGGAAACGAACTGCTCGATTCGACACACAAACAAAGTATGAGGGTTCGACGGAGTGGCGGAAGGACAGGACTGTATCCAGGGTGAGAAAATTTGCTTTCAACTGTGTGAGATTTGACTGCAAGCAGAGCTACTACACTTATCCTTATTTATGAAGGTGAGGCGCAATATAATAAAAATGTAGCAGGGTGTTATAGGTTTAAAATATTGACAATGAATATTTTAATTATATACTCGTATAGTATAAAACACCGCCTTTATCACTCCCTAATCAAATCTGCAGCATAAAAATAACACATGTTGCAATTACAGCATATCAACCTATTTTCATTTCAATGCAAAATAAGTCTATAATGCATGGGTGGCTGTGAAAAACAAAAGCCATGACAATTGTTTTTATTAATCACAGATGTCAGAATACGTTTAAAATAGTTTTGGGTAGTTAAGGTTTTCAAAATGGGTGAGTGAGATGATAGAAGCATCGTCTACGTGATGAATCTTGGCGATGGTACACATCACCAGCTCTGACAGATCTTACCTGTTCATTAGTAGATGAGATATACTTCGATTGAGAAGTACAAACAATACTGATGTTTGTGTGATAAAGGCAAAATAATGTACAAGAGAATTGATCTAAGTACTAGAATTCCATCATATTTGTGGGAAAAATTTCACAAAGGATTCATGTTCTATGGGTACATTCTTAGCGAATGTAATAATTTTGATCCAAAGTCAATCTAGCTTACTTACCATCACTTGTGACGATTACATAAAAACTGAGATCCAGTGTACAATCATAGTCTAATAAACCCTGGTCAGAGATGGTCATTTAATATTGCTCTACATTATTAGATGATAGAAATATCGTGAATGCGATGAATTGTGCAGGTGATAGCCATCATGATATATCTAACTAGTCCTTTAGTGCATGGGATTGGCTGCTTCTGAGTTAAAATTGCTCACTCATTTCACACATATTTTGATATAGAGGTACAAATATTACTGATGTCAGTGAATTTGCGTTTGCACTTTTTGCAGCGAAAAAATAGATACTTATACAAAAGATCCATCTAGGTGCTAAAACTCCACCATTTTCGCAAAAACCGTTCTACACAGAGGTTCATGTTGTTGTGTAAACGGCGTTTGCTGTGTAAACTACGGCATCACCTATGTTTCATAGTATCTAACACCATACCCTCTTCTTACTTGACAAAGAAATCTCATATTCATATCAGGAATATTTCGGTTGCACATGTACCATCCATTTTACTTACCTTACCTTAATGCACTTAATGGCTTCAGTATAGTCACTGACCTACCTGCCTTTATGATCTGCGTCTGTTCTCATTACTTATCCCCATGTTTTCGTTGTGCTAATTGCTTCATTCTTATAGGTGTTCAAGCGCAAAGTCTTTCACTTTGGTTGCTGCGTCTGGGTCGGTTTTTCGGGACATCTGGTAGATCTCTCAGCTCGAAAAATTTTTATTTTTGGTTGAGGCCACGATGTGGGCCTTTTGGTTATGACTTATGAAATGTACTGGAAGTTTTGACCGTCTCGTTCGGAAAACTGCAATGACGGAAGGTATGGGCACACGAAGAGCATTAATAATAATAGTAATAATAATAATAATAATAATAATCTATGCTCACATCGAGCAAAACAACATTCTGCCGCCGGAACAAAAGGGATGCTGTAAAGGTTCCAATGGATGTAAAGACCAACTTATGCTTTCAAAGTATATCTTAGACGACTGCAGAAGACGTAAACGAAATCTAACTTTAGCGTGGATTGACTACAAGAAAGCTTTTGATTCAGTTCCCCACTCATGGATTCTAAAAAGTCTGCAACTTGTCGGTGTGAACGACAAAATTATTGAGCTTTGCAAACGAATGATGATTTCTTGGAGTACCACGGTTCATCTAAAAGGTCAAAATACTGAGATCGTCACATCAAAAATTAATATCAGAAGAGGCATCTTCCAAGGGGACGCCCTGTCACTTCTTCTTTTCTGTATCTCACTCATTCCTTTGTCTGCTGAACTGAATAGAATGAGAGCTGGCTACATTTTAAGTGGTTCCAAAGTCAACCACCTTCTCTATATGGATGATCTGAAACTGATTGGAAAAAATGAGACAGATCTAGAAGAACAAATCAATACAGTTAGACGATTCAGCGATGATATCCATATGGAGTTTGGGCTGGATAAGTGCGCGCAGGCTATATTCAGAAAAGGAAAGCTGCAAAGGAAGAACCACATGGAAGAGACACAGTTCTATCAAATTGAAGATGCTGGTACTTATAAATATTTAGGTATTGACGAAGGAGAACGGATAAATCACAACCTAATCAAACAGAGGGTCAAGAAGGAATACGTCAGAAGACTCAGGCTGCTACTCAATAGTCATCTGTACAGCAGAAATAAGATCCGCGCTCTAGGTCAATTTGCATTGCCAGTCCTTGTTTATAGTTTTGGCCTAATCGATTGGCAATTGGAAGAAATAAAAGCAATCGACCGAAAAACGCGTAAACTGCTAACATTATATGGTATGCTACATCCTCGCGCCGACACCGACAGGCTTTACGTTTCCAGGAAAGAGGGAGGCAGGGGACTACAGCAAGTGGAGGCAGCCTACAAGTCAGTAATACTCAGTATAAGCGACTACTGTGAAAACAGCCCAGACAGAATGATGATGATTGCCCGAAATTACGATCTCTCTCTGCCAGTAACTAAGTCCCTTATACAAACTGCAACAAAATTGCGTCGCCAGTTATCTATACGGGAATCCTTAGGGTCAGACTTGCAGAAAAGAAAGGTGACGTACAAAATATGCATTGCACTGCACTGGGGTAAAACTGGCAAGGGAAGGCCCTGCATGGACAATATGTTACCCGAGTACTTCAAAACCATAACCTCAGCAAAGAAGACACAGCGAGATGGCTCACAAGAGCAAACGTAAAGGGTGAAACAGAAAGTCTCATAACAGCGGCACAAGATCAAGCCTTAAATACCAACTACCAGTCAAACCGGATACTGGGAAGGAACAACGATTCCAAATGTAGGATATGCAAAGAGAAGGATGAAACCATATCTCACGTAATGTCTTCATGCCCTATCCTCGGTCAGCGCGAATACGTTACACGACACGACAGAGTTGCCAAGATCTTGCACCACTCAATCTGCAAAGATTTCGATATTGACGTTAAACAGCGTTGGTATGATCATGAACCACAGCAGGTTGTAACTGCAACTAATGTCACCATCCTTTGGAATCAGCCTATAATAACAGACCGAACAATTGCTGCCAACAAATCGGACATCGTTATCAAAGACCATAAAAGTAAGTTATGCACTATAATAATTGATGTTGCAGTACCATCAGATTACAACGTGAAAGACAAAGAGGCTGAAAAGTTTCTAAAGTACCGGGATTTGTCTATTGAGATAAACAGAATGTGGCAAATGCGTACGCACATAGTACCAATTATAATAGGTTCCACAGGTGCCGTGTCTAAGAATTTTGACGCATATGTAAAGGCAATCTCAGGTACCTTAAACCCTTACCAACTTCAAACTGTAGCCATATTCGGTACAGCCCACATTATAAGAAAGGTCATAGAATAACGTCTAACCTAAGGGGTAAGGCATACCCCCGGTTTTGACGAAGAAAGTAATCCAGCCACCAACAATCAAGAGCTGAGAAATTTAAAAGAAATAATAATTATAATAATAATAATAATAATAATAATAATAATAATAATAATAATAATAATAATACATGCTCAAGTAACGGTAAAAGAGATAGGCAAAAATGGAGCAAAGAAGAATACAAAGAAATTATGTGGTGCTACTACTGGGTGGTTATCTGAAATTTGGTTAACTTCTGATGTAATTTTGGAGGTGGTGTTTTTAGTTAAAAATCAGAACAGCTTATATTCTATGCTGTAGGTATAACATCTACTTTGCTGCATCTAAAAGGGCCAGTCACTTTACTTGATATTTTCAGAGAAATTTATGATTTTTTAAAATCAGTGTTCTAGGGACTGACGACAAGTGATAGGGACTGACACCAAACACGGTTATTATGTCAAATCACATTTTTTATTGCAAAATCAACCGTAACAACAAAATAATCTCTTAAGTTCACAAATTCTATGATTTATAATCACAGTACAGGATTTATTTTTTTAATTATACACTTGAAAATAATCTATCAATATTTCTCAACAATCAAATTATACTTTGAGTTTAATACTTACAAACTAATAGTCCTTTAAAAATTAACAATTATTTTAAATAATCAGCTTTCTAAAGTTTTGAGTTACCAAATTATAATTTGAACACAACATTCAGACTTTCATTAATTATTATGAGATCACAAATATTTCGCACTTAAACTATCTAGTACCTCTTATTTATTTGTTTCACTATTTGTTTTACTTCTCGTAAACATTAATGGGTTTTTTAAATTTGTGAAGGACTGTATTTCTCTTGACGATTATATTAGGAACTGGCAGTTTTTCTATAACGTCTTCGTAAGGTACGTCGGCGATATCATTATCATTTATTTCAAATTCTGTGCCATCTTTATTGCAAACTTTAAGAAATGTAACTGTCAGTTCTCCATCTTCGTCATCATATTTTGAGCAAACTGCGGCGTATCGGTATTCTTTTCCCCTCATTATTAACTTAACTAGAACATAATCGCCACCGCCGTAGCTCGTTTTTGACTTTTCTTGTGCAATGTGGCTCATACTTGCTAACGGCATATCATCTTCAGAATCCGTGAAAATATCTGAAACTTGAAGCCGCTGTGTATTGGTTTGGTACGTAATAGTCCCCAACCTATAATGGTCACAACCGTCATTATCACAGAAGCAACTTAGTGACTTCAAGACAAGTTCATTAGGGTTATAAATATGACCCGAGATTTGATGCACCAAGAGAGTTCCTTTAAACGGTTTCTGCTCTTTCTCATGTTCCTTGATCATTTTGTTAACTTTTTCTATGTCGACATCTTCGATAACAGAGATATTTATATTTGGACACCTTTCTCGAAGCACAGCTACAAAGTCGTACAAGTTCGTAATGTCACCTCTCTGAGCTACGAGTTGGTCTGCAGAGCGTTTGCATGTAGCTCCAATTCCATCAGGTGCCCCTTTCCCATGTCCCGCCTCATGGAAATTCCACGTATATTCTATAGCCAGTGGATAGAAATCTTGGATTCTGCAACCCAAAATATAAAACATTGTTTTATTTCTATATTGGGTTACAGGACCGTCACTCAAAAAATGCAGGTTTTCTACAGAGGATGGCAAACCTAAGAGGATAGGCTGTGAATGTGCCCAAATGGCTCCAGCGTTGTGAGATAAATTTAAAGACACAGTGCAATGGGATGTTACTTTATCCTTTGTGTGAACCACCACTGTATGCAAAGAAATTTGAGTCCTGGTGCCGCCAAAATGATACGACTGAATTTCTTGGTTGCATTTAGTTGTGAATTACTGCATCCTTTTCTGTAAGTGACTCTTTCAAAGATTTAATAGTTTTAAATTGATGATCGATGTTCTGTTCATGTTGGAATAATTTTGGAAGATCACTCTCTTCTAATTGCATAACTAAATCACGAGGTTTTGAATTGCATATCTCTTTCTTGTACTTTGTGACGTATCTATCCTGTTTAGTTTTAATGTCCTTAATCAATTCCTTGCTATGCTTCCATTGTTTGACTGCCATGTCCTTACTATTATCAAACTCCTTATATGGTAAAATCTTCAATGAGCAGTCCTGGCAAGTTCTCGCTAAGCATTTTTCCGAGTAACGATCACAGCAAATTGTTTCCAGTGCAGTTTGATATGTGGCAAAGTCAAGAACGTTTGCATTTTTTAAGGCACCTAACTTCAAATTGATGTTTTCATGAATATAACACAAGCACAGGTATCACGGTCTGTAAGCTTAGGCACAACAACCCAAAATGGACGCAATTTGCAAAAATAATTATACCCAATTTTCATTAAACTCGTATTGTGAAATTTTTGATGCAAGTTCTTCAAGGAATCCAGCAAATATCTTTTTTGTTTTTTAATTTTTTTGCGAGTGATGCACTCTTTTTTTCCTGCCGCACAACGACTATTATTGTCATCTTCATAAAACTTGTGTATGATTTCTTCAACTCTCTTTTTTTTTCGCATAGCTTCATATTTTGTACGATTAAATCCCATCTTTTTATATGTAATGGCTGTGTTTCCAAGTCTCCATATTTTATATTTATGTGTCAGTGGACTTGACAAAATCGTTTTTAAGCAGGTTTTTGTTTTGGGTGTCTGAATCTCTTTATCTAAAATTTGCCTTTGAATAATATCGCCAAATACCGCTTTTTTTATCAATTCTGCTTTTTGATTAGGGTCGTTTTCCATTTCCACAATTTTCTCTTTTTCTCCGTTGAACTATACTCCTCCTTCTAGCTTCAGCTTCTCTTTCATTATTTAATAAAGGAGCCTCAGGAATAATTTCATCTTCCGATGCGTATTTTGGTCCACCTATTTATCTGTATTGTCACGAATCTTTTGTTTTTTTCTATAATCAGATGAATAGACTACCCAATTTTTTCTTGCCTTTCTGTGCTCACGGGGAGTCATATCTTTTACACACTTCCGTTGTCCTTTTTCCTTTTTCTTTAGATATTTTAGTTGTTCCTTTTCTTTGTACTCCGCCAGCAAAACAGGATCATTTTTAATTTTTTCCAATCGCCTCATTGCCTGTTCAGACTTTTTTTTGCAATTTCCTCTTTAGACAATGTTTTTTTCTTTATAGGCGCCATATTCTACAACATATACATTGGTATTATGATTAAAACTATGCATCACACAGTATGATCATCAGTCCCTAGATGTGGCATCAGGCCCTAGTCACTATTACGACTAGGGCCTGACGGTCTAGGGACTGACGAAACGAAGCAAAATCAAATGAAAGCTATTATTTTAAATCACTATAAAATCAATAGGCGGTCAAAATAACAAAGCAGACCTAGCTCATACATTCAATAAGTAATGAGATCAATGAGTAATTATATATGTTTAAAACGACTTACCTAGGGCCTGAGAGTTTGACTGGCACAGCACGTGTTTCCGCAGCAAAGTCGGTTACCACACTAATAGCAAAATTGCTGCCGCGGCTTGGCTCGTGTTTGCAACCAACTACACACCGATGCTACCATATTGAGTGAGTTATGAATAAGTTATATGTTTGGATGCCGCGTATTTTTGAATTTCGTAAATGACTAGGGCCTGATATTTTTCATCGCTTACACTTTTTGACTTGAAATAATGTGATCAAACAAAATTATTTTATACATTAAATCGTAATGACAATGTAAGCAATGTAATAGTAAACAAATTTAAATAGAGTTTCATCAAATTATTATTTAATACAATAAGATTACAGTGACGTGAATACTAAATTTGGGAGATCTTACATGGCTAGGGCCTGATATTTGGAGTAAAAAATGTCAATTTATTGAAATAAAGAATATTATGATATTTATCAAAATTGGCGACCGAACTAAATAGACTATAAAATATCGCTTAGTAGTTTCAGATATAGGATATATATTTTTTAATATTGTGAAAATTCATGCTAACACCAAGTTAACCAAATTTCAGATAACCACCCTACTACTGTTTGGAAACTTCTGGTACTACCAATATTAAAGAGAACTTTGAGATATATAAAACGAGAAATCCGCAGACAAACCTTAAATTGTCAGCTAACACTGTTGCAACACAAAGAAGGTATGTCATATCCCACGCAAAGTTAACACAAATGGAGCTAGACAAAGTCAGAGCGAGTGTACAAGATGCAATTACTCGCAGCAAAAGGCATGACGCTAGTGGAAGTCAAAATGACCAAAATCAAAATGCTGATAGGGTGTGTCTGGGAGATATTGTAGAGCAGCGAGAAGATGAAACAGCCTCAAACAATACATGCAAGGAGAGATCCCTGACCGACGAAATAAAAGCAAAGATATTGTTACAAGTAAAAAGCTGTAAAGAAATGAGACGTCCTAAATTACCAAAGGTCAAATATTGTGAAAAAGCTAAAAAAACAGTAGGAGTAACGAACGGAGCACTAAAACAAATACTAGCGAGCGACAAAGAATGACTGAGCATAACAGATCTGAATATACTAATATACGTTACCGGTATAACGATAGAAAAGGAGCTAGGACTAGATGCTTAGTATAGTGAAAATGGGGAAAGAGTTATCTCAGCTAGTAGAAATATCAAAAGGCATGTTATCATAACGGATGCAGATGATAAGAGAACGGCTATACGGCAAATACCAAGTAAAAAGTGGAAAATACGAAAATAAGACGATTGAAATCATAAAACAGAAGATACAAGCTAAGTCACAAAGACTCCGTAGATGCTCGGAAAGGCACGACTATTACATACAAAATAAGATGTTAAATGAAAACCTTAAGCTGTTCTATAGAAATATACTGCAAAGGAGCATAGCAGTTAGCGCGTATCCAAAAAAGACTGATATAGAGTCATTCCGGAAAGGAATATGGGGAAAAGGGTCAGCATTTAACAGACAGGCAAAATGGTTAGAGAGAGAAGAACGCCGCAGGGGTAAAATAAGTGAAATGACATGGAATAGATTCACGAAGACCGATGTGAGAGAAAGTCTGAGTAAAACCGCTAGCTGGTGTGCAGAACTATTGGTTGAAGGTGCTGGATAATCCTGAATGTATTCCCAGCTGGCTGGTGGAAGGAACGACGTCCTGCTTCCAAAAAACAATAAAACATACGAGGTTAAGAGCTTCCGTCCAATAATATGTCCATCTACCTTATACAAGAGCTTGACAGCTATGATGAGTGATAAAATTTATGAGCACCTGACACAAAATAACTTGTTTCCGAGCGAGCAAAAGGGTTGTGCAAGGAGTAGCTATGGTTGTAAGGATCACCTCTTGTTGAATAAGATCGTTACAGAGGATGCTAGAAAAAAGAATAAAAACATAAGTATGGGATGGATAGACTACCGAAAAGCCTTTGACAGTGTTCCGCACTCTTGGTTTTTAAGAACACTTGAACTGAACAAAGTGAATGGTATGGTTGTCAGTCTTTTGGAAGCTGCAATGAAAAAAATGGAAAACTCAAATAACACTGAATACCTGTGATGGAGCAATAACAACAGGAAGCGTTAACGTCCGGTCGGGAATGTTTCAAGGAGATTTACTGTCCCCGCTCCTGTTCTGCATGGCACTATTTCCTTTAACCAACGAACTCAACAGTACAGGAAAAGGTTATCGGCTCACGAAGAAGAAGGACCCTGTATGTCACCTTTTTTATGTAGATGACTTGAAGCTGTACGCCAGGAATGATAGTAAACTGGAAGATATGGTTCAGGTGGTGACAAAGTTTAGCTAAAGCATAAGCATGCGTTTTGGGATAGAAAAATGTGCCAAAATCTCAATAGAAAGAGGTAGTGAAAAATAATGAGAACATTCAATTATGCGATGGCGCAGAGACAGTAGAGTTAGAAGCAGATAAAACATACAAATACCTCGGAGTAGAAGAAAATAGTAGCATTGAGAACAAAAAAATGAAAGAAATTGTTACCAGAGAATACTATTCCAGAGTAAGAAAGATCTTGAAGACTGAACTCACAGAGAAAAATGGATTTACCGCTCTAGTAACGTTAGAACAGCCTGTCTTGGCTTACAGCTTCGGAATATTGGATTGGAAAGACGCTGAAATAAAGGCAGTTGACAGAAAAATGCGGAAGATATTAACAATTCACAATATGCACCACCCCAAGGCAGATATAGATCGCCTATACGTCCCTAGAAAAAGAGGTGGTAGAGGTCTAACAAGTATCCATCAAACCTGCGAGCTGAACATCATAGACCTAGGACAATACCTAAAGTGGAAAAAATATGACAAACTGGTGAAACTCATGACAGAATATGAGGACTCCCTACCAAAAGATCGTTAATTCGTAATGCTGAAAGCTTATTGCAAATCACAGTAGGCAATGTGCAATATGAATGGACTCAAGTCAAAGATACAGTTTTAGAGAGAATAAAACATTGAAGCGAAACTGTAAAAAGCACATGGAAGAACATAGAGAAAAGAGGTGGTTGGAAAAGATAATGCATAGTCAGTTTAGGAAGGCAATCTATGGAAGACGGTAGGAAGGAAATGTACATAAAGGTGGTTGGAAAATTGTTTATTGAAAGGGGAAACAGAATTTTTAATAGTAACTGCCCAAGATCAGGCAATCACCACAAACTAGGTAAAACAGGATACATGGAGAAAACGTAGATGCAAAATGTCGGTTGTGTAAGCAATACGATGAGACTATTCATCACCCAATGACCGGTTGCCCGGTATTAGCCAAAAATATATCGACCGACACAATAAAGTATGTGCATATTTGCACTACAACATATGCAAACACTTCGGAATCGAAGTATCACAGAACTGGTATGATCACATTCCTAAAGCTGTTGAAAAACGTAATGATGTTGTAATCATTTGGGACCAGCAAATTCAAACCGACAGCCAACAAGCCAGATATTGTATTAAAAGACTTTTCCAAAAAGCAGTGGTACATAATTGATGTGGCTATACCATCGGATGCATCTGTAAAAGAAAAAGAATCTGAATAGATGTTAAAATACCAGGACCTGAAAATCGAAATACACAGAATGTGGGGTTTGAAAGCACATTATATGCACTACTGGAACCCTGCAAAAGAATTTCCAGCCCCAGGTCACAAAGATTCCCGGTAACGAAAAACAACATACCTTAAACACCCTACAAAAAGCAGCGATAATGGGAACAGCCCACATAATTAGACGTAGTCTATCATAAATATACTAAGTGACATATAAATCCGAACACCCAGTTTAAATGGTTTTATTTTAATAAAAGTTGGTAAATGTATTTATCTTACTGTAAATAACAAGTGAAAAAATGTTCAGCCTTATCAGTTGGACATTCCGGTTTTTATACTGTTTTTTTAATTCACTAAGGCTCTAAAAATGAATATTTCAGCCGCAGTAAAAAATCAACGTTGGCGGATTTTGGTTCTTGACATCCTTTAGGATCGGTTACGATGCCTAGAGTAAGGAGACCTGTACGATTTCGTCAACTCAGTGAGTTTGAGAGGGGCCGTATAGTGGGACTTCGGGAATCTGGACTTTCTTTTCGGGCAATTGCAGTTAGAGTGCAAAGAAGTGTAGACACTGTGGTTAGGTGTTGTCAGGCATGGCTTCGAGAAGGCCGTACGCAAAGAGCAAGGGGCACTGGACGCCGCCGTAGAACAACAGACCGTGAAGATCGCCGCCTAAGATTATTGGCCTTAGGGGATCGTTTCTCCACTACCAGGTCCATTGCAAATGAATGGTTTGCAGAACACGGAAGACCTATTGGCATGCGAAGTGTTTACCGACGAATGAGAAGTTTTGGCTTGTTTTCATACCGGCCACACTGGGTCCTCCCTTTAACTCGAGAACACCGACGTAATCGCCTTGAGTGGTACAGACAACGGTCAATTTGGGATCAGGAATGGAATAGTATTGTCTTTAGTGACGAGTCTCGATTTTGTTTAGGCATGCACGATGGTCGTGCCAGGGTTAGAAGGCGACGTGGTGAAAGGAGGAATCCACAGTTTTTTGTTGAAAGACATGTTCATCACACTGTTAGATTTATGGTTTGGGGTGCTATAGCTTATGGTTCCAGGTCACCTTTAATCTTCATCGGAGGTAACATGAGCGCGCAGCGTTATATCCACGAAGTTCTAGAACCCTATCTTTTACCCTATCTTGACACCCTGGCAGATCCAACTTTCCAACAAGATATTGCCCGACCACTTGTTGCAAGAGTCACAATAGACTTCTTTCAACATAATGATGTCACATTGTTACCATGGCCACTAAGATCTCCCGACTTATCCCCAATTGAGCACGTGTGGGATATGATGGGTAGAAGATTGCTCAATTTGCAACGTCCTCCTCAGACTCTAGAAGCACTTCGAGGGGAGTTGGTGGTTGCCTGGAAAGAGATACCACAGGAGGACATTGACCACCTGATCAGAAGCACGCCTAGGCGCGTTGGAGAATGCGTAGCACATCAGGGTGCATCCACACATTATTAAAGGTCAAAGGGCTTTAAAGCAGTGCAATCATTTAGAAATTTTTATCATTTACTTATTATGCTTCATTAAGTACTTTACAAAATTTTATTAAAATAAAACCATTTAAACCGGGTGTTCGGATTTATATGTCACTTAGTATACACCACAACGCATTCTTCCTCAAGGTATAGGCAAGACCTCGGAGAATAGCATAATTCCTCCAGACGTTCGACGAACATCCACCATGCTAATGGAGTGTAGGTCGCAAATAGTAATACGCATTTGTTGATCAACAGCTTATCGCCAATAACAGACCGATTTATGAAAATTACAACTCGCCTAGAGGTATTTCCTTGCGAACAAACCAAATGTATATGCATGTAGAAAAACATATAATGCGGAAAAAGGTATATAGCAAATAGAAAAAGATAATCTGCAAAAAGAAGGAAAGTGGATTCGAGCAGAAAATAGGATAGGTAACCCTAACAATACGTATTTCTGCTTGATGGCTTGATCAGGCCCAAAATGAATGCATATATGCCATTACAAAGGTAGATACACATGTCCACACATCCAGATATGGGTGTAATATGCGGAAACTAAGATGGATAGGGAAAAGATGTGACACATGAAGTCACCAACAAGAGCCAACCGACTCATTGTAGTATAAAATGGCTAAAAGACCTCGAATATTTTTAAAGCGACATCCAACCACAACCACGCGACCTGTTATAGCCACTTGCTGTGGGACTTCAAGCCCAAGGAATCTACAAAGAGAAAAGGATCATGCGGAAAAGGCATATAACAAATAGAAACATAATTTACAAAATCCGCAAAAAGAAGGAAAGTGGATTCAAACAGAAAATAGGATAGGACCTCCAAAGTAATCTCAGCATACAAAAAGTGCGTTTTGCCTCACAGTCAAAGCTAAATAATGAACAACACACAACCAACGCAAAAAACCCATGCCAGTAGAAGATTACATCGAAATACGGAAAAATGCGTATCTTTACTTGAAGGAAGACAGCGTTTAAGCTTTGTGAAATATATCCACCTCTTCACAGACTGAAATATATCAACCTCCTGAAGACGTCCCATTGTTAAATTTCTGGCAATGCCTTTGTACTAGAACTCATTTCAAAATCAAGTTTCTCAAAATAAGTAATGTTATAATAATAACAGATAAATAATAATAGCAGATTATTACCCAACTCGCGCAGTCCCTTTACAGAGCAAAAAACAATAATTTTATGAAGATATAGTCCAACTTATCAGGAATAGAAATTACGAGAAACAAGTGTAATAGAAAGATGTTATAGCATTTTTATCAAAAGTAAAAGGATATTAAAGAACATTCTTAGCAGCTGACTTCAGTTAATTATTAATTAACATGGCGTGAAATATCATTAAGCAAACTAGATTTAAGTAGCAAGTTACTTCTGGGAGTATTGCATTAAAAAGTAACACTGTAACATTATTATTTATTTTACCTCATAATTCAGAGAAATCAGTCACTTCATTGCATAGATCATACCAAAATGATAGATATGAAAATCCCAAGCTTTCAACAATGTTGTTGAATTGTTTTGAGTTGATGTTCAAAACCTTACAGAGGGTAAACACGATATATTTTGGATTTTAAATATTTCAAAAACTTTCTTTAAACATTCTTCGACCATTCAACATGAGATCTGTAATATGGATTTCAAATTATAGAACAGCATCCAGCTTTGATCTTACATGCGAAAAAAGTTCTTAAAGGGAATATGTTACTGAACTTTCTACAGTTTCTCACAATAAATCCATATTTTTGGTTAGATTCAGAGCCTATTCGGTTAATATGCTGAAGTTTATTTCCGGATCAAACAAAACCCCCAAGACCACGACATTGTATTCACAATTTAACTACCGCTTGGATTCTGTAATCACAAGAAGACACAGTTTTATTTCCTGTAATACGTCACGTTTCGCTAATATTCAAAAAAAGCTGGCTGGTCTCGCACCATATACTGGTATTATTCGGTGCAGACTGAAGCAAAACACAATCAGAATAAATACTAATCATGAAATGGTGTCAGCAGGATAATATGGGAAAAGCTAACTGCATTTTTGAGGCTGTTCAAGTATTCTGCACCTCGCAATATTATTATTGTTGCATGACTGACTGGATAGGCTTTACAACCTGTATTAATCTCTGTGTTTCAGTCGACTTCGTTTTTGGACCCAATCAGTCCGAAGTATAGTAACTTGAGCTAGACGCATCTGTAGAAACTGTGACAATTCCGCCTGATAAGTTTCCACTGGTCGGTGGGCCTTAGCGTCGCATGATCGAAGCGGATTGTCGCAAATTGCAGATAACGAGAGTCGCAAAGTTTGAGGAGACACCCGACCAACTCGGGGCAGCGGACGGCGGGCACAGTTTGGGGACATCCGGGCAACCATAAATCAACCGAAGCTGATGTGTAGGACATGGCACACAGCAGCGTTTTCAGCTACAAAGCAGATACCAGCATTTACTGCTAACCGGAAATGAGCTCTTGCAATATCGAGATAAATGCACTACTACACCAAACTTCTGCCGTTACAGCAAAGTGCTACTGTCATTCGTTCAGTATTGTTGTTTGTGTGAAGTTCAATATGGCTTTAAAGCAGAGCTGAGCGATTTTCTGCATTTGGTCGGACGCTTCCTTTTATTGGGATCAGTTGATAGCAATTCGTGTGAAACCGCTACACTTTGTTTAATGTAGTAACTTTGATTAACTACTGAAACAGGTAAATCCCTGGCTGAACTGAATCTGTTTTCTGTGATCATGTCCAACCGCAAGCAACATTGTTTCATGCTTAGTTGCCAGTATCGTACAGGTCTAATCTTGTAGATAGGCAACGGGTATCTAAAGTGTATCTAACGAAGCTACAAAGTAATCGTAAACAGTGGTTGATTCGTGATCAACGCATGATCGGTAGCCATGGCGCTCTGTCGGCCTCTTCCTGATTGGCTTGTAGCGACGAGCCTCCAGACAAAGTCGCACGGTTGCCACGCTCGGCGAGTTTTCGCCAGAGTGGTTGATCACATTCGCATGGATCACAAATCAATCTGTTGGTGCAATACGTGCAATAACTGTTGTAAAGGACATTTATATAACAATAAATGGCATCACAAAGGTATATTCCAATTTGATCTGCAGCAAATTATGAACGGCATATACGGAGATGCGAAAACAAGCTCAAAAAGGTGAAGAAAATTTTTGTGCAATCTTTATAGTTAAATTTTTCCTAAGAGATAGCATCAGTGAGGGAATTTTTTTCTATTGTCTTATTTTTCACATTAATGCGATGTCGAGGTATGTGGCCCTATCGCAATTGAAAATAAGGTTTCGATAATCCTTCCATAAAGTTTCGATGAGTACATCTGAAATAACCTTGAGATATTCTTCAGGGAAATACAAAAATCTCCTTTTGTGTTTTTTTGTGCAGATTTATCTATTAAAATCCTATCCGCAATCTATTTTCCGTGCACACACCTTCAACAGAATGTATGCCATATATGATATTACCGTTTCCAACTTTCACCAAGGTTAATAGGAACCATAACAGCTCCCTACCCTTCCCCCCTATAAGAATATCGATTGGTAGCCTCACATTTCAAGGTTAGACTTCTTGTAATGTTTCTGTTCAACATTCGGCGATTTCTGACAATTTTCCCAATAAAACATGATCATTGTGACATTAAGCCTGGCAACGCTGCATAGTAGAGGGAACTCTCAGCGTCACGTTGATGGTTCGTCACCACGCACAGGATTGTAATCAGTTACGGATACCCGTTTATGAGCGCGAACGTTTTATGCACGTCTTGACTTGATTTTTCTTGCGGAAATTTAATATTAGTCTAAAATGTCTGACACAGATACAGCTGATGAAGTGGTTGAAATCAGCTTAACGCCACCCAGAAAAAGGGCTGAAAAGCTTCATCTTAGCGCAGGTGAAAAACAAATTATTCTAAATATCTACAAGAACCAGATGCAAGAGAATAGTGGATTGGCTATAGAAAATATCGTATGTAAGGTTGCTGAAATTTCTGGAGTAGGTCGATCAAGTGTTTACAAAATCTTGAAGAAATAGACAAAATCACTCACTATCTGAGCCAAAAACATATCCAGCGAGAAAATAGATGACTTTGAAAAAGTGCCATTAGAAGAAAGGTACATCACTTTTTCTTCAGGAATGAAATACCTACAATAGATAAAATATTGAAGCAAGTGAATGATGATGAGGACCTGCCAAATTTTAAAAGATCTACGTTCCATAAGCTGTTGAAAGAACTAGACTTTCGATTTTTGAAAAGAGGAAGGAATAGTTTATTCATAGAAAAGGAGGAAATTGTTATCTGGAGGAGAGAATACCTTAGAAAAATTAGGCAATTCCGCGCTGAAGGAAGAAAAATTTATTATTTAGACGAAACATGGGTGAACGCGGGGCATACGCAGGGAAAGGTTTGGGTAGACAGATCTGTGAGGTCCTCAAGGCAGGCTTTTTTAGATGGCCTTTCGACGGGATTGAAAAATCCTGCAGGTAAGTTTCGAAGTATATGAACTTTTTTGGATGCAGATAATTCATTTTCTGATCGAATCAATGATTTGGAAGCTCCGAACTCAGTTTTGCTATCTCATCCAAGTTTCTGAGTATTTCCTTCACCCAAAAACTAATCTAAGACCCTATCCTACACTAACCTAAAAAGAGTAAGTTGCTTAACTTCGTCATTTAGTGCGCTCGCTGAGAAGTAAAATAACTAATTACTTTCAGGCAAGGGAAAACGCCTGATCATTTGCCACATAGGTAGCGTAGATGGATTTGTTCCTGAAGCATTGTGGGCATTTGAATCCAAAAAAACTGGAGACTATCACGAAGAAATGGATGGTAACTCATTTGAAAATTGGTTCAAAAAAATTTTGCCGACACTTGATGATAACGCAATTATTGTGATGGATAATGCCCCGTACCACTCCAGAAAATTGGAAAAAATTCCAACAATGGCCACCAAAAAGGCAGACATTCAACAGTGGCTTGTCTCAAAGAAGATCGACTTCGACCAAACAATGCTCAAAGCTGAGCTGATAAATATAGTCAAGCGACATAAGTATAAATATGATTTAAAAATTGTTGACGAAATGGCCAAAAACCAAAATAAAACGATTCTCAGGCTGCCTCCCTATCACAGCGAACTGAATCCTATCGAGTTGATTTGGACCGACATCAAGCAATACGTGGCGTCAAATAACAGCACTTTTAAGTTTTCTGACCTTAAAAAACTGTTTGATGTTGCTGTCGATATAATTACGCCAGCAAAATGGAGAACATGTATTGACCATGTCCAAGAGAAGGTTGAAACCAAAATGTGGGATATGGACAATATCATTGACACCCAAGTTGAACCCCTTATAATTGACATCAACAATTCTGATGATTCAAGCTCCTCGGAATACAGCATATAAATCGATTGATACCATTAAGACTGGCAGTTTAACGGGCTTTTTGGCAAGACAGGTAAGTTCATTATAGACTGCAATCAAAGTGTAAGTTTCTAGTTATTAATGTGGAAATTCCAAATTTATAATTACACAAAATTTGGGTTAATTTAGGAGTTCCAAAGCATAATAGTGCCATTTTGACCTTCTTCCTATTTCTCATGTAAATTTTAATAGCAATCAAACTAACAAACTTTATGGAGTCTGTAATAAACTTTTGTACTACTACTACTACGTCTGTAGTTTCTATTTGCTCAAAAAAATTTGCTCTGCAGTGTGAATAGAAGGTTGATTTGTAAATATTATTGGGTATATATGTAAGTTAATAATAAAATATTAACAATTTCAATTGAGATGGTCCACAAGTTTTTTTCGTGTGCGTTTTAGTAACATTTTGCTGAAATGGTGAATACAGAATTTTTTGCACTGATTCCTAATGTCGAAATATGATTAGAAATATTCCTGATAATTTACTATGCTTATGATAGAATTTACAGCAACACATATCTTGTACGACATTTTTTGATAGATCAGTCACAATAGCTTGATACGGCCCTGTAGCGTCTCCTACGGTTAAGTTCTTGATCACGTGCAATACGGGAGTATATGTTTGATTTTACTTTGTTTCTTCGATGGATACAGTTCATCAAGTGCATATGGTCTACTGAAATACTCGGTAGGTAGTGCGCAAAGAGGTGACAAATGCCAGCCGCAAATAGTTCGACAATGCTACATGCACATGCTTTACTAGGCAGATACTTAATGAATATAAAAATATTTTTATCAATTTAGTCAGAGAAGCAAAATGAAAATTTCATCCAAAGAAATTTCGAGATACCAAATTTGGTAAAAGAAAACTGTGGTCGGTTACCGATCACTCAACTAACAAAGATATTTAAGTGAAACTAAGAATGGTGATGGAACAATATTGGCACTTAAACAAATATCCAATGTATTTATAATTTTTTTTACTAATGTTGGAGAAGATTTAGCAGCCTATATTAGATAAGTGCTTTGAACGACATATGGCCAAAAACCCAAATTCTCAATCCATTCTTTTTGTAAAGCGTTAGTCCGATTGAATGACAAGAAGATGTACCATCAATCAAACACACTAAAGTCCGGAGGATGAGCATTTAAATAATAGCCCACGACTTGGCCCAACCACCCTCTTACGTTAATAATTGGTGCCTCCAATCTGGAGTTATCACTCCTGTTTAAAAAAGCGGTGATATAACGAAAACATCAAATTATGGACCCATATCGAATATAGCCAAAATTATTACAAAAAGGAACATACAATTTTTGGACAGAAACAAAATTGCATGTTCTGACCAATATGGATTTAGAAAAGGGAAATCGAATTTTGTCTGCATTGTTGTCCTAAAAAATGCCTTTGATCCGGTAAACCATGTCAATCTTCTGAAAGATTGACGACACCCTCATATTATATAAAGCTGATGACGAGTACACTTAAGCAAATCGCTGAAATCGATTTTATGGGGTTTATTGACTAGTTTGATAGTAAGATGTTGACGGAAATTAAAAGACTCTGCAGCGAATGAATATACATAATTATATAGAAAACTAAAACTACAAAAAAACAATTATATTAATACTTTTTAGAATTAACAATAGATGTTAATTGATAGTTATTAGGACATAATCCACACACAGACGATGCCTTCTGTGGTTTTTTCATATTTGTTTGCCCATTTTTTGCATTTTAGCGACTAAATATTATTATTATCATTGTTGTGTTTTGCTGAGGTGACTTCCCTCATAACTGACATGAACAGCACTGCACCATTTGTTTATCAATACGGAGTTATGGAAGTGCTTCGCCAGCAGTAAGTACAAAATGATGATTTTGTCAATCAAACTAACAAAGTTGTTTGAAAATATCCACCCAAGTCATATTTATGCAAGCTAGAACAGCTCAGACAGTACTGGGCCTGTTCCAAAAATAAGAAGCCTTGGGCGCGGGTTCTAGTCCCGTCGCAAGAGAATCTTCCTCTTGGCTATGGATGTTGTGGTTGTTCGTAGGTAGACGATCTCGGTCTGTCAAATGTACAGGTACCAGCTGAAGGATCTGGCCTTAGAAAACGGGGCCCGAATATAAACACGTCCCATGCAAGCGCTAGAATCCGTGTGTCGTCTCCCCTTTTACGCTGTATGTCCCACGGGTGCCTAGACCTTAGGACTTTGTGGTGGTTCAAGTATAAACAAAGTATATTAGCCGTGATGTTGTCTGCCTCTACATAGTCTACGTTTTGTCTACATAGACGTTTTGTCTACATAGACTATGTGGTCTACGCATTGCGTACAAGAAATTTTTTGGCGTATCCATTGCTGGTTAGGGATGAGGCATTAGACGTTCACGTTGAAGCTATGATGTCACCTTTTTCAACTTGAAGCGTATACAGATAACTTCAATGGTTGAATAATTGCAAAATGCAAGCAATTATGTAACAATGGACATTGACTGCTGTTGACTGGACCGCAACATCCGTGCGATAAGGATTAAAAATGTGTACATATACTAAGTGACATATAAATCCGAACACCCAGTTTAAATGGTTTTGGTAAATGTATTTATCTTACTGTAAATAACAAGTGAAAAAATTTTCAGCCTTATCAGTTGGACATTCCGGTTTTTATACTGCTTTTTTTTAATTCACTAACGCTCTAAAAATGAATATTTCAGCCGCAGTAAAGAATCAACGTTGGCGGATTTTATCGCCGCCTAAGATTATTGGCCTTAAGGGACCGTTTCTCCACTACCAAGTTCATTGCAAATGAATGGTTTGCAGAACACGGAAGACCTATTGGCATGCGAAGTGTTTACCGACGAATGAGAAGTTTTGGCTTGTTTTCATACCGGCCACACTGGGTCCTCCCTTTAACTCGAGAACACCGACGTAATCACCTTGAGTGGTGCAGGCAACGGTCACTCTGGGATCAGGAATGGAACAGTATTGTCTTGTGTGTGTGACGAGTCTCGATTTTGTTTAGGCATGCATGATGGTCGTGCCAGGGTTAGAAGGCGACGTGGTGAAAGGAGGAATCCACAGTTTTTTGTTGAAAGACATGTTCATCACACTGTTGGAGTTATGGTTTGGGGTGCTATAGCTTATGGTTCCAGGTCACCTTTAATCTTCATCAGAGGTAACATGAACGCGCAGCGTTATATCCACGAAGTTCTAGAACCCCATCTTTTACCCCATCTTGACACCCTGGCAGATCCAACTTTCCAACAAGATAATGCCCGACCACATGTTGCAAGAGTCACAATAGACTTCTTTCAACATAATGATGTCACATTGTTACCATGGCCACCAAGATCTCCCGACCTATCCCCAATTGAGCACGTGTGGGATATGATGGGTAGGAGATTGCTCAATTTGCAACGTCCTCCTCAGACTCTAGAAGCACTTCGAGAGGACTTGGTGGTTGCCTGGAATGAGATACCACAGGAGGACATTGACCACCTGATCACAAGCATGCCTAGGCGCGTTGGAGAATGCGTAGCACATCGGGAAGCATCCACACATTATTAGAGATCAAAGGGCTTTAAAGCAGTGCAATCATTTTGAAATTTTTATCTTTTACTTATTATGCTTCATTAAGTACTTATACAAAATTTTATTAAAATAAAACCATTTAAACTGGGTGTCCGAATTTATATGTCATTTAGTATATTTATCCACAATCGCATAAACGCATGCATAGAGATGAAAATCTGTGCTGTATGTGTGAGTAGTGTGTATGGTATCAGGGTGGCAGAATATCCAACAGCGTAGGTGTATAATCGGCTCGCTTAGAATTCGTGTCTAACAATGTATGTGGAACGTTAGCCTGAATATCGTTCGCGTGTACATGTTACAGTCCATACCGGGTGGTAGTGCTGAGTACTTGGGCTAACAACTCTCATGGTAGCTAAAACACTAATACGTACTTTGGACTGTACAACAGGATAAACAGAGATAACTTATGGTGAACAGGTCGAAAGACGAGCAAGTCATCTCTGTTAGTATTGTATCAAAGATTCAACGATCGGCGTGTCTAATTATCGTGAAAAGTTACTAGTTATATCTGTGAAGCAACTGTAGATCATTGTTCTTGACGCCGCTATTGAGGGCAAGGCAAGAAAAATAGCAGATACTTAACCAACTTCTTGGTGCCCCCTGACAAATTGTCAAAAGTCGTGGATACTGAGATAACATAATTTTATGTCCTTCGACAGAATCGACTGATATACATGTATAAGTAGGCCTGTCATCACCTCATCTACCGACACTGGACAAAACCTTCAAAAATCCCGCACGGTATTAGGTATCTTGAAAAGTGACATTTGGTAGATTTTGTTTGACATTATATTGCAGTCCCACTCTATGTCTGTCGCTGCTGACCGGCAGATCGACGGTGGCTGGGGGAAGATGACACGACGCCAAGACGCCAATGCTTTCAACCGATTCAACGCAGCGCAATAAGACGTTATATTTGTTTGTTACTTAAGATTGTTGGAATATATATTTATTACTGCAAGTAGTATTGATCGACTAACGGCTCACCATCCTAGACAACATCAGAAGTGTGTGTTTTACGGTGGTTCCCAATTTTAGCAAATATTCTGCAGGCTGTTGTTTGCTCAGAGATTGGACAAGATGCCAAAGCAAAAGCAAAGGAAATCCAGAAAACGAAGTAGAAGAGAACCTTCCTCGTCTTCAACAACCAGTAGTTCTTCCGGCAGTTCTAGCAATAGTAATGGGCATAAACATAAGAGATCCAGGTGTAAGTCAAGGGAAACCGTGAGTAGCGAACATTATTCTACTTTTACGAGGGCCGATCAGGGAATACATATTTCGATGGTAATTCCAGAATTTGATCCGAAAATTAATGACATATCAGAGTGGTTAGAGGTTATCAAATATAATGCAGATATTTACAAGTGGCCTGATAGCCTTATTAAGTGTCATGCTTTGAATAAACTCAAGGGTACAGCCAAAACCTGGTATGACAGTTTCATTCAGGGTGACTTGGGGTGGTCTAGTTATGCTTGGGGCCAGTGGGAGGATATATTGAAAAATACATTCCAGAGTACACGTAATGCTTATCAACTGTTGATGGAAATGGTAAATCATAGACCCAGCGAAGGTTGTTCGTTATATGATTTTTGTTTTGAACACATAGCGAGAATAAATAAGTTACGAGTAGGATTTTCAGATTGTGACAAGGTATCATTAATTATAGGTGCTATAAATGACGTTAATATAACATCAGCTGTGGAGGCAGCAAATATTCGAAATCCTCATATTTTGGCGGCATATCTGAAGAACAAAACTTATACTGGTAGGGGCAAACCGTTAAAATCAGAGGTGCAACAGTCAATCAATCAAAGTGGTCGATTGGGAGCATCTGACAATATAGTCCGGTCAAGTACGATACATCAAAATGTAAATTGCACCACATGTGGCAACAGAGGTCACGAGCGGAATGATTGTAAACATAGAAATAAGATATGCAATTTTTGCAGAATTAAGGGGCATATTGAGGTGAATTGTTTCAAGAAACGAAAGAACTCAAGTGAACCAGGCAGATGGGATAATTCAACTAAGTCTTCAAAAGTAAAACAAAAAATTGAACAGGTCAAATTAATTAAAAGTCAGAATAGTGCTTCAAAATTTTTCAAAAAAATATTTCTTGATGGGAATTTAATAGAAGCTTTTGTGGATTTTGGTAGTGATTGTTCTCTAATAAAATTGGCAATAGTGCAGGAACTAGGGTTAACGTTGAAACCTCTTGGGGAGAAGGTAACATTGTCAGGATTTATGGGTATAGGGACTGTTGTTACGCAATTTGTTGAGGTAATGACCCAAATTGATCAGGTGAAACTTAATACAAAATTTTATGTGGTTTCTAATGAAAGTGTAGACAATGATGTTCTTGTTGGGAGAAATTTCACAGAAAATAATACTATTATGTATTATCGTATAGATGACAAGTTGATATTCAAAATAAAGGACAAAAAGCCACAGTGGTTGCAAAATGTCAAAACAGGGGTGTTGTCGGAACAAGATAATAAGACTCTGCAGGATATTCTAATTCAATATCAAGGTTGTATATTTTTGAATTTGAATAATTTGGGGAAGGCACACTCTGTTTCATTAAAAATAGAGTTGGTCAATGACAAACCAGTCACTCATAAGACCTATCGATTAGCAGAGATAGAAAAACAAATCATGAGAGGTAAGGTACAGGAACTTTTGGAGGCTAAAATCATACGTGAAAGTAATTCACCATATGCCAGTCCTGCTCTTCTGGTCAATAAAGGAACTAATGACAAACGACTAGTTGTCGATTACAGGGCGCTAAACAAAATAACTGTTAAAAATAATTTTCCAATGCCATTAATCGAAGAAATTATTGATAATTTGAGTGATTACAAGTATTTTACCTCGCTTGACCTAGCATCAGGTTACCATCAAATACCGATGGAGCCTGCTTCAATGAAGTATACAGCGTTCATAACACCTGAAGGGCATTTTGAGTACGTTCGTATGCCGTTTGGGCTTTGTAATGCCCCATTGGTATTTCAGAAATTTATGAATGAAATCCTTATGCCTTTAAGAAAATTTAATGTGGTTCCTTATTTGGACGACATCTTAATACCGTCAAAGACTATAGAGGAGGGGTTAGATTTATTGCCTAAGGTACTGAAAATTGTACAGGAGTATGGTATTGTAATAAAAATCGAAAAGTGTTCTTTTCTTACAGAGAAGATAGTTTATCTAGGATATCAAATCTCATACAATCAAATATCACCATCCAACCTGAAAATTGAAGCGGTGGAACAATTTCCTTGTCCTAAGACACAACATTAACTGAGACAGTTCTTGGGTCTCGTCGGCTATTTTCGGAAGTTCTTAAAAGATTTTGCGCGAATTACCGCCCCATTGACGAAGCTATTAAAGAAAGGAAGTCGGTGGTCTTGGACAGAAGTTCACACCACACACTACATATAGATCATTTAGGACCTTTTGTGAACACAAAACAGGGAAACAAGTATTTAATAGTTGTTGTTGATGGCTTTTCGAAATTTGTGTATTTAAAAGCAGTTCCTGATACATCTGCAAAATACGTAATTCAAATGTTAACTGAAATGTTCGCGATGCTCGGTAACTCAAGACGACTCATCACGGATCTTGGATCTGCGTTTACTTCAAAGGCCTTCGAGGAATTTGTTGCTGCAAGAGGGATACGGTTATTTACAACAGCTGTTGGTCTCCCAAGAGGCAATGGTCAATGTGAGCGGACGAACAGAACAGTTCTAGACGCTTTAGCAACATCTGGTTCGCAAACAAGTGAAGACAATTGGGATACTAATCTTTCACATATACAACAAGGACTGAATAGTACTAGACACCGTATTACACAAAACACGCCCGCAGAAGTAATGTTTGGTTTCCAACTACGGACTGATAGTGACAAATACCCTGATGACGATATGGAAACAACTCTAGATGTTACAAAAATCCGAAAAGAGACAGCCAAACGTCTGGAAAACAATAGAATCGAACAAGATTTAAAATTTAACACTAAACGTTCTCTACCTAGGTTGTACCAGGTGGGAGATGTGGTATTAACTAAAGTAACCAGCTTTTCAGCGAATGAAGACAGTAAAAAGTTACGTCCTAAGTTTAGAGGACCATTCAAGATAGTTGAGGTTCTACCCAATGACAGGTATAGAGTGCAAGAAGATCGTTTCACACAGAGGTCAAGACGACCATATCAAGCTGTGGTAGGTATGGAACACATGAAACCCTTCAAAGTTCAAAATCAATAAGGTGAGTAATGAACTACTCAAATGTTACGCCCTCAATGGCATCTGTTCTGCTCTCAATGGCAAATGTTACGCCCTCAATGGCATCTGTTCTGCTCTCAATGGCAAATGTTACGCCCTCAATGGCATCTGTTCTGCTCTCAATGGCAAATGTTACGCCCTCAATGGCATCTGTTCTGCTCTCAATGGCAAATGTTACGCCCTCAATGGCATCTGTTCTGCTCTCAATGGCAAATGTTACGCCCTCAATGGCATCTGTTCTGCTCTCAATGGCAAATGTTACGCCCTCAATGGCATCTGTTCTGCTCTCAATGGCAAATGTTACGCCCTCAATGGCATCTGTTCTGCTCTCAATGGCAAATGTTACGCCCTCAATGGCATTGTTCTGCTCTCAATGGCAAATGTTACGCCCTCAATGGCATCTGTTCCGCTCTCGATGGCAACTGTTACGCCCTCAATGGCAAGTTTTGCTCTCGATGACGAATGGTCGTCCTCGATAGCAAATGGTGTTGATGGCAATAGGTATAGGTGTTTCCTAAATAACTTAATATTTTCAGACGTTCGGGACGAACGTGACGTCAGGATGGCCGTGCAGTCCCACTCTATGTCTGTCGCTGCTGACCGGCAGATCGACGGTGGCTGGGGGAAGATGACACGACGCCAAGACGCCAATGCTTTCAACCGATTCAACGCAGCGCAATAAGACGTTATATTTGTTTGTTACTTAAGATTGTTGGAATATATATTTATTACTGCAAGTAGTATTGATCGACTAACGGCTCACCATCCTAGACAACAATATTGGTTTATTGTGACACTATGTATTTTTTTCTACAAGATGTTAACTTAGCACTAGCTGACGGACACGTTGTGAGCTCGTGAGGATTTGTGTGCTAATAAATATATGTTGATGATAATTCCATTGGGTTCTTGTCTCAAATACACTTACTTGAGATTCAAAGCAACAAATTTAGTCAGGATGCAGCTGGTATAGATCAGACATATGCTGCAGGAAGATCATGAAGGATTAGCTATAGTTGCCATAGTTATAACTAAATCTTGCTACAAAGATGTAGCGGGTTAAAGAGATAACTAGATTCATGCAGAACATGAGAAGATAATTTGACACATTCCTAAATAAATAATAAACAAACAGTGCCCCACTTTATGGTCTTTCAAGACCGTGTGAGGTGTAAAACTCAGTTTTCTGTGTCGTTGTTGGTGAAGCAGGACCCTTCATATGAAAAAACGTTGCTTGTCAAACAAAAGTACATTCTTCCAGCCAAAAAACATTGAAAATACTTCTTTAGAGCTTCTTCATCCCTAAAATCCATATACGCGTAAATTGTTTCCTTTTGATTTCATCATACGAAGCGCTGATTGACATTTCAGCTATCAAAAATGCGCTGAATTATACAGTATCGTTTATTTAAAAACACCCTAGATTCAGCGGCATCTCTCTAGACCTGTATCTCCTAGGTCTTTATATAGAAAGTTCCGTTTAAAAGATTTATCACGTATTCTAGCACACCATGCAATAGATTGCTTAAAGAATACAATAAAAGTGCGTTACGCTCTTGCTTGATATCGAGACGATACGCGCAGCGACGCAAGCATCCTAGAAGCAACCCAATGCACTAAAGTCATAACCACATAATTAAGAGGTGATAGATTTGTGCTCGTGCGAGCTCGCACGCAGGCACACAGAATGGGGTCGTCTCTGTGAACAATTAAACGCTAAGGCTAAAACTTCCATCGTTGACGTACGAAGTAATTTTGTAACCTTTGCATGTCATCCAAATGAAGCCAATTACATCGTTTCGCAAAGAATGCATCTGTTTATTTCATTTGCTCAGATAATAATAATAATTTATTTGCTTCCATATCAATTACATTTGTTACAGGTAAAATAAAAAACATACAAATAAATATGAAATACCCACAGAAGGCAAAGCCTGTGCGTGGAGAGATGTCTATCCAATATAGTGTATAATTGTCATTATAGGTACAGTAGTCATAATCGGGTGTGCGACCAATCAGAGAATGTCATATTTGGAAGTTCAGTTGCTTTAGCTACTGCATGCTTGGATATGCTTAACCTCATGTATATATTAGGAGCATTTGAAAGAAAATTCCTTGACAGTTTAAAAAAAAGGTTTTAATCGTTTTTATATATGTATATATTTGAAAGAATTAGCTGATGCATGTGGAGGCGAGGTATTTCATTAATCCACTTTTTTCGTTGTTTTTTAAACTGCATAGAATTATACTGTTTTAAGATAATAGGCAAACTATTATAAAGCTTCCCTCCTAGGTATTGGAATGATCTCTGCATGACATTCACATGAGGCTTTGGTAAACATGCTCACACTTTATGGCGGGTATTATAGTAATGCTCAGTCTGGCGTAACTTATGTTTTAGTCGGTGCTGCTTCATGATGGTCTGGATAACGTAGATTTGTCTAATATCATGTACTGCAATTTCGGTATATAATTGTTCTTTTGGGTATGTTCTTGGCTTATTATGTATTACCTTTAGAATGTACCTTTGTATTGTCTCAAGATTTTTCACGTGTGTCTTACTCGCTGCTCCCCACGCGATCACACTAAACCTCAAATGGCTCTCAACTAGTGAATAATAGAGTACTTTCATTTGATAGAAGTCATAGTATTTCATAAGATATTTAAATTTTTAACGTATTGTACGCAATTTTTTAATTACGAAATGTATGTGTGTGTCCCATTTAAGGGTAGAATCTAGGTACACTCCCAGATATTTAACGATGCGCGAAGGAGTTAGTTGTAATTGTTCATTTTGGTTGTTCTTCAGCTTTATGTTTCAATTTGAATATATCGTTCATAAGATGAAAATGGGATGTAACAAGTTCTGTTGTAAGATGTTTACGGTTTCCTATTTTGCGATTCCAAATACAGTTAACCTTCACTGTAGATCCGCTGGATTCCATTATGCTGATATAGTCTCTGTCCTACCACTCGACCGCTCGTCATAAAAGCATATTTTCACTTCGTTTCTGCTAAGCGCGTTGCCTGTCCGCCGAATTGCTAAAAACTGTAGCTTCAAATACACTTTGAGTACCTATATTTAAAAGTTTTGATCTAGAATCATCCTAACTGATCTACTTTCCTTTTCAATATTCTAAATTGGATAAAACTCTGACAACAAAGAGGAATATATTATATTAATATCTAATGTCACGTATCACGTTGTGTTATTGCCTAGATGAAGTAAGTATATCTTCAACTTCCTAACTAATTGCACAACTTTTAAACGCGATCATATTTTGTGTTTGACGATTTGCAAAAAAAGTCATCTACCATAAGGTGAGATAGACACTAGGATTTATATAATTTTTGTATGAAACCGACCTTCATGTACGATTATACTATATGGACATACTTATCAACATTTTAAACTACTAATATCTAAAATAATGGAAAGATCCATTATCACGTTCCGGTACTGGTGAAGTGAACTATACTCTGAAGCTCTCTGGCTCCCTTTTAACTTGAAGCTCTGTCGATCCTAGGTGTATTTAGGCTGCGTTCACAATTCGCTTACGACTTTGGAAATATAAGTAGAGGAGTAGTGGCATGAAAGAGCCAGTTTTATAGACGTTGCCAAAAAATATACTTTTAATGAATGAAATGATTATTTTTTTAGTCAAACTATTATTTATTTATTAAAGTATATATTTTATACAAAAAAATCTAAAATACGGTATACAAAACCAATGAAATATACGTTTTTTAAAAATGTGTCATTTGGCTCTTTCATACCATTTCGGTATTGAAAGAGCCACTAAAAGTAATGAAAGGGCCAGCTTGTATTATAACTTGAAATTGTGAAAATTATACAAACTAATAAGTATACACTATTAAAAAACAAATGAAAAGACAATTCTAACAAATTCTTTTTAAAAACTAATGATATTTTATAATAAATATAAACTTAACATATTAGAGGCGGATTATTTTTTTAACAAAATCGTTAAATCTATCAGAACAGAATATAATGCGTACTCTTCAAATTAGAAACATGTCTTGCAAAAGAAATTAAGGTTCCCCTTAATACCACAGCATTCATGAGCCCAACCAGAACAAATTTTGTACTGAAACCAATCTTGATCACTGTCTTTATATGTTTTGCTGCAAACTACACAATCATCACTATTGTTATTTGTCTTTGGGTTTATTTCGCTTCGAACACCCTTTGTTTTTAATTCAGCCAATACGATAGAGTCAGACGAATCAGAGTCACCTTGCAGAACGGAATTTTCTTTATTTATTTCTGATTTTGTTTTAAGCGTTTTTATGGATTCTTTTGTAGTCATTTTCTTAACAGTAACTTTTGGTTTCTTAGCACTATACTCTTTCTCCTCTATTTTTTCCCTTTCGGGAGAGTCGGTTACGATAGCAGATGACATTTTTCTATTATTTCGTTTCGTGTTTTGTCTTGGCCCCGCTTTAGAAAATGGTCTTATCATCTCCGGTGATATAATTCGTTGACTCGGATTTGCAGCCGTGGGGGTGGAGGTTGAACGGTGAGAGAGTCTGATATTCTGATCTATTAGAAGCTCGTTTTCTTCGCCAGCTTCAAGCGATTTTGTAGAAGATGGAGGTGTTGTTTCTAAGTTTCTTTCCATACTTTCCTTATACAAGTTCAAACCATCGTTTGACTGCGGATCAAGTCTATCAGTCACATATGAAGATAAAAATGCTTCTTCACTAAATATATTAGAATTTAATGGATAAATTCCTGTTTTCAAAAATCCTTGTGTTATATTCTGTGGACTGAAAGCTGACAAATATGCTTCTTTTCCAAATTGCCCAATTTGATAAATAGTAACTGTTTTTCCAGGGTTCGTCAATATCCATTCATTCATGGCAGTGCGGTACCTAGTTTTGAAAGGCCCATATACTGTGATATCTAGTGGTTGCAGTTTATGACTGCAGTGTGGTGGGAATGTAACTATTATGATGGAGTTTTGTCTGGCAAATTCAACCACTCTGAGATTTACATGAGAGGTGTGATTATTCATTAATATCAATGCTGGATTCTCTTTTGATGGCCTGACATGTATTACAAAGTATTCTAACGCTTTCACAACACAGTCTTCAGTCATCCATCCAGAAACTTGAGCCAATCCTAGGGCTCCTGGCGGACCATCATTTAACATAATATCTTTATAGTTTACTCTAGGAAACACAAAAACGGGCGGCAAAAAACCACCAGCAGCATTAATAAAGAACAGAGTTGTCACCAATGTTCCTCGTTCGGCTGAGGTAACTTGCCCAATTTGTTTCGAACCCCTTTCAGCTATGACCTTAGGATAATTGGTGACGGTGCTGCAGCCTGTTTCATCGGCGTTAAAAATCCTATGAGGAGGAAATTTGTATCTTTGTAAAACAGTGTTCAATTTCTCAAAAAATGTGCTTACATTAGCTTTATTAAAACTTGTTGCACGGGATAGAGAAGTGCTTTCAGGTTTTCTCACAGTTAAGTCTTTGTGTCTGCTCATAAACCCTTTGAGCCAATCATCAGTCGCAGTTTCAACTTCTTTCCATTTGGGTGGACAGATATCATTGGCTACAGCATAATCAAATCCTAGCTTCTTTGCTTGATGTCTTGTTAGGCCATGGCACATTTTAGATGCGGTCTTTAAATAATCTGCAAGCATATTCTCCTGTTCTGTTGTGAAAATACGCCTGTTCCCTATATTAGGACAGTGTTCATTTGATGAATCGTAAGACGTCTTTACTTTTTTAACTATTTTAGCTAAGTAAGCCCTCGATATGTTTAAGGCAAGTGCAGTTCTGTTTATGGACTGACCTTTCTCCAAAACTTCACTGACTGCTTCTTCAATTACCGATTTTTCGGGTCTCATTTTTTTGAGCCAGCCTTCTCCATAATGCAGTATCTGAAACAAATAATTTAATAATATATAAAAATGCATATTTATTATTATAATAATTTATTACTAAAACTTAAATATAGGGTTATAAAAGAGCCGGTTATGAAAGAGCCATCTTTTTTAAGGCCGATGCACCCGGCTCTTTCATAACTTATTGGTAAAAAATATATAACCTTCAAAATAACAGCAATATAAAACCTTTTGCCGCTTAGTGTTTACGCAGTTGCAAGGCCAATTATATGCACACACTGAATCTACAACCCACATACTTATATTTGTTTACAATAAAATGCCAAAAAACTACTTAGATAGAGCAAAATACTTACTTTTGGATGCCAAAAATTTTGACTCGATGTACCGCCGCCTGTTATCACTAGCCAACTGTCAAATGTTTGTGGGTGGCGGGAAATCAGTGCTGCCACCTTAAAATAAGATCACCCACCAAATTCGTTCCTAAACAACCGAAATAATGCAAGTGGCTCTTTCAAAACCTGGCTCTTTCATGCCACTTCTCCCCTACTATTATTGTTGTATGCTAATTCATCTTCTTGTATCAGGGTCTTGTCTAATGCTCTTTTCTCATGCGAATTTTGACTTCAGATTAGGTTAGGAGTTCTTTCTGATGAGTGCAAAGGTTCATCCCTCATATAGGTTAAGTTTCTTGTGAGTGCATCAATAACGATCCTCCACTGCAACTCTCTGGTCTCTCTGGCTCATACCTATTTATATTTTCTTCAGTAGCTCCGATGTCCTGGATCTCCTGAGAAAGTCGATTAACTTGTTTGGAGAAATATCCTTCAGGTCTTCCGCTTGAAGTACTATGTCTTCAAGTATGTTGTACCTGATTCTGGCATGGCAGGGCATCTGCACAATGCATGCCTGACCGTTTCATCTCCCTCCATGCACAGCGTCTTCCGCCATGCCCAGTCTGCTCAAGTGGTGACGCAATTTGCAATAACCACTGTACAGTCCTACCAGAGCTTAGAGGCTATTCCTGTTCAGCCATAGCAAAGAGTCTGTTACATTCTTTGTCATGATTGGTATATAGCCTAGCATGGGTTAACCCTGCTAATCCCTCCCAGTATTGATGAATATTCCTGTCCGTCTCGGCAGAGATCATTTGTTTAGCCGTATTGTATGCGATCCCAATCGCTGGCTCAGGCCCGATGAAGGCTAGATTATCAAACAAGAAAGTCATATGCAGATCATCCGTTGAATATTATTTAATTTTAGACACAACATCACTTACAAGAGATTTGGAAATAGGTATATGATTTGTACCTGACTTACACTCATAAGGACTCAACTACTTTGATTTCCTTGTTTCCGAAGAATTAGCTGAAACCTCGAAATTTTATAAATTACATTATTACATATATCGCTCACAAACAAGAATGAAATACCGTGTGGTCTAATATCGCTAAATTACTATTTTAAGTTTTAAAAGAAAATTAAACAGTTTATTATTGGAAATAGCTTACTAACACAGTTTTACCACTAGCACCACAAAATATACTTTTAATGAATTAGTCAGAATATGTGTATATGCACGTAACACGAAATCCATTTTCCCGTCTGTGTTGTGAATTCTGTATTCTATACGTAGGTGTACTGTCTTTGGAAACTTATTGTTGTTCGATAATTTACGTTTTAGGGTTAAGGACTACGTTTCAGAATAGCTTGTCCTCATCAAACGTTACTTATCATTGATAATATACTAAGTGACATATAAATCTGAACACCCAGTTTAAATGGTTTTATTTTAATAAAAGTTGGTGAATGTATTTATCTTACTGTAAATAACAAGTAAAAAAATTGTCAGCCTTATCAGTTGGACATTCCGGTTTTTATACTGCTTTTTTTTAATTCACTAACGCTCTAAAAATGAATATTTCAGCCGCAGTAAAGAATCAACGTTGGCGGATTTTGGTTCTTGACATCCTTTACGATCGGTTACGATGACTGGAGTACGGAGACCTGTACGATTTCGTCAACCTAGTGAGTTTGATAGGGGCCGTATAGTGGGACTTCGGGAAGCTGGACTTTCTTTTAGGGCAATTGCAGTTAGAGTGCAAAGAAGTGTAGACACTGTGGTTAGGTGTTGTCAGGCATGGCTTCGAGAAGGCCGTACGCAAGGAGCAAGGGGCACTGGACGCCACCGTAGAACAACAGACCGTGAAGATCGCCGCCTAAGATTATTGGCCTTAAGGGACCGTTTCTCCACTACCAGGTCCATTGCAAGTGAATGGTTTGCAGAACACGGAAGACCTATTGGCATGCGAAGTGTTTACCGACGAATGAGAAGTTTTGGCTTGTTTTCATACCGGCCACACTGGGTCCTCCCTTTAACTCGAGAACACCGACGTAATCGCCTTGAGTGGTGCAGACAACGGTCACTCTGGGATCAGGAATGGAGCAGTATTGTCTTTAGTGACGAGTCTCGATTTTGTTTAGGCATGCACGATGGTCGTGCCAGGGTTAGAAGGTGACGTGGTGAAAGGAGGAATCCACATTTTTTTGTTGAAAATCATGTTCATCACACTGTTGGAGTTATGGTTTGGGGTGCTATAGCTTATGGTTCCAGGTCACCTTTAATCTTCATCAGAGGTAACATGAACGCGCAGCGTTATATCCACGAAGTTGTAGAACCCCATCTTTTACCCTATCTTGACACCCTGGCAGATCCAACTTTCCAACAAAATAATGCCCGACAACATTTTGCAAGAGTCACAATAGACTCCTTTCAACATAACGATGTCACGTTGTTACCATGGCCACCAAAATCTCCCGACTTATCCCCAATTGAGCACGTGTGGGATATGATGGGTAGGAGATTGCTCAATTTGCAATGTCCTCCTCAGACTCTAGAAGCACTTCGAGAGCAGTTGGTGGTTGCCTGGAATGAGATACCACAGGAGGACATTGACCACCTGATCAGAAGCATGCCTAGGCGCGTTGGAGAATGCGTAGCACATCAGGGTGCATCCACACATTATTAAAGGTCAAAGGGCTTTAAAGCAGTGCAATCATTTTGAAATTTTTATCATTTACTTATTATGCTTGATTGACTACTTATACAAAATTTTATTAAAATAAAACCATTTAAACTGGGTGTTCGGATTTATATGTCAGTTAGTATATTAACCGTGCCTCAGTGCATCTCATCCTAATCATCTCGGCTTTCGTTTTCGTTTCAGCTCATAATGTCGCCGTCTGTAACTGCATATGAAGTAACACAAAACACGTACACATAGTTGGCCTACGAAACAATTACGTAACCTTTGTACGTCATCCTCATAAAGCCAATTACATTGCTTGCAAAGAAAACATCTGATCCTACCAGCCGCTCGTGTCTAACAGATGTTTAGGATTTCCTATTTCGCTTTTGATTACTATTCCAAATGCAGTTAAGCTTGCTTGCTGTAGCTGTATCTCCCAGGAATCCGTTATGTCTGCTGTCATCTATTCAGCTACATCTCCTTTGTGCTTTTATGCGCCGTTGCGTCTCCGAAGTTAACGCTTTTAGCATGACAGTGAGGAAATAGAAAATAACGTTTGTCGTTGACGATTTGTACGAGTGAGGGACATGTTGAATATCCGTCTTCTTTATTAATGCTCGACAGCGCCTTATTTAAATAAAAACAGAGTTGGCTCTTTATATCTACACGTGAATGTTTTGTCTCTTCGAACGGGCTTACAACAAAGACAAACACTCTCTGATCACAATGAACGCTTGATTTATTTATTTATTCATTATTACATATAAGAAAACATTAAGTTTATGTGGCAGATTACAATCACTATATTATATAAATTATTCAACTAAAGATTCATGTGATACCCAATCGACTTATGTTTAAAGCCTACCAAACCAAAGTTGAATAGTCACATTTTTTATTTCCAAAAACCTGGAACAAAATGTCTTCTTCCACATTTCTTTCTCCTTGTAGATCCCTGGACCGTATTGGAAATATTTTGGTCTTATTGGGGACTAGGTATTGATTTGTCTAGGTCTGCCGGAACTCCTGTTCTGGAGAGTCAGAAGGAGATGCTTTGTGAATCTGTCTATTCCCATATGGATATCAATTCTTGAAATGATGGATAGATGGTATCGGGCCCCCTTCGCACGGACCGACGAGTGATCAATGATCTGGCTTCTACCGGTATGGCGACACAGAGTTTGCTCCTGACTGTTCGACTTCATGATGCCGCCGCGCAATGAGCCTGTCAGGCGGATCCAGTAGGCTTCTGCCTGCCATCTTAGCTCCGTCGAACTTCTTATAAGTGGGCTATACAACCGCTTATTTCCTATCTGGTCCAGATTGTGGAACAATCTGGCTGAGATGGTTTTTCCCAGTTCCACTTATCTTGGTCAGTTCAGAAATTGGATTAACGAGGTCTTTTTAAGCTCATCATGGTAGTGGCAGTGCGTCGGTATTAACTGGGCTCCTACAATCACGACCACCATCTGCTGAGGTAACGGGGGGGGGGGTGAAAAGTGAACGAGGGTGGGCTAGCCTTAGGCGGTCGTCGGCCCTACTTTGAAAGAGGAAAGGATGACTGCGGGTGCGTACCGAGGTAAATTTTTATAATAACAGAGTCGGATTTTAGCGATCTAGAATGTAAATCGTTTCCTATTTTGATACTCAGCAGGTGATCATTTGGTATTGTTCTACCCTTGTTACTGTTCGTCGATATTGTGTTGTTGAATTTTGTTGTGCTCTTTTTGGTGTGATTGTTCTTGAGTGCCATTTTTATCAAGGTTGATAATGGATAATAGAAGGTCATGTGCGTACATTTTCATTACGAATGCAGTAAGTTTAATTCATGATGAGGACAATAATAGTGTGGAGCCGTTCAACCCGATAATCGCAAAACACTTTGGGGTAAGCGAATAAATTATTGTAAGAAGAGGTCATACCATGAAAGATGTGCTGCAGCTGTAGTGAGCCACAATACTCAGCGGCCTGTCTATGTGGTCCAAATACATTTGCTTTTTAAGCTTAGTCCAACCTCGCTTATCGCTAAGATGGAACAAAACTCAAACGCAAGAATCTGGAAAAGAAACTCAGACCCAAAAAGGCTGATATAAAAATAACTAACAGTTCGGATAGTAATTCCAAAGAAAATGAATAGTTTTATGGCGAATTCTGTCAAAAACCTGACGTGAACGACATTGATTTAGAAGTTTCTAAGCAAGAATTTTTAGGAAAACTTAAAAAAAGAGACGACAAGATTTTGCACATCAAACAACTCACCAAACCACAGGACTGTACTTTGTGGTGCCTTTATCGGAGTATAAGGTTGACAGCGTCTCAATTTGGTGAAGTTTGTAGAAGGCAGACAACAAGCTGTAAAGCTATAGTAAACTCCACCATTTTTCCAACAGTTTTCTAGTGAGGCATAAAAAAAAGGCGATACAAGAATCATTGGACACCGCAGTTCAATCTTGTGGTTCGTTTATTGATCGCACACATCCATTTCTGGCAGCATCGTCTCCATCTACCTATTACAGTAGACAAGGTTGTACTTAATCCAAGTATAAGCCTACCTGTTATTGCTTTGCAATAACTACCTAACTGTTTACTCTTATTTTGACCTATTTTTATAACCCTCGTTCAATTTACCACATGACCCTTGTAAACATAACTGTGTTTATTGACATGAATAAACGAACTTGAATTCTTAAATTGATTTTAGGAAAAGTGTCAAATTATTTGAATACATTTCTTCTTAGTCGGAAATTTCATAAAAATCCGAGCGGTAATTTCCAAGTTGATGATGAGTGATATAGTTTTTCGTGATGTAGATGTCATATGACTTAAAAAAAAGATACCAAATATTTCGCGATTACAATACTTCCTCGCCAATGGCGTGAGAAGTAAAACGGCTTTAAAATCGAGGAGCGTCAGCGATCGCGATTATGAGTACCTATTTGCAGTACGACTTATCTATGCGATATTATTAATCGATCAAACGAACTTACCTTAAGGTAACCTGCAGCTTCTACCTTCAAGTTCCTGGTGTAAAATGTCTCTTCCATAAATATTGCAAAATGGAGTGTCATGTTCGAAGCAGCTGAACCCTTGTAAATGGCTTGAAACTCACTGCGTCGGAGCCACCTTAAGCATGCCTTCGCTCTCATCTCTGAAGAGGAAAGATAAGCGTGATCAAATATCAAGCGATATGAAGGAACATCTTATATCGTCGCAAATGGATGCGTTCACAAACCTTGATAAACCTCGCCAGCTGTTAGAATCTCATGTCATTCAACAGGTAGCATGCCCTTGTACATCGCTCGTGAACTGACTCCCAATTCTTATAAATACATACGAGGTGAAACAGCTGCTACATTTAATGAGACCTGTTTGTGTCAAATAGTGCTTTCAATGATCGGAACAACAAACTGAAACGAACGGTGTCCTGTCAAAGCTAAGACTATCATGTAAATCGTAGGTACATTTCAATCCTTCCAGCAACTTGAGCGCTAAAATACTGTACCAAATTTTAGCCTTATGATACATCCTCCAGGATATCGATTTTTGAGCGCAGTACTATAGGATGTTCCCTGGGGAATTGTCCCAAATTCTGACAGCTGATGATATTTGTCGGAAAGAATTTGAGAATGCATCCATTTTTGTCAAAATAATATGCTCCTAGGTTCTTCGTATAACTAAACGTTAAGTTTGTTAGATGACGCTGAAGCTCCCTCCCTTTGTCCCCGCGAATGGCTCAAGCAGCGCCTCTTCTATCAGTGTTCAGGAATACATTTCGTCGCTACCAGTATTCTCTACTCCAGCTCGACCACAAAGATCGGCCTGGCGAAGAATATTTCAAATTTTGTGTTATTCAATAATTGGGTGAGTACATTTCGGCTGAACTATAATACTTTAGCGCGTATCGCATATATTTCATTTCTTATTTTAAAATGAAAAATTAGGATGTAACTTGTACGAAAATATCATTTCTTTCTTCAAGGAACCCTCTGCTTGCCATTTTATAGAGCTTCAAAGTCGCATTTTGGGTGGTAATACTGTTGTATATAGAACACTGCTTTATAAGCTGTTTCTTTCTTGTCTACACAATAGATTGCTCAAAATTATATGAATATAATATACACTGTAAACTACCGTGACACTGTTTATCGCAATAATACAATTTTGCATTATTTTAATGATGAAAATAGTTAACTGTTAAGTAGTCACTTCTTTTATTTCAGATAAATATTCTCATCACTACACCATCATCACTATCATACTCTCTCCATCTAGTTGCGATGTTGCCAAGTCATGGATAGTAATACATATATACCTTAATTTGGTTTGTCAAATTCTTACTCATATACTAGTGAAAAAATGTGCAATCGGCACAGGATTGTCATGAACATGCGATTTGGAGGTGTGGCCGGCAGGTTTCACTGTACTAAATCCATCTCGTGCCCTACGATAGGGTTAGCTAAAGACAGTTTTTTGAAGTATGCCTTATGCCCTTCACAAAAGTACTTCGGTTATTGTTTTTTCTATATTATAGTTATAATATATTTACTTTTTGTATGTAGATACTTGAAAAATTAGCTGATGTCACAAAATATACCTAACTAAATGTGATTAATTGTTAATTGGGAAATTGGCAAATTGGCAAATTTTTAGGCTTAAGTTGACTCTTTTGACGATAAAATCAAGCTTTCGGTATTCTCTATAGAGCCTTCATCAGCATTTCGTCGTTAAGGTTGCAGCCACGTAGAGCAGATAGAACTTGTAAACAGTATAAAAACAAAAGGACGGGGACATTGGGCTTATTGAAAACGACAGATATCTTCGTTACATGCTAAAAATATCAATCCACCCGAACATATTAAAGATTATTAAACATGAGAACATATTTTAGTGGAACAATCGGAATGCAGTCTGATTGTTTGAATGAAAACATAAGAAAGAGCATTGCAAGTTTTTCGATAATATGATGAAACGATCGTTGATCTTTATTTAACTATAAAGTTGGACGATGATATGTTGGGTGGACCTGGCGAGGTGGTCCAAATCGACGAATCGAAGTTAGGTATTTTTATACGCAATTTGTATTTTTTATGTCACGCGAGCCGCTGGTGCATTTTCCACTGCTAAGCCACATACTGTTCAAAATTTCATCTAGTTTTCGGTAAATATTGGTACAACTTCTTATAGAACAAGCCATTTGAAATAAACTAAGACTTTTATTTTGCAAATAACATATTTCTTTATTACGTATTTCTCCCAAAAAAGGTACAACTTGACAACAATGGATATCATTTATCTTATCTGTCAAGAAATGATCGTTGTAAAATGGCTATCGAGAATTTTTGTTCATCATCGAAACTTAAATTCGCTAGATTGATTCTAAAGATGAACTTTAGGCACTGTTGTTAGCGAATTCCACCCCTGGACAACTCGACTCCAGCTCGGTTTTAACCAAATTTCAGCTTCAGCTGTGGTGTCTTTGCGTTCTTAATGAACAACTAAACAGTCTTGTTTTGAAGCCGCAGATAAAGCAATTATGCATAGACTTACCACTCAAAAAATAACATAACTTATCCTAGTCCTTAAAGAGTGTCATGCATAACGATAAAAAATATAGCCAGCATAGTACGACGTCTGTGAATTAAGTGATGAGACTAGCAACGCAACGTTCGATCTGGCAATGGTGGAGGCGCCAGGCTTGGAAAAGAGGCAGTGGAACATGGGATCCGCGTTCTGTACGAGTTTGGACCCGCTCGAGTCATTTTTCAGTTTTTTCTGTTGTGTTATAATCAATTTCGAGTAACGGTGTGCTACCTGGTTTTGCTTCGGACTTGGCACAGTGCAACGAAAACTCCTGACGAACTTCAGCAGGCCTACTAAAATAGTATTCAAAATCGCAGGTTTGTCGGTGGCTGAAGGCATTTTCAGAAGGGAGAAAGTCGATTGAAGATGAATCACGAAGCGGAAGGTCTTCATTCTCTAGGGCCGATGAAAATATCGAGCGAGATCAAATCGTCGGTTGGCAGTCAGAATGATCGGACAAGAGTTAAATTTGACTGACACCGCCGTTCATCAGATCAAGGACAACTGGGTGGTGCAACACGATAATGCTCGTAACTTTAGTCCTTGTGACTTTTTTCTCTTCTCGGAATTGAAAAATTACTGACTCTTGGGTCAGTCTAAAACATTCAAACGACTGTAACTGACCAGTATCAGAGTTCCAGCATTGCTATGAGGACTGGAAGAAAGAATAAAAAACAGACCTGGTATATAGGTGAAGCGAAGGTAAATAGCCAAATGGAATTGCTAGAAATATAAGTGGATGCAATATGGATGCCAACACATATCAAAACACCTCAGCGAGTGAGCAAAGAATGCTACTCAAATGATCAGCATGTATATCACAATGCTACATGCAATGGAAAATTGATCTCTGAGCTAGTACTTCATATTTTCAATGTGAAAAAACAGATAATCGGACGTAACTGGTAAGAACTTGATATCAATTCAAAACAGCAAATTTTGACAAACCATGAAAAAGCATACAAAGGGTTGACACCAAACTCTTATTCCATTTCAAGTTCAAGTAGTTTAAGTTAAACTTACTACATAGAAGCTAATAACTAACGCCCCGACAGAATAGATTCACTCAACTTTGAAATACACGTATTTCAAAAAAACGTCTTTGAACCTATTCTGTCATCTGCTTTTGGTAGATGTAAAAGCGCTTTCAAAAAAAATGAACAACATGCTAACCTAGACCTAACAAAGAGAAAATGTAATTCTTGCAAATCTTCGACACTGGTGAACCATTTTCGATATCGTCCTGTGTGATAAGTCCATACATTCTTCCAGGTCCTTACATTTTTTGCTGTGTTTGGTCATCAGCTTATCTCCCAGGGTCATGATTTTAATTTTTACTGAATGAAATCATGTAATATTTGGGTACATTTATATGAATACTATTGACAGTGCACCATTTACTTAAACATTTAAAAAAAATATAGAGATCCTTTCAACAAGCAATTTGTCTAACTGAACGTCCGCTACTGTTCACTGTATACAACTACCTACAGCTAATTTGGCCTCTGTAACACAATTTACAATTGATTCATTTACGCTCTTGCGTCTACATTCAACAACAACTTGGTGTATGGCACACTTTGCATTGTTCTCACATCTCTCAAAACCGATCACGTTTCACTTCTGTTCGACTGATTTATATACCCATCGAGCTACTAGCATTGTCGAAGGATGCAATCCAGCTGGCACTGATTTTCCGTGCACGGAAATGCCACAGTTGTGTTGCCGCCGCCTCCAAATGCCGCCTACGCTGCAACTAGCTTGGCTATTTCGTAGAGATGCAATTGACGTAAAGACGGTTCAATTAGGCAGGCAATATCCTCTGGATTTCGATATTAACAATTCATCAAACTAGAACTCCAAACAGTTCTCAGCTTAAGTGTTCGGGACTGCTCCTTGTATATCTACTTCCTTCAACAAATGGTCTGTGATTCTTATTTAGGCTCAGATGGTTCAGATTCAGATTCAGATACATTTATTGATCCACTTAGACCCACGTTGTAGACGTTGGATAAATCGGCATTTACAGATTAAGTGCAGATAAAATGGAGTGCCATACGAACAACAATGGACACATAAAAAACACTATGATGCATACGTACATGACAATTAAATGTTAATTAAGATCTACCAGAAGCATTGCGGCGTATGACAAGCTCACCCAAGTCATTGAGAGCGCAATCCGAAAGCCCTATTTAGTTTACGTTTCTAATATACTAAGTGACATATAAATCCGAACACCCAGTTTAAATGGTTTTATTTATCTTACTGTAAATAACAAGTCAGCCTTATCAGTTGGACATTCCGGTTTTTATACTGCTTTTTTTAATTCACTAACGCTCTAAAAATGAATATTTCAGCCGCAGTAAAGAATCAACGTTGGCGGATTTTGGTTCTTGACATCCTTTACGATCGGTTACGATGCCTAGAGTACGGAGACCTGTACGATTTCGTCAACTTAGTGAGTTTGATAGGGGCCGTATAGTGGGACTTCGGGAAGCTGGACTTTCTTTTCGGGCAATTGCAGTTAGAGTGCAAAGAAGTGTAGACACTGTGGTTAGGTGTTGTCAGGCATGACTTCGAGAAGACCGTACGCAAAGAGCAAGGGGCACTGGATGCCGCCGTAGAACAACAGACCGTGAAGATCGCCGCCTAAGATTATTGGCCTTAAGGGACCGTTTCTCCACTACCAGGTTCATTGCAAATGAATGGTTTTCAGAACACGGAAGACCTATTGGCATGCGAAGTGTTTACCGACGAATGAGAAGTTTTGACTTGTTTTCATACCGGCCACACTGGGTCCTCCCTTTAACTCGAGAACACCGACGTAATCGCCTTGAGTGGTGCAGACAACGGTCACTCTGGGACTTAGTGACGAGTCTCGATTTTGTTTAGGCATGCACGATGGTCGTGCCAGGGTTAGAAGGCGACGTGGTGAAAGGAGGAATCCACAGTTTTTTGTTGAAAGACATGTTCATCACACTGTTGGGGTTATGGTTTGGGGTGCTGTAGCTTATCGTTCCAGGTCACCTTTAATCTTCATCAGAGGTAACATGAACGTGCAGCGTTATATCCACGGAGTTCTAGAACCCCATCTTTTACCCTATTTTGACACCCTGGCAGATCCAACTTCCCAACAAGATAATGCCCGACCACATGTTGCAAGAGTCACAATAGACTTCTTTCAACATAATGATGTCACATTGTTACCATGGCCACCAAGATCTCTCGACTTATCCCCAATTGAGCACGTGTGGGATATGATGGGTAGGAGATTGCAAAATTTGCAACGTCCTCCTCAGACTCTAGTAGCACTTCGAGATAAGTTGGTGGTTGCCTGGAATGAGATACCACAGGAGGACATTGACCACCTGATCAGAAGCATGCCTAGGCGCGTTGGAGAATGCGTAGCACATCAGGGTGCATCCACACATTATTAAAGGTCAAAGGGCTTTAAAGCAGTGCAATCATTTTGAAATTTTTATCATTTACTTATTATGCTTCATTAAGTACTTATACAAAATTTTATTAAAATAAAACCATTTAAACTGAGTGTTCGGATTTATATGTCACTTAGTGAGTTGGCCCACTTCAAGATTTGTACCTAAATATGCCTTTATAAACTAAACATGACGTAACTATTTACTTCTAAAACAATTTATTTTCTCAAAAACATTTTAGATGCACTCTAGTCGTAAAAAATACATATTTGAAATCACTTAGACCTATAACTAATAGAACATCTGAACAAATAAACAATGTGCGAATAAATGGGTGAAGTTAACAAAGCAACAATTGAAAGATTACCATTGGGTAACATCACCTTTACTTCTTATTACGGCTGAAATTCTTGGAGGCATAGTGTTAACCAAGTTTTGGCAAAACCAGAACAAATGGTTACACCGATGTTCAGCTGTGAGAGTTAGCACCCAATGTGGGCGATAAGAAAAAAGCCAAACTGTCTTATCCGGCGATATACCGTACCCATACCAACCATCCCTCCATGCTCTTCAAATCACTGGTTAGCCATGGCTCAACTACTACTGAATCTGTCTCTCAAAGCCAGAAGTCTTAACCGGCGGTCTTGTTGCTCTGTGGCCCCTCTGGAACGTCCAGAACCTCTTTAATGTCCAACGGTGATACATTTAATAATCACTTGAATAATTGAAGCAGGTTCAGTTTCGTACACCTTTTGCTTCAATAGCCCCATAAAGAAAAGTCTATAGATGTCAAATCTGGCTAGTGAGCTGGCCATTCCACAGGACCTCGACGGCCAATCCAACGACCGGGAAAATTATTATCTAAATAATTCCTAACTTGTCTGTACAGGTGGCGGAGCACCATCTTGCTGGAATACAATATCAGTATCGAATTCACTAGGATTCGCTTCGACGATTTCGGTCATTAGAGGGTCAGTACGGTAGTATTTTCCAGCATATCCAAATACAGTTCTCTAGTTAAAGATTGTCCGATGAATGGAGACTCCACAATATGATTTCCAAATATCCCAGTCCAAACGTCAATTTGTTGTGGATATTGAGTATGAGTTTCTCGGAAGGTGTGAGGTTTGGTGTCACTTCAATGATGACAATTTTGTCTATGCACATTACCGTTGAGAAAAAATGTACATTCATCACTAAAACAAATATTTTAGATATAGGTAGGATGCCGTGCAATGGTTTCCATCTTAGTCTCGCAGAATTCTGTTCTTCTATCAGGGTCATCTTCAGTTAGCTGATATACCATTTGATTTTTGTATGGGTGATACTTATTCTTCTTCAAAGGTCTCCGTACAGTAGAAAGACAAACCTCACATACATTCACGTTGGAGGAAGTAGACTGTTGGGGATTTACTATGATCTCACCAATTAGTTGAACTTGCTTTTCTTTCGGGATGGTTGGATGACCTGGGGGCTTTTTGTTGTTTACACTACCAGTAGCTGTAAACTTAGATACAAGTTCCTTTAAATATCTTCTACAGATAGGCCGATTCGGGAAACGATCATTAAAAGTCCTTTCGGTCTTGTGAAACCTACGCGTCGCACCATAAATAAAAATCGCTTCGATGTTTTCTTCCAATAGACGAGAATTGACCATTTTAAAAATAGTTCAAACAGTATCTATCACTAAAACCGAAAACTAAATAAGAATATTTTAACTGCACAATTATGTTTGTTTTCGTACTGATATTCTTGTCACTGTCAACAAAAAATAACGAAACAAGTTTTTATCGCTGTTGCTTGGGATACGGCAGGGAATTACAATTATTTGTAGAGATATGCATGTTAGTTTATTTGTGTTGAAGTAATTATCAAATGCACCACCATTTTGTAGAAGGTAAAGGTATTAACTTTATATTCTGGGATTATAAAGAACTCGTCAGGAGCTTCAAAATGATGTACCACAAGACCCCCGTTTTCATATTTTTTTATTCCAAGATAGCGCCCAGCGGCCATTTTGATATTTTCATCTGTCAATTTTACTCTAAAATATGGTATCCACGCATCAACTTCATTACCTCAAGTTTTAATTTTTTGAATTGATCCGTTCAAAAATCAAAGGGGAGGGGGACATTACAGAAGAGCACTGTATATATTCCACTGTAAGTATTTTGTGTTCAACAAATTTAATATCTCACAGCAAAAGGATCTAGACGGTATTTTAAATATAACAGGAGCGATTCTTTTTTGTAGAACAAACACTAGAGATTTCACTAGCCGGGCCCCACGCAGTATTCTCATATGATATGGCAGAGTGCAACGCACACATAGTAGACATCCATTAGTATTTAGGTGTTAAATATCCTTCTTATTAGATACAATCTTTTTCCAAGCTTCTGACATACGCAATTAATTTGATCTGTCTACTAAAAATTGCAATCAAAGCTCACTCCTGAAAACACAGTATTTTCAGAAGTTACAACTGCATAATTTTCCATAGGATTAGTGTGCAGCCAATTCATTCATGAAAGTCGTGAAATGCACTTATTTGAGTGCAGCAGCCACTGGTATCTCAGATTTTATTAACTGTTTTGTTTTCATTTATGTAAGTTATTGTTTTTTACCTGTTCTTACTTTGCCGCTTGCTTGGGTCAAGCTTTAATTATGGATACTGGATCCCTTGAAGCTTTTCTATTTCTGCATGCATCCCATCGTCGTACATTTTTGTGTATGCCACTGTTTTTAGCATCTTTGTTTAATTTGATCTATTTTTTACTTGGTATTTTGTATTTCAAGATAAAATAAGCTTGCTCTGCACTCGTCCGCCCGACCGTGAGACAGCTAACCATGGACAGCCGTTTCGTGTTTAGCCACTAGACTCAACCACTGTGAATCAGTGAATAGCAACCCACCGATTGGGACTATGTACATCTCAGTCCGCCAATTGGAGGCCCAGTCACCATTAAATGGCAACGATTCTAGCTGTTTTGAATGCAGTCTACTTGCCATTCTTACATTGTTTGTTACGTTCACAATTTTATCCATTTCTATGAGCATTTTCGAGTAGAAATGGGATTGTCATTGGTACTTGAAAAATGGCACTATGGTGTAAAAAGTATTTCAAACGTAGACATGTGGTTGTATTTAGCGGCGACATAATCATGGAGACCCAATAACTTAAAACCATGTGATACGTCCCAGGTGCTAAACGACAGTTTATTCCTGTTTTCATCGTTGGAAAAATGATGTGAATACTATACTTGAACTATTGGAAATGCAGTTTTGTCTATGTAGATAGCACATGTTACGTACATCGCTGGCTATAACCCATGCAGCAATATTCAGCTAGCTAAATGAAAAGAATTATTTTGTACCTACCTTCACAAATAGCAACTTTATCATTATGTACTCCAATAACACTAGTGAACAAAATAACAATAATTTTTTGTGACATGGACAAAACCAGGTGGTTATTATGTAAAACGTAACCAAAAAGCCGGGAATAGCATTCGATTTTTTCTATTACCCACGGTTTTCTTGCAATACGGCATTTTATTTGCTGCTTATACTCGTGAAACATAAGGATATTTATGTGTGTGTGAGAGTACTAATAAACACTCGAATAAACATTAATCTCAGAATGTTGTTGTTGACGTTTTACGGCGATATGTTGCTCCTGAGATATCTCTTAGCAATGTCCAGCAATAATCAGCAAGCAAATTGACATTCCATTTGTCTTGATACCGTTTTCCATAGCAGAAATGTCTTGGTGGAATCGTTCACTGTATTCATCACCTAAATTTTTCGGGAAAAAATCTAGATCAGAATCCAAAAAAAAATTTCTAGAGATCTGTTACATCCCATTCCTCTGTGAGCATTAATTAGTTCACTCACAATATCTTCATAGTTGTCCGCCTTCACATTGCCTAAAAAATTTGCAGTAACTTATTCAAAATCATTCCAAGCCCTTAATTTAGTTTCATTTAGAGCACTGTCAAATACATCATCCTTCATGATTTTCCGTATTTGTGGACCCATAAATATGCCCTCTTCAATTTTTGCCTCACGAAGTCTCGGAAATATTTGCTTTAAATGCAGAAACTCTCTTCCATTTCGATCCATAGCTTTCACAAAATGTTTCATCAGTCCGAACTTAATATGCAAAGGTGGAAGCAACACGTTTTTGGGATCAACTAGTGGTTCGCGAGCAATGTTTTTGAAGCCTGACGCAGTGGTCACTCCTTCTGATCATAATGATGATCTCGCGCACGACTGTCCCGTTCACAAAGAAAACAACAATATTCGGTATATCCCAGTTCCATTCCAAGAAGTGGGGCTATTAGCTTTAAATCTGCACATATAGCCCATATATATTCATTATAACAGATATGCTCTAACAGAACTCGCATATTTTCATATGATTCCTTCATAGGAACTGCGTGCGCTATAGGTACAGGTGGATATTTATTACCGTTGTGTACCAATACCGCTTTTAAACTAAGCTTAGAGGAATCAAAGAACAGGCGCCAATCATTTGGACCATGTTTCTGTCCTAACGCGCCAAACAAATTGTTGACATCGGAGCGATATAGCAACTCCCTTTCTTGACGGAAACAGTGTGTGAGGTCTTGTTGCCATTGTCGGTAAGAAGTAATGTTAACATCACCTTTGAGAAGATTCCATCCTTTTAATCTTGTCGCTAAAAGTTCTGACTGGGATTTTGACAGATTTAGTTCTCGATCTAAGTCATTAAGTTCCCCCTTTGTGATCAAATGCGGCGCTGTTGAACATCCTTGCAGGTCAAACGAAGGATCATAAATTTTTCCGCCTTCTGTACCATCACTTTTAGAATCGTTAGCTTAGGAAAAAATCTATCCGTCCTATATAAAGTACATTGGGCAAATATAGCACTGCTACTCTCTAAATTACCCTCAGTTGTTAGTGGTATATATTTGTTACAGAGGGTTTTCATTATATGAAGCCCTGCCTATGATCGAATGTGACAAGGTGCAAGCCGATACCATCACACTGTTTTCACCTAACAATGCATTCGAAAATCTGGCAGATGAAAATTCGGCGAAGAAGACAACGTATATATAAATAACTTGCCGCCGTCTCAAATGCAGAGTAAATGATAAATGTGATACGGACACAGAAGACGACATACCCTTGAGTCAATTGACAGAAGCAATCAAATGAACATGCAAGCAGGCATATAATTATGTGAAAAAGCATTTAGAATGTTAGTGCTGATTTTGACAATCCTTGTCATATTATTTGGATGGTTTTTGGGTAGTTTTAGTCCATCGATAAATATTTTTACTTGACGTTTCGCCAACACGAGTGGTTGACACCTTCTCCAGGCAGAGTAGCCACATGTGGTCCAATTATATGATAGGAACATGGGAGGGGTTGATCGTCCTGACCAAAATATAAACCTCTATCGTACCTCCATAAGAGGAAAAAAGTGGTATTTTCCTCTTATAACTCACTGCATAGATATGGCAGTGCATAATTCCTGGCAGATTTATAAAAAATGAGGCGGAACAATGGACCACTTAAATTTTATGCTGGTTAAAAATAAAAAAGAATGTGTGTATCAGATGAGACACATCTCAATTCCAAAATTTGGAGTTATGATATGACTGTCTGGACCACTAGGTACTAACACAAGAAAAGCAAACAAAATGTGCAGCTTGTCATCAGAAAACACGACTCTATCACACATGTGACAAAGGGTTGAATGTTAAGTGTTTTTGATGTATCATACTAAGTCCAAATGATTTTAATGCAGCATAGTAAGTGCCCATTGTCCTATATATAGGACGCCTTCAAAAACAACTTTTTTGACAAAAGAATCAGTTTCAGAACTTTTAGTTGGGTTTTTGTATACTGTTAATGCCTCTTAAATGCAAAACTATGAAGAAGTCAGAGTCTCGATAACTTTGGGCATATCTGGGTTAAAATACTTAACAGAATGTTTCGATTGTGGTCCAATACCTTTAATATTTGTGAGGCAAAAATAGCAATCAGTAGTATGGTCTCTCGGTTCTCTCCAAACCATTGTTACCGCAAAGGGCAATTTTATGATTGTCGCCTCTTAACCAACCTGTTAACAAGACTTACAACCTATATGAGGGGCCCACAGTTTATCTCGGTCACCAACTTTAATTCCAAAATAAAGTTCATATGCTTTCAACACAAGGGTAGTAAAAACACGTTTTTGGGATTTAAAGGTTAGCTCTCCTGACACATAACAAAATGTTCGCACTATTTACACAATTTCTAGGCATTGTCCATAAAGGTAGCCTCGATCACAATAAACAAAAACAGCACACCGATTTAACAAAAATTAACAGTAATCAGATCATCTCAGTACCCTTCAGCGCAGAAAACGTAACTGACTCGTCTACTAATAGTCTACTAATAAACGCAATATGATCTCTAAACATAGATCTCGCATATAATAAACAGGAATAGACAGATCTTAACATTATGTATGTGCGTCATCGCATAAACGCCGAGAACTGCAACAATATGAGATGTTACGTATTGTAATTCATAAAAGTAGATGTTACCAATTATCTGTGGGTGATAGAAAAATCCTGTTTTTAGATTTGAATGAAGGGTCTCAAAATACATAACGTACACCCAAAAATAGTCATGTCACAAATTCTGTGTTTATCAGTGTAATCTAACAATGAAATTTTAACAATTTATAGTGAAAACTTGGATGTACTAAGAAAGACAAAGTATTCGCTATTTTCATAAAACGCAACCCCTACCGACCAACTTCCATCCGACAACAGTTGGACTTGGAGATATTTCCATTCAACAATGGAAACTTTCTCGCTCTGTCTAACCGGCGTTTTCCTGTAGTAATATCCTGATACATATACATTTTCCAAGCCACTTTTTCACCCCGGCGTTCTGTGATAAATTCGCACATTAATCAAATGTTGTAGCACGGGATAGTTTCCAGGAAAATTTTAAAGTACGTGTGTTTACCGCATTTGATGGCAGAGTGCTACCAAGGGAGTAAAGCACGAATGCGTTTGAAAGACGTTACGAGGGTTATGCAAGAACATCTTTTGAAAGTTGCTTGAGAACCCTACAGTAAGCGAGCTCTAAGTGGAGGTTCGGGAGACTTTGTTAGTTCTCTACATACGAGCGCATTCATTCAAGTAGAATGAACATATAACTAAGATTAAAATTGCATAGTTAAGAGCAGTTAGTTACTTCTACTTTAGTTAAAGACTTACGTAAATGTCTACTCCTGCGTGAGTGTGAGTCATCATTTGTTGGAAATTACAAATATCTGAGACAAATTGAAGATCGACTTCTGTCGGGATTTTGCCTTGAGATCAAAATCGATTAGAATAATAGAAAGTTAGAGTAGTTTTATAAAGGAACAGGCAGTTGGTCCACTATAACGCAAATAAGCAAATATACTAAGTGACATATAAATCCGAACACCCAGTTTAAATCGTTTTATTTTAATAAAAGTTGGTGAATGTATTTATCTTACTGTAAATAACAAGTGAAAAAATGTTCAGCCTTATCAGTTGGACATTCCGGTTTTTATACTGCTTTTTTTTAATTCACTAACGCTCTAACAATGAATATTTCTGCCGCAGTAAAGAATCAACGTTGGCAGATTTTGGTTCTTGACATCCTTTACGATCGGTTACGATGCCTAGAGTACGGAGACCTGTACGATTTCGTCAACTTAGTGAGTTTGATAGGGGCCGTATAGTGGGACTTCGGGAAGCTGGACATTCTTTTCGGGCAATTGCAGTTAGAGTGCAAAGAAGTGTAGACACTGTGGTTAGGTGTTGTCAGGTATGGCTTCGAGAAGGCCGTACGCAAACAGCAAGGGGCACTGGACGCCGCCGTAGAACAACAGACCGTCGCCTAAGATTAATTGGCCTTAAGGGACCCTTTCTCCACTACCAGGTCCATTGCAAATGAATGGTTTGCAGGACACGGAAGACCTATTGGCATGCGAAGTGTTTACCGACGAATGAGAAGTTTTGGCTTGTTTTCATACCGGCCACACTGGGTCCTCCCTTTAACTCGAGAACACCGACGTAATCGCCTTGAGTGGTGCAGACAACGGTCACTCTGGGATCAGGAATGGGACAATATTGTCTTTAGTGACGAGTCTCGATTTTGTTTAGGCATGCACGATGGTCGTGCCAGGGTTAGAAGGCGACATGGTGAAAGGAGAAATCCACAGTTTTTTATTGAAAGACATGTTCATCACACTGTTGGAGTTATGGTTTGGGGTGCTATAGCTTATGGTTCCAGGTCACCTTTAGTCTTCATCAGAGGTAACATGAACGCGCAGCGTTATATCCACGAAGTTCTAGAACCCCATCTTTTACCCTATCTTGACACCCTGGCAGATCCAACTTTCCAACAAGATAATGCCCGACCACATGTTGCAAGAGTCACAATAGACTTCTTTCAACATAATGATGTCACATTGTTACCATGGCCACCAAGATCTCTCGACTTATCCCCAATTGAGCACGTGTGGGATATGATGGATAGGAGATTGCTCAATTTGCAACGTCCTCCTCAGACTCTAGAAGCACTTCGAGAGGAGTTGGTGGTTGCCTGGAATGAGATACCACAGGAGGACATTGACCACCTGATCAGAAGCATGCCTAGGCGCGTTGGAGAATGCGCAGCACATCAGGGTGCATCCACACATTATTAAAGGTCAAAGGGCTTAAAAGCAGTGCAATCATTTTGAAATTTTTATCATTTACTTATTATGCTTCATTAAGTACTTATACAGTTTTATTAAAATAAAACCATTTAAACTGGGTGTTCCGATGTATATGTCACCTAGTATATATAATTCGTAATCAAGTCGAAAATATAAGTTTTGGTTTCACGCAATCTGCTTTCCAGGGTTTTTGAAGGCTCGGTTGCAGTGCAAGTCAAGAGGAGCTTTATGAAACGAACACGAATATATTTTCCAGCTAAACCACCAGATTTTGCAAAAAGACAATCTTGAACCATCTTTTATCTTAGTATGCCTAATCTTAAAGATTAAGGTTTGACTAAATAGACTGGCGCTAACTGGTAACTTGAAAATATTTCAAAGTACCTTAGCGGTTTAGGCATATAAGAAGGACCGAGAGCCTATATTTGTATATGTTGACGTTCCATAGCCTCTTTTAAAAAGTACTTCAGCTGCTCTAAAATTTGTCGATCAACATTTTGTGTCCGAATTCGAAGATTCTCACACCCTATTGTAATCATAATCCCTCTGACAGTACTCACTGTGCCGTGCACGCTGTTGACACTCAGATGCGAAGAGTTAATTAAAACCGTTCGGGGTGCTAGAACCGTTATAAAATAAATACGAGAGATGTCTTTTAAGTTTCGCGTATGGAAATAAAACAACACGGTATGTAATTCTAAATGACTTTATTGTTTTTCAAAGTATTCTCCACGAAGATTAATACACATCTGCATGCTCTCGAACTAATTTTCGAAGCACTTACATATTCCACTCGTTAGCTGGCAGATCCAAAACGGCATTTTTGAATGCGTCAACTGCTTCTTCTGGTGACTGGAACCTTTGACCACGCAGTTTGTTTTTAATTTTCGGGAAAGTAAAGAAATCGTTAGGAATTAGATCGGGATTATATGGAGAATGGTCCAATAATTCCACGTTTCCTTCCGTTAAATACTGCCTTGTTTTTTGGGCTATGTGCGAGCTTGCATTGTATTGGTGGCGGATGATTCTTGTTTAGGCGTTGATTTTTCGAAGCTCGGTGATGATTTTTGGCAAACAAATGGTGGTATACCAATCCGCAGTAACAGTTCTTTGCTCATTAAGAGGAATTGTTGCAAAATGACCCGCTTTTGACACAAATGTCGCGACCATCTTTTTCGAAACACTTCGAGAACGGATGACTTTTGTTGGCTTTTCTTCACCTTGGAACACCCAATCAGCCGACTGTCGTTTATTTTCTGGTTCATAACAGTAAATGCACGATTCATTACCACTAACAATGCTGTACACATTTTTTGAGTTTCCGGAATTGAAACGGTCAAGCGGTATTTGACACCAATTAACCTTGGCTGCTTTCTACTCTTCAGTCTACAGGTGGGGTATCCAACGAGAAGCTAATTTTCATACTCCTAATTCTTCATGTACAATTCTTTTAATTGAGGACTTTGAGATCTTCGCGATATGTCACATCATGTCTATCTTCAATGATGAGTTTGCGCACAGCATCGACGTTTTCCTGGGTGACTGCCGTTTTTTTTGCATCCACCCTGGAATCGTCGCTAAGACGCACCCGTCGACGTTTGAATTCTCCATACTAACGGGAAATTGTCGACTGTGGCGCTTCGCTGCCGAAAACAGACAGTAACTCAGCAAGGCATCCTTGTTGCGATAATTTTCTCTGAAAGTTGTAATAAATTATGGCGCGAAAATGTTCTCGGTTGAGTTCCATTTTTCTAATGACTTGGTGACACTTAAAAATTCACTGTAGTGAGATTAGAAATTAGAAAAAATTAGAAATTAAATATAAATAAGAATACAAAATATAAAATCATTAATGGTGCATGATCACAAGAGGGCGGTCTACAATCTTAAACACTACTAGATACAACAAGACCAATTATTACTGCACTACATTTCTCACTTTATTCGCAAAAATCCTAAAACTATCATTGAAAAAGTCAATTTTATTGCACTTCTGCACTACACTATTTGCTTTCATGCACATTCGGGTTATAGGAGAATTCACACCATAATTTGTCCTATGATATGGAATATGAAATAATGACTTACTTCTTGACTCCCTTGACGGTATATGAAAACCAACCAGAGCAAGGCGATCAGGTACATTAATTTGATTGTTAATGATCTTAAAAAGTGTGAAAATATCAAACATATCTCTTCTGTTTACAAGTGGCGTTAAGTTCAGTAGAGGCATTAGGTCCTGACAATTAATGTCATCATAAGGAACGCCAAGCTTCAGTCCTATTCTCTTAAGAAATTTTATTTGGATTCTTTCAATACTATCTCTGTGCACAGCATAATAAGGATGCCAAACAGAGCTGGCATATTCAAATAATGATCTTACTAAAGCACAGTAAACATCTCTCACAATAAAAACATTATTGACGTCCCTAAGACTCCTAAAAACAAATCCCAGAAGACGCATAGCTCTTGATGTTATTTTCTCAATGTGAGACACAAATGTTAACTCACAATCAAGCCACACACCCAAATCCCTTACTAGGTTTGTTCTCTGTAAAATTTCATTGTTTAGTGAGTACTCAAAAGCTATTGGATTTTTAATTTTACAGAAGGTTATAACTTTACACTTATCAGTATTTAGCATTAAGTTATTTACATTGCACCAATGAGAAAACCTATTTAAATCTTCCGACAAAGCGAGGTAATCACTCGTATTTCTAATAATCTTAAAAATGTTTAAATCGTCCACAAAGCCAAGAAAAAGACAATTAACAAAAATATCCCTAATATCATTCACAAAAATATTGAATAGAAGCGTAGACAAATGGCCTCCCTGGGCAACACCCGATGTAACACTAATTTCTGAGGATATATGGTTTTTGAACTTAACCACTTGGTATCTATCTGTTGCATTACTCTCAAGCCATTTAAGTAGAGTGCCATGTAAGCCAATTGACCTCAGCTTGCTTACCAAGATACCATGATCAACTCTGTCGAACGCCTTTGTGTATACAGCATTTACATATTTATTCTCAAAGGCATTCAACAGAAGGTGCTCATAGGTAAGGAGATTTGAGACAGTTGATTTTCCCTTAATAAAGCCATGCTGCTCATTAATTATAATATTCCTGACACATGGAGATATTTTGTCATAAATTATGGACTCAAAAACCTTAGCAATAACTGAGATCTTAGAAATAGCTCTATAATTTTTTATATTTGACTTATCCCCTTCCTTAAAACCGGTGCTACATATGACCTCTTCCAGAGAGTGGGCAAAATACCCGTGACAAGTGACAAGTTAAAAATTTTACATAAAACATCAGATAAAACACATTTATAATTTTGTAATAAAATTGCCGGAATTCCATCAGGACCAACTCCTAAGTTAATACTCAAGGACTCAATTTTATTAAAAACTTCTATAGAAGATACACTTAAACTACTTAAATTAGAACATTTGTCAGACTTGCAATTTTAATTAATACAGGAGCCCTGCTTTTCCGAATATACAGAAGAGAAATGCTGTTTAAACATCTCTGTGATTATTTGTGGATCATCTGTTTCAACATCGTTAAGACACATGGATTTTGGATATTCAAGATCCTCCTTTTTGGAATTGACAAATTTCCAAAAGGACTTTTTATCATGTAGTTGGTCTTCAAGTGTTTGAATAAATTGTTGATATGAACTCTTGGATAAAATGCTGCATTGTGATCTTAATTTTGAAAACTTTATATAGTTGTCTTCTGTTTTTAAGTTTTTAAACATTTTCTTTTGAATTAATAAATTTTTTAATTCATGATTCATCCATTTTGGAAATTTAGGTGTGAGAACACTGCTCGTATTGTTGTGAAACTTTGAATTTAGGTTTACTAAAGAGTGAGGTTAAGATTCAGTACTGACGTTCGATCCGCGCGGCCTACTATGTTTCTATACGCAGAACTTAAAACACATCCCTCGTATACCACAATTTTTATCCACGTGTAGATTCAATCCAAATAGGTCATGTCGATGTGAGGTAACGTACCTCAGATGTGGGTGAAACGTAACCTCACATTCCGTCTGCTTCGATGGTGTTCCGTGTTGGCGGCCTTCATTTTGCATGTTGACGATTTTTTCCATAGTTTCGACTCCGTTCGTGCTTGTTTTTAGCAGACTTTCAGTTGACTCATACTCGAATTACAGATTTATTGTTGGGCTTTATAACACCTCAGCAGGAAAGGTAGTGATCCTTATTTTCAATATTAACCCGGCATCCGACAGGTGAAATTTTATTACAAGTTACGACAGGTGGGGTGTGACAAACCCCAAATATAGACAGGCTTTTTATTTACTAGTTTTGTTTGTTTTATTACTTTCATGATTCAAATATCATTTAACATTGTATATATTAATACTACTCGTATAACAACAAAAAAAATCAATCTGAATATACACATAACGAGTTTATTTGAAATTACATTTTTTTTTATTGGAACATAGGAACAAATTTCTAATTTCAAATAAAAATTAAAAAACTTGCAGTATATATTATATTGTTGCTAAACATGAAAGAAAACAATCTACACTTTTATACAGAGAAAACCGAATAAGCCTAAATGGAACAGAAACATTTTTATTCATTGCTAACTTCAGCACAATTTTTACAAAACTTAAGCGCATGTTCAAGGAAAATAAATGTTTCACAGGTCTGACAAACGTATCTGGTCTTTCTGTCTTTAGTTCGGGAACATTCTGAACACCTCCCTTGTTGATTTGGTCTCATCTTTTTCGATGCAGGTTCAGGATTTTCACCCAATATTTTCCGAATATTCCCTCTTAGCTCCCTTGTTAGCCTAGGGTTTGTCATTCTACTTCTTTGAAATACCTCTGCCAACTGCATACCCAACTGCTTCAAGAAAATTCTTCTTGGTAATTTGTTGTTAGTGTTCTCTCTATATATAATATAACTGTTAATGCCTGCAGTATTTAGTAGGGAAAAAAATAAAGTTAAAGGCCAACGTCGACTATTACTAGAAACATTGTATGATGCAGATAACTCGTCTACTACATCAACGCCACACTTGGTAAAGTTATAAAAAGATATTATTTCTGGAAGTTTTTTCTCTGACTCATCTACTGCATCATCATGATGTAAAGAAGATAATAGCAGTACAATTTTGTTTTTTTTCGGGCAATAGCTAACCAAAGTATATCCAAATAAGCTAGAATGAACTTCTCGATTATTCACATTCAAAAAAGGTGCTGGTAGACATGGTTTATTTTTCCGTATAGTTCCCAGCGCAGTCAGTTTGTGATCCTTGCGTAGATTTTCTAAAAGCTCAACACTGGTATACCAATTGTCGAAAGTAATGTTACGGTTCGTTCCTGAGACTGGAGCCACTAAGCGGCTCACTATGTCCTTAGGACTATTGCTGACATTAAATACTCCATCGGGTTGCTTTCCCACATAAACTTCCATATTGAGGAGATAATTCGTTCGCGCATCTACTAAGGCGTGTACTTTTATGCCGTATTTTGCCGGCTTATTTGGCATGTATTGTCTGAAGGAGCACCTGCCACGAAATGACTCCAGTTTTTCATCGATTGTAAGATACTGAGACGGCGAATAAGCCTTCTGACAGTTGTCAACAAATCTATCGCAAACAGCTCTAATTGGGGCCAACTTATCCAATTTAACCCTATCTTTGCGATTATTTTTGTTGTCGAAACGTAAACAGGAAATGAGGAATTCAAATCGCCTTTGACTCATAGTAGCCGGAAATATATCCATACCAGTACCATCGGTATTCCATAGCTCATATAAAAATCGGTGGTTATTTCTGAAAACTCCTGATAGGTACAAAAGGCCGAGCACTGCTTTAATTTCTGCCGGATTGGTTTCTCCATAATGGGGAGATTCCTTCCATTTCTCAGATTTTTCTATGATTCTTAGATTCGTATTTTTAACTATATCTACGATCATTACCTCATCAATAAAGAGGAAAAAGCATTCAAGTGGAGTTTTAGCCATTTTTGCATGGTTTTTAACTCCTGGAAGATGGCTAATTATGTTTTCAGATCTAGTTCGAACATTCCTACTAGGGCACTCTTTGAACCATTTCATCCCGTTTTTTCCAAGAAAGAAACTACGTGTGTCCAAGACCTCGGCTTGTGTTTCATCGCCTTGATCTTCTACAACTTCAGGATTTTGCTCCAAATCGGGATAGTCGCTGCAAACACTTACATTATCTATTTCATCTTCTTCTTCTGAATCGTCTCCATCGATCGCTTCATCTTCATTCTGTACTTCCTCCCAAAGTGCCCAAAGCCTACGTTGCTCCTTCTCGTAATCGCCCATATTTCTTTATAGTTCTGAAATACTGTTTAAAAATGTAAAGTTTTAATTAAAGAGTTATATAAAATGCGACTTACCTTTATAATCACGACAAAATGTGAAATAAAACAACTGCAAAAAACTTCCGAGTTCCGACACGTGGGGTATGACAAACCCCAAACAATCCTATGACGATACTACTCACTAGGCGTCAACAGACCAACTGCCGCATGTGGCTCGTATTACTTATTGGAGTGTCCTTGAAAGCTACTGAGGCGCTGCCAGCAGTCGGCGTGAAATTTTAATAGATAACTTGTAAATCCGATCGTTGGGGTTTGTCACACCCTACGTGTCGGATGCCGGGTTAACAGCGATAGCTACGATTTAAAGGTTATTTGATATCTTGCATACCTGAAGGGTATACATAGGAGGTTGAAGTCATGGAGTGCGGGTGACGCCAAATGTGTCGACGACGGCACAACGTACAATGGAGTGAGTTGGTACACTCGACAGAAAATGAATTTCTGGACCTGCGCATGTGGTAACTTTCTCTGTTCCTGTCATCATGGCTGTAAATAACAACAGTTTTGACAGTTCGGATCAGTTACAAGCAGAAATATTGGATAATATTAATGGAACACGAAGCAATAATCATACAAAGCATGGCAAAACGTGAGTCAAATACACACAAAGATTACGGCAGGTTATGTTGATTTGATATGTTTCAATGCGCAAACGCTCTATGACTCTTATATTCCCAAAAGTCACAACATTCTTGGCGACTTCATATGAATACTTGTATCCCTTACACAAGTTAACCTCTTATCTATAGTCTTGCTCTCATGTAAAGCCTCTTTCACGAACATTTAGCATGTCAAACGTAAGAGCAAACGACAGTGGATTATCTAGTAACATTTCAAAATACCCCATAGGTAAGTGACAGGTGAAACAATTCTGAAGGATGTTTCGACGCTGGATAGTCGCATTGCGTTGTGGTCTTTTGTACGCTACGGATCAATCCTTCCTAACAACGCTTTTATTTAAAAAAATACTGCAAGCGAAATGACTGCTAATGATCATAACTACAGTTCAATTCACGTAGGAATAAAAGAAAACAAACAGTTTTTGACTATGTTTGATATAAAAAGCTCTAAATACGGTCCAGAGTTTTAGCCGATCAGCACTCGACTCATTATTGTAAACACTACAGGCTTTAGTACCAAGATGTCACCTGGTGATGAGCTATTCGCCTCAGTATGCTTCAAGATGTATTGGATACTCGTGAACGAGACCAGACCTCAAATTATCAAGTCTGGATATTAGCTATTCCCAGCAATTCGATTCCTGTCTTTACGTGGGCGAAAAATTCATCCTGTCAGAAAAGATTGTGATAATTTTGCATCCGGAATATTTCGCGGACGCAATCCAGGTTCAATTACGTTAGAATGCAGGCGCATTTTCAAAGAATTTATTTAACTGCATACTTGACATATTTCCTCCGGAAACGAATAAAATTACACAAAATATTTAATTTGCGCTAAGGAACGTCAAAACGAAATACCAAGAAACATTTTGGTAGTAAATCTCAATGAGAATAAGCCTCATCGAGTTACAAACATTATTACTAAAGTTAGTGCGCGGTAAAAGCATTGCGGAGTATGCTGCTTCCTCGGGCGCCCTCTAGCGGAGAATATTTATATGCAATAAGTGTTTTCATACATCACAGGTAAATATAATTCAAAGTTAATGCGCTCTTTGTGGAGAGGGTAGTGTGGAATAATGTCGAGGTTTACCAGAGGAAGCTGTATTTGGTTGTTTATGCTGGAAAACATATAACCCAGGAAAATAATATTTTAGCTGATAAATTTCGTTTCATGTATTTTTGACAGATATCTTATAAATTTAGGATTTTATGCGATTTCGATGGATGGAAATCTCGTCAATAGCGGCAGCTGCTGGAAAAAGCTAGGTTATTTGTTCACATGACCTCCTCACTCTATACAAGGGCCAGAGAAGACCCAGCCTCGAGTATTGCTCTCTTCTACCGCTGTACCAACGGGCTTTGCTCCTCAAAGGTCTCTTCCATGATGCCGTCGCGCGATGTGCTTGCCAGACAGACAGACTTTGTACATTCAGAACTGGCCAATACGATCGCTCCTTTGTCGGTGGGGTGTTGAGATTATGGAACAATCTACAAGAAGAGGATCTTCCCACTTCTACTAGCCTTAGCCAGTTCAAAAATCGGATTAAGAAACTTTTTTGGTATCCTTCGGTGTAAACAAGGCGTCTATTTTTTGCTGGGTCAATTGTGTTAGAAGGACCAATTCCAATTCTTCATGTAGTGCAATTTCACAGTGGGATCAAAATACGTATTCTTTGTTCGAAACCCGGATGGACTTACTGGGCATTCCACGTGGCCTTCCATAGGAAAAATATAAATGATTGCAGAAGTAACCCCTCTAACCGTTGATCGCTTCAAAAAAAGTTTTTGATATGAAGAATTGAGATCGAAGAGAGATGTAATTTTTCAAATAGCAACTTTTTCTGATTCCAGCTATTCATATGGTTTCTCATATTCATATTAATTTTCATTAGTTCGGTCGAAAAAACCAGTTAGCATCTAGCCGCCTATGCAGTTTGGCATAGGCGGGTTAGATAAGGTATAAGCACAATAATTTATATATTTAGAATCACAAAAAGGCAACTACCAGTTTCGCTAAAAATATATAAAAATACACATGGCGTCCCATTTAGAAAATGCAACTCTATTCGATATGTCCTTCCTAGGACTGCGTATACAGATGACATAACGCTAGATCCTACAGTAACTTTTTTATAAAAGGTCATGCAATAAAGGTACCTCTCTACAGTTCTGGAGTTGAACTGTCATCTATGTTATGTATATTTATAGTACGTATATGATATTACCCCCAAAATCGGGTCTCCATAAATTGCTAAACAACATCTCAAAAACGTCCATCTGAGCAGTTGGGCAAAAAACGAACCACTTTACGTTGCATATCGCGTCATGATGTGCATTTGTTCCCATACAAAATTCAACTGACGCAAAACCTGTTAGCTGCCGATAAGCCACGTCGACTGGAATAGGCCCAGAGAGTCATCGATGGCTCGAATGGCTGAAAGTGACGATAATTTTTGGCAAAAAATCATCATGGACGATGAATCTTATTTCATGTTAAAAGGAGCAGTTAACAAACAAAATTGTCGGTTCTATGACCAAAAAGTTTGGTACGGTATTTGTGCTGGTATGGTCATTGGGCCGTTCTTTTTCGAAGATGAAGCTCGCAAACCGGTTACCGTCAATCAGAAGCGTTATCGCATTATGGTAACCGATTTTTTGATGCCAACTGTTCGTGACAATGGTATGGAGCATTTCTGGTTACAACAAGATGGCGCTCTACCACACACAGGTCGAGCTACTATCGATTCTTTGAAACGGTTGTTCCCTGGACGTCTGATTTCGAAAAATGGTGATTTTGACTGGCCACCGCGTTGACCAGATCTAACGGCTCCAGACTTCTTTTTGTGAAGGTTTACGTCAACAAGCCAAACCCCCTAGACGTACTTAACGCCTCCATATCAACCGAAACATCGGCCAAAACGATGGAAAATGCTGCATCACGGGCACTGTACAGGCGCATGGCGGTCATTTAAGAGATATCGTTTTCAAAAAATGATGTTCACAAATCTCCTTGAACCCAAATAAACGATTTTTGAAATGAACGGTAAAAAATGTGTTTCCTATGTTTAAAAAAAACATCTTTTCGTCGGATATGGCCAACCATTTATATCCTGCCCACCTCGTATATCTCGGTGCATTTCGTCTCGCCGCCTGGTCCTTTGTGTAACCGGCATCGACCAACGTCGTCCATTACCGCACGGTACTACTCTACTATACAGGGTGTCCGCAAAGTTGGGGTTTTCCTTTTCCGAAACAACTACCCTTGAAATAACAAAGGTAATGTGTAGTGAAACGAGGGCGACCAAGTAAAAAAAATAAAGGGAAAAGTACTCACTCTCCAGTTGACGAGAAGGGCTAAGTACGTCTCTGCCCGAAATCATACCGCTCCAACAGAAAATGAAATCAGCTGATCCGCTACCGAGCAGACGCCGGCGATGGTGCAGACCACGCTACGGGTCCATTACGTCCGATCCACCTATTCGGAAATAATTCATTCAAAAACTCACGCACTTCGCGTCTAAAATGGGGCGGTGCACCATCGTGCAGATACCACATTGATTGTCTTACACTTAATGGCACATCTTCTAACAAGGAAGGCAAAATGTTGCGTAAAAAGTCTAGGTATTGCATCCCGTCCAATCAATTTGGAGAATAAATGGTCCAATGAGCATACCGTTCACCATGCCAGCCCAAACATTCACCGAAAATGTTTGTTGAAAATGTGCCCGTCAGACAGCGTGCGGATTTTCTACTGACCAAACATGAGTGTTGCGAAAGTTATTCACCCCATTATGCGTGAACGTAGATTCGTCTGTCACCAATATGCAGTCTGGATTATTGTCATGTTGATGCAACAACCACTCACAAAACCGCACTCTTGCTGGAAAATTGTCAGGTTGAAGGGCTCGTACACGTTGGACGTGAAACGGATACAGCCCCTCTGCACGCAGCGTTTCCCACACTTTAGTTTTTGATACTTGCACTTCTCTAGCCACGTCTCTAGTGCTTGTTGTTTTTTGAAACGCAATCGATTATACGGGTTCGTTTACCTCTACATGCGTGACCGTATCCGTCGGTTGAAGGTTGCATACTGACCTGACACACTGACCCCGACCCAGTTCTGTCGTCGGGTTGAGCCAGTGACTTTGTACCACTCGGAGATGTCGCGGCTACAGGACGGTATTCAGATATTTTTGATGTTACAGAGCCCTTTACTTCGGTTCCCTTAAGACATTAGTGTATATGGTACTAAGAAAAATTGCTTATGTTTTCAAGATCTACACGTCGTGTAAAGGAAAACCCCATCTTTGCGGACACCCTGTATATTATTTATCTAGTCCGCTCTAGGCTGCCGGAGGGTGCAAAACCTTCATAAATGCGTACGACTATCATCATCATCTAATTGATGCATGATATTAATGGTATCAGAATGTTCTTAATAATGGGATATCTCACACAGTTACCAAAGGGTCACTATTTATACAACATCCACCCCCTACAAGCCTCAACCCCTACTTTCCAGCCTCTCCAAAAAAATCTTATAATGATCAGGAGTCTCCGGAATGTAAAAACCCGAAGACCGTTATTAATTTTCTTTTCATTTTTGCCTCCAATGCCGCTACTGCATCGTTTTTCAAAAGCTTGTTTGTCTTGCCATAGTAGCAGCCTTGTTTGAAAGTTTCATCAAAATCTCATCGGCACGGGTATTACGTATCTTAAAAAGTGACATCATGTCCGTTTTTTACATCTTGTATATGTATTGACATCCTATATAACGTAGGCTTTTCTAAAAGATGTCAACTTAGCACTTGTTGTGAACTCGTTTTCTAGCTATGCGTGTTGCCTAAACGTCATGATGCTTCAGCCATCAATGTTTGGCTCTAATGTGATGTAACATGATCTACAGAGATGGGGCATTACTGTCGGTCTAAGCGGTAAGTTGCATACTATACCTGTAGCTGGAAGGAAACGGCAGTGCAGAGGTGCATAGAGAGGACTTGTATGCTAATAGTCTAGGAATTAGTTGCGCATCCACTTTGTCTTATTGTTTCTGGAGATTACATTTGCTCATTTCCTGAATTACAAAAATGAGAAAGATAACAAAAGAAAATGCTTGGCTCGTGCTTAACTTTATGTGGAATCTTATGTTTTATACTTACATACTGCCACATATTCCAATTATATTCACTATACACTGTCGAACTACAAGTCATATATACTAAGTGACATATAAATCCGAACACCCAGTTTAAATGGTTTTATTTTAATAAAATTTTGTATAAGTACTTAATGAAGCATAATAAGTAAATGATAAAAATTTCAAAATTATTGCACTGCTTTAAAGCCCTTTGACCTTTAATAATGTGTGGATGCACCCTGATGTGCTACGCATTCTCCAACGCGCTTAGGCATGCTTCTGATCAGGTGGTCAATGTCCTCCTGTGGTATCTCATTCCAGGCAACCACAAACTCCTCTCGAAGTGCTTCTAGAGCCTGAGGAGGACGTTGCAAATTGAGCAATCTCCTACCCATAATATCCCACACGTGCTCAATTGGGGATAAGTCGGGAGATCTTGGTGGCCATGGTAACAATGTGACGTCATTATGTTGAAAGAAGTCTATTGTGACTCTTGCAACATGTGGTCGGGCATTATCTTGTTGGAAAGTTGGATCTGCCAGGGTGTCAAGATAGGGTAAAAGATGGGGTTCTGGAACTTCGTGGATATAACGCTGCGCGTTCATGTTACCTCTGATGAAGATTAAAGGTGACCTGGAACCCTAAGCTATAGCACCCCAAACCATAACTCCAACAGTGTGATGAACATGTCTTTCAACAAAAAACTGTGGATTCCTCCTTTCACCACGTCGCCTTCTAACCCTGGCACGACCATCGTGCATGCCTAAACAAAATCGAGACTCGTCACTACAGACAATACTGTTCCATTCCTGATCCCAGAGTGACCGTTGTCTGCACCACTCAAGGCGATTACGTCGGTGTTCTCGAGTTAAAGGGAGGACCCAGTGTGGCCGGTATGAAAACAAGCCAAAACTTCTCATTCGTCGGTAAACACTTCGCATGCCAATAGGTCTTCCGTGTTCTGCAAACTATTCATTTGCAATGGATCTGGTAGTGGACAAACGGTCCCTTAGGGCCAATAATCTTAGGCGGCGATCTTCACGGTCTGTTGTTCTACGGCGGCGTCCAGTGCCACTGGCTCTTTGCGTACGGCCTTCTCGAAGCCATGCCCGACAACACCCAACCACAGTGTCTACACTTCTTTGCACTCTAACTGCAATTGCCCGAAAATAAAGTCCAGCTTCCCGAAGTCCCACCATACGGCCCCTATCAAACTCACTAAGTTGACGAAATCGTACAGGTCTCCGTACTCTAGGCATCGTAACCGGTCGTAAAGGATGTCAGGAACCAAAATCCGCCAACGTTGATTCTTTACTGCGGCTGAAATATTCATTTTTAGAGCGTTAGTGAATTAAAAAAAGCAGTCTAAAAACCGGAATGTCCAACTGATAAGGCTGAAAATTTTTTCACTTGTTATTTACAGTAAGATAAATACATTCACCAACTTTTATCAAAATAAAACCATTTAAACTGGGTGTTCGGATTTATATGTCACTTAGTATACATGCTAACAGTAATTATACACATCGCGAACGCGGTGGTGATTTACCGTATATCCCCTCAAAGTACTTGAAAACAAAAAACAAAAACGGAAACAATCGTAATTTATAACAATCGGGCACAGCTAATAGATATACTTCATTGGCAACATATTTAGTAATACTTTTCTCACATAGCAAATATCATTGATTTTATACACGTGCAGGCCAACACACATAATCATCCAGATGCTATCTTCCTACTCTACCAACTTCCTTTCTTTCAAATATTCTCAGAGATAATATTTACCTGACTTTCTGCAACCAACAATGCATGTTTGAGCGTGTCTTGCCGTTGAATCATTTGCCCATAGATGAAAGCTCTTGATGATGCTCACAGCGGTCATAGCGAGCAAATGAACTAAACTATTTGCACAGTAAAAACTACAAGGTGACCTTTTGTAATTTTTTTTGACGGTTTTTTCGAGGTTTTTTGCATAATACCCTTGCGATGCTTTCCAACTTATTGCGCGGCAGCGGGGAAAGGGACTAGCGGACAGATAGACAAGCAGACGGACTGAGAGACGCGGCCACATGTCATACAACATGAAAAAAAAGTGCTACCTCATTTTCAAAATTCCGCGATTACAATACTTCCTCGCTAGTTGACTTGGGAAGTAAAACGTAACCTGATGTATTTGTGCTGCCAGCACTCCAAACACCAGGTATAAAGAAACATGGTGTAAACGCTATGGAAGTCATTATTGAAGTGGGGGGGGGGTCAAAACAAGTCAAAAAGTTCGTATGACCCATGGTCCAAAAGTCAATAGATTTTTGTCTAAATGGCTTTGTAGTTTACAACTTTAAAAGCCACATTTTCACCAACATTAATATTTGACGGTCCCTTGGACCGATGGGAAAATAGCTTATCGAAATGCAATTTGACAGAAGCTGTCAAAGGTCTCAGAATATCAGTGATTTCTATTGAAATGTTGAATAAAGTCGTGAAAAATTGGTTGCCTTATAAATAAGGGTACATTAAAGATGTAATATTATGTCTTTGTGCTTTAGAATTAGGATAACTTTCATAGAATTTACAGATTTACACATAACGGTCAGTTATGTAAAAGGACCAATCAAAATGATAGAAATAATAGGTCAATTTTCTAGCTATTATATTTGGTAGGATGTTTTCACTGTTTTTGACGACTGTTCATGCATGGCAATCTAGTTTTGTCTGTATGCCACGTACATGGTGTTGTACAAAATACGTACCTGTAGAAATGTACGGATTTTTGCAATTTTGCAAAAAATGGATATAAAACGTATTCCAACTGGTTCATCATCTTTTGTTACATCAAAGACAATTTTTGCCAATTTATGATCTAGAAATCCACACCAAATGTAAACAAACAGCACATTCTGCATTTCAGGGTCCTAAAGCATCGATATTTAGCATTGTATATATTTTTCTGTTTTACCCTTGAACTCATGAACTCGCCTCTCATTTTAATTAAATATTTATTTTGAAAACAGGTAGGTTTCGGTTTGTTTATTGCTTGTCCGGTGGCGAGGTAATGACGGTAATCTACCAGTCTGTACCTTTTGTATGCACAAAGATCAACTCAGAGCAAGTGGGGTGAGGGATGAGGATGTGCGTTCGTAATCCTAGGCAACCCAAATTTACCCGTCTCATGTACCCGACTATACTTCAACTATTTAAAACTGTAATGACTCATACGCGTGATCAGAGCTCGATCCCGACTTCCTTCCAGTACAGCCGTATAGCGTACGACATATGTCGTTTCTGTGGCTTTGCGGTGATCAACAGCACAGACAGAGATGGAAATAATGGCTGATTGTTCTCCTCCGGTAGAACCAATGAAATCAAAGACGCGCCTCGACCGGCAGACTCATAGGCGTCGGCAACGCATTGGCACGTGTTTCGTTGAGCGATCGCATATTGTGTGCTTTTATAAGAATTGTTGTGTGATTGTTATTGTTGTGGTTTCTGTGGTTACTGTTTTGGTTATACTTAACCATGGAGAGTACAAGTGGCACGAGTGGAAGTACTGAAAGCCAGGGAACAAGTAGACGGCTTCGTAAAGCCCTGAAGAGGCACGCGAAAGAAATCGTGCTCAACGTGTTCAATTATCTGAACAGAACTAAGTCGCAGGGAGATGCACTCGCGCGTTGTGAAAGTATGACAGGCGTTCCAGAGTGGACCATTCGCAGGTGGTGCATGAAAAGAAGAAAACTGGAGCTACTACTGATCCAAAGTTCAATTTGAAGGGACGAAAGGCCGTTAAATTGGATGACGATAGCAAAATGGCGTTAAGGCGAACCGTACATTCATTCTTCTTTAGGAATGAGATACCAAACCTCAAGGCTGTACATGCAGCGATCAAGGAAAATGAAATTATACCCCAAATGAGCGTCGAGGTAATGAGGAAATCCCTGCACGAAATTAATTTTCGTTACGAAACGCGTAATCGGAAGTCAGTATTGATAGAGACCTGAAATAGTCGCCTGGCGTCGAAAATACCTACGCGAAATGATTGAATATAGGCGACAAAGCAGAAAAATCTATTATTTGGACGAGACATGGGTAAATGCAGGTCACACAGTTAAAAAAACCTGGATAGACAAAAACGTAGTGAGTAACCGACAAGCAAGCATTGAAGGTTTGTCAACAGGTCTTCGTGGACCGTCAGGGAAAGGTCAAAGATTGATCGTAACTCATATTGGTAGCGATAGTGGCTTTTTAGAAGAGTGTGACTTGATTTTCGTCTCTAAGAAAGGAGGTGATTACCATGACGAAATGAATGCCAGCTTCTTCGAGAGCTGGTTTCAAGGGGTGCTTCAGCGAGTTGAGCCCAACTCTGTGATCGTCATGGATAATGCTTCCTACCATAGTCGTCGAGCCGAACGTGTACCGACTATGGGATCTCGAAAAAGTGACATGCAGCAATGGTTGCGCGAAAAAGGTATCCCGTTTGACGATTCATGTGTGAAAGCGGAATTGTATGAAAAAATTAAACAGCACAAACCTGCGAACATTAGTTACGTGACTGATGAGATGGCCCGTCAATGTGGTGTCACTGTGCTGCGGTTACCGCCCTACCACTGTGAACTGAACCCAATAGAGCTCATCTGGGCTCAAGTGAAGGGTTATATTGCGCGCCATAACACAACATTCAAATTACCAGACGTAAAGGTTTTACTTGAGACTTCCATACAGCTAGTAACGCCCGAAGCTTGGCAAAATGCTATCCGTCATGTTGTGAAGGAAGGAACAAAAATGTGGCAGTTTGACCACCACATCGACACCATCATAGAGCCAGTTATAGTCAGTTTCAACGAGGAAAGCGATAGCGACAGTTTATTACTGTCAGATGTAAGTGGAAGCGACGATGAATAAAGGTAATTCCCAAATTTTTGACTTACAATATGTTGCAAACCACTCTTTATTAAGCATGTGACAAATCTAGTTCACCCATGTGAAACATTCATACCCCGCCTATGAACAGCCGACTACTGGTAGTTAAGTGATGTTCACGTGAACATCAATGAGTCATTACAGTTTTAGATAGTTATAGTATACCTGAGTGTGTATGCATATGTATGACTGATATGGAGCATAAAACTATGAAGACTACATAAAATTAACTGTTAGGTTTATTTTTGGTTTCAGCTCTTTGCTTTCGGGTTACCCCCAAAGTTGTCAGGAGAAGGATACCATAGCTTTCTAGCCAATAACCTACCAGAACTTTTGGAACAGTCCTTAGACTACTTGCCATTATAACGGAGACAGAATTTGTGGTTTCTTCATGACGGGGCACCACCATACATGTTTAGAGGCGTCATTCAGTATTTGAATAAACATTATCCAAATCACTGGATCGGTAGAAATGCTCCCGATCCTCGAAAATGGCCAGCAAGATCTCCTGACCTCAATCCGATGGATTTCTGGTATTCGGGAGAACTTAAATGGATGGTTTATGAGGCTGGTCCGATAAAAACTGAAGCACGCGAAAAAAAAATGAATGCGGCTTATACAATGAATGAATAACTTCGAGGACCTAGAGTAAAAATAAACTGGGTTCGTCGTAATGGAGCTTGTGTGGAAAGTGGAGGACGACATTTTGAACACCTTCTTTAAATACAAAAAAAGTGCAGTGTGGGTTTTAAAAATAAAAACAATGTATGTATCAAAATTGTGTTCCCTATTTATAAGTGGATTTTTTTAATACGTTCAATAAACTTTCACACACCAGGTGAAGCGCTGAGACAGTTAGTTGTAAGTCCGTTTTTTAATTGTTTGCATTTTACGTGTACATTATCAAATTATTAAATAATACCTAAGAGCCAAAAATAACAAAGCCCATCTTTATTTACACTACTCTGTGTTATTCGCGTAGGCATCTTCTCTGATAGACAAATACCACAGAATGAACGTTAATTACGTCCGAATTGCTAGTCAGCCCACAAGTCGTCGAAGATTTCACTACCGAACAACCAAAACCCCAACAAACGATTACAGAGCGGTGACGAAAGGGTCTGAAATTGTTTCGCTGTAATTGAGTTAGCTACCCAACAGTTTACCACTTCACTCTCGCCAACTTCCAAGTGGTTTTTGCGGCAGTAAATTCTACTATAATTATACACATGTATGACGACGATCAATATTAAGGGTGATGATAGACGATAATGGTGACTGGGCAGCTTGAAGGAAGGTGTCGGGATGATGAAAAGGCCGCGGGGAGAGGCATGAGATGATTCATGTTACTGAATACCTAACCTAGCAATATTTAAAGTGTGGCCTAGCTATATTGCTACTTATTTCTTACATACAGGGCCTATTTTCATATAATTCTGTCAGATTAGCAAACTTTCGGAGTCTACAATTTCATCAAACATTCTAGCCCTTACAATACAATACAATACTTCATTGGTTTTAGTGTACATACTGTACTTACACACGTCAGTCTGAAACAAAATGTTTATAGTATACATAGATAATAATCTTTTAATCCACTTTGCAGATGTCAAATGTGTATATATAATAATTTATAAAAAGGTACAGTGAAATAATTAAAAGTAATTTAAAAAGCAATAACAGATATAGCACATATTAAAATTTGAAGTCCAAGAATTCATGGTATGAATAAAAAGCATTTTCAGCAAGGAAACCTCTTATTGTCTGTTTGAGGGCATTTAAATTTGAGGATCTGATTTGCAGCGGTAATTTATTGTAGTTTTTGGGTGCAGTTGTTTTTAAACTTTTCTGACTTTTCGTTTATTTAAGTTTCCAGCACTCCTTGTATCATAGTCAGTATGTGAGGTATGCGAACAGCAATTTAAATACTGTTTAGCATACATGAGTCAGTATAATTCAGTGAATTCAATATTCTAATTATTATTATAATTATTAAACAAGAAATTTGAGTTGAGTACAAGTACTATAAACTCAAACACATAATAGGTAACAGTGTACAGACACAGGAAATATAACAATATGACAATCTTAGCACTTCTGAAGTAGACATATACAGAATGGGAACAATATGTTAAGCACTGCGGTGTCTATCATAATTGTTTTTGAAGCTGCTGACGGATGCCGCCTTCACTACATAAGATGGAAGACTGTTCCATGCATCGAAGACACGGTTTGAGATGAAGCGCTGACGATTAGAGGTTCTAAAAGCTTCCTTCTGCAATTTGAAGTTATATCCTCTGAGATTGTTCGTTGCCAGACGAAACAGATGCGACATGTCCACACCAAACAAATTGTGCAGTGCTCTGAAAGTGATGATGAGATCTCCTCGGATTCTTCTATCAGCAAAAGCAGGCAGGTTATATAACTTGACTCGGTCTTCATAACTCGGCTTACGTGTGCCATGTAGCACGACGCCTAACGGCCTCTAATAAGCTGCTATCGCGAACACGGTTTGAATCCCGTACCGGAGCAGCAAACTCCAGTAGGGGTCGTACGAAAGTTGTGTACAAGAAGGAGGAGGTACTAACGGTGCAACCGTTAAATGATCTTTCCGTCATATATAGCAACAGCTTTGCCTTAGAGGTTATGTTCTGAATGTGCTCCGACCAGGTGAACCGGTCTATAACTGTCAGACCAAGATCTGTGTGAAGAAAAACAGTCTCTAAGGTATGTTTGCCAATCTTATATGTTAAGTTAGGATTATGCTTTCCCAGGTGGAGAACGTAGCATTTCGAGAGATTTAAAGGCAGGAGCCGAAGTTCTGACCACTTTCTGATCAGCTTGAAGCACAGATGAGTTCATGGCAGTGTTATAGAATTTAGCATCATCTGAAGGAAGAGTACCATCACCATCAGGTTCATTCACAAAATCTTCACTGAAAGCATCGGCTAAAAAATTGGCAGATTTTTCGGCATCAGTATGTAGGTGGCCATTGGGATCACGGATTTGTGGGGAAGAAACCTTAGAGTTCAGGGTGGATCTCAAGTATCTAAACAACTTCTTCTTATCTTTCGATGATACAAGATTTTGCTCATAATTGCGCTTGGCGTTTTTCAAGTTCTTGGAAAGGTTGTTAGAGAAAGATTGATGAGATACATAATCCTGTTGTAGTCTACTTCTATGGAATCTTTGCCATAACGCTTTTTTATGCCTCAATATCCTTGAGAGGTTATGGTTAATCCAAGGCTTTCTTGGGTAACTGAATATCTTCTTTGTGGTCGTATGCTTAGTGACTTCCAGTTGGATTCGAGGAGAGAATATATCCCACATATCTTCAGTGCTACGTTGTGCAAGCAGGTTGGACCAGTTTATTTGAGACAATGCCCGATTGAGAGCTCTGTAGTTTAATAGCTTTACAGTTTTGAAGTGTCTACGTGATGGAGTTTGTACATAGAATTGAAGTGAGGTCAATAAAGTACAGTGATCCGACTTGCCAAAAGGAGGTAGGTAGTCTAGACTGGAAACAAAGTCAGGACCATTGACAAATATCAGGTCGAGGGTTCTGGGAGTTTAAATCAATATAAGGGGCAGAAGGGGAGTTGCATTGTGGAAATGTTGTCATGGGCCAGCTGATGTCACGTAAGTTGAAATCACTGGTTAACAGAATGTTTGAATTCTTGGTTAGAAGGTATTCAATGAATTTACACAAATAAACATCACCAGTACAGGGACGCGGTCTGTAGATACAGGCTAATACAAAACTGAAGTTTGGCCGTGTTAGTTCCAAAAAGAGACTGTCGATACCATCGAAGCTCTTGGAAGTGGTAGCTGGACCTCACAATATCCCGGCGTGCGAGGGGAATCTACTCTGAACAAACAGTAACCAGGCAAATTAACAACATAGTCAGGTGTATTTGGGCTGAGCCAGGTTTCTGTCCGGCAAAGAAACGAAGGTTTAGTTCCATCAACAAATGCTTTCACTTCGAGAAGTTTAGATACCAGTGATTGAATGTTTGTGTAGCACACCGACCACTCGGTTAGCAGTTTTTTGATACACAAGATTGCTGTGCAACAATATTGACAACGGATCGTCTACCCTTGACATATACAGGGTGACTTTGAAGTTGAGTCATTAATTTTCAGATAATAATTGTAGAAGGAAGATAAACCAAAATATGTGTGTAAAAATAAAAAAAAAAAAAAAAAATGTTACCTTGTTTTATAAAGTATCCTCCCGACAAGTATTTCAGTGCGGACCTGTGCGCCCAAAAGCATGTCACAAAAACTGTTCGAAATGATTTCCGTTTTGCTCGACGCAGAGCTGGGCTCGTCTTAGCCAGGTCTCTTTACAAGCACGCAATAAAATCACTGGCTGATTTCTGATCACTGTACTCATTTCCTCAATTCGACCACGTAATTCTTCGCGGGTATTAACCGGTGTTTTATACACTAGAGATTTTAGCCAACCCCGCAAACAAAAGTCTACAGGATTTAAGTCCGGAGACCTTGGCGGCCAAGGTATAAAACCGCCACGGCCGATCCAACGATTACTAAATTGTCTATTTAAAAATGCACGCACATTTCTTGCATAATGGGGGGGTGCCCCATCTTGTAAAAACCACATGTTTTGTCTAATATTTAAAGGCACATCTTCCAGAAACCAGGCAAATTGTGTTGCAAGAAATCAAGATAATTTTCACCAGTTAAGCGATTTGGTAATTCAAAAGGCCCCACTAAAATTCCATTAACAATTCCAGCCCACAGGTTGATTGGTTCAAATCGCTGTAGAAAATTAGTTTCCCTTATTTAATGGGGATTTTCAATAGCCCAAACGTGAGAATTACGTGAATAATAATAAATCATTTAATAATTCTAAAATTTGTTCCTCTAGTTCTATTTGATCGTGCGGTCTTGGAGCACCGGCATGCTCTCCCCTGTGAGGTCTTAAGTCACCCGATTCACGAGCCCTTTGTACTACATTAACAAAAGCACGAGCGGTTGGTTGCACTCGATTCGGAAACCGATCCGCATAAATCCGTGATGCCGCGGCAGCATTTTGTCCACAAGTCCAGCATTTTCGTAAACAAGTGCCATTTTTGATTTCGTTTGAGCCACGCAACAAACATCACTATTCACTCACGCGTTATCAACTGACACATTGACTGAATACAACTGAATAAAATTGTAGTAAAAACATCGTGATAAGCGTTTCAAATTCTTTCGCTTTTTTGTTTCCGATGCGATGAACCGATAAGGCGGATTATATCCGTTGTTGCCAAACACGAGCACATAATATTATTATTGAGACAGGGCGGCACTCAAACCTCTAAAGGGCTATAACTTTGTTACTTTAATTTTACCAGAAAAATGTTATAGGAAAAAATATTTCTTTTGATCAGATCTACTCACTGCTAAAATAAATGACTCAACTTAGAAGTCACCCTGTATAATCGTGATATTGCGTTCTCCAGCTGTTAGCCTTCGTTTCAGCTCCTCACGTAGTTGCTGCAGCAAAGACAAACCTTTAATAACCGAGGACGAGATGAACCTATAGCACCAAGTCTGGTCATATTGAGGCTGTATCCATTAGCAGACGGTTCGATGTGGTTGATTATGTCTGTTACGGAATCAGAATCATTGTTGCCTTCAGGAAGACCTTTCAGGATAATATTGTGAGATCATTTGAGTGTTTCCAAAGTTTCAGTCGGAGATGATGGGATATTGTTAACGTTGATATTCAACGATCTATCATTTATCAGTGCATTGGTCGGTCTAGATTCAACGTTCGAAATGTTGGATTAGATAGCCTTACAATTAGAGAACAGTTCGTCAAGGCGAACAATAGAAGCCGAATGCTGTTGTAGCAATGACGTACAATGGAAGACATCATTGCTTAGTTGTGTTTGTGAGTTTTTGATGTCTCTAATGTCATTGGCCATGGTCGCAATTGACACAAAATGAGTGCTAGAGGATCGGAGGCAGTCGCTTCGTCAGACCGATGAGGGGAGACCGCTGGTAGAGCACTAGTTGATGAGGACGACGAGTTGCTACGAATAACTCTACCATGTCTACAGCATGCTGAACAAACCCATTTGTTGTCACCGTTTTCAGCGAAACAGCCTCTCTTTTGGTAAAGTTAATACAATTAGCGTGGTGACTTTTCAGGCACTTGGAGCTTAAGATATGCACTTGAGAAGTGCCAATTAATTTGGAACATGTAGCGCAAACTTGGTTCATTGTAAATTATCAACAAGTTATAGGAAGGGAGAGGGTACAGGAAGACGCTCTTCACTCTACCGGGTCGATAATAGAGACTCACACACAAAAAGGTAGACCACGGATAGGATGAGGAATAGAAATAATGAAGGGAATCGTCTCAGAGCCTCCGTGAGTAAACCACAGAACAACGAAAGAAATGTTACATTCATCCCACAATAGCTATCGGTCAGCTACTTTACTACTTCTTTATCAGGTACAAAAAAAGGGGGATTCTAGTTCAAGGTCAACAAAAATGTTGCACCAGAAATGGTCGCTCGGCAGAAGAAAATTGAATTGTTTTGTAGTATATGAGCACAACATACGAAGCCAATGAAACTACTCACAAACTGTTCCTGACGTGTGGGAGACTCACAACAAAGATTCAAAATAATTATAAGCCGGTTATACACTATGAAACCGTAATATTAAACCATAATCAAATCTAGAGAGAAGCAAAACACGACTGTACACTACGAAGGTTGGTTGCACGCCTCGGTAAAGGGAATAAAATATCATATTAACTGTCTTGTTTTCATTCAGGGTCAGCTTATTTGCATCAAACCAGTTTTTGACAGTCGACTGCGCCATCACACCTTTCTCAAGAAGCTCAGGAATGTTTTTTGATCTAACAGAGATTGCAGTATCACCAGTAAATACTATAGAATGTCCATCTTTGTGTCTTTAATGAGAATTTTGGAAAGCATATGTGTCTTTAGATTGCAGACAATATTGACAAGACATTACCTAGCTATAGCTGATATACCCGAGATTTTAACCAACTTAAAGGCTAAGGCGGATGTGCTTGCCAAGATATTTGCTGTCGACTCCACCATGGACGTCCCTCCCAACACGGAAGTGCCGCCGATTCAAACGTTTCCATACACTTTGCGGGAAGCAACATTCAGGCATAAGACCGTAAGACGGGTGCTCTTGTCGCTCGACATCAGCAAAGCTTCAGGTCCGAATTTGATTCCTGCAGTTATATTGAAGAAGTGTGCGGAGTTTGCTCCAGCTCTCTGGCATCTCTTCCAGATATCTGACGAATACGGCATTTTTCCAGAAAATAGGAAATCTGCTCACGTCCAACCCATCTCAGAAGCAGGATCTAAGACCGACCCTTATAACTACAGGCCTATAGCCCTACTTTCTGTTATAAGTAAGGTGATGGAGAGGTGCATCAATCGCGAGCTTCTGGACTATCTCGAACGTCACGGCTTGACTAGCGAAAGGCAGTAGACACATTTGGTCTTATGGTGAAACTCATGTCGTTTCCCTTGATATCACAAAAGCGTTCGATCAGCTGTGGCACTCTGCCCTCCTATTCAAACTTCCATCCTATGGCCTCCCAGAAAGGCTTTGCCGATGTATGGCTGACTTTATCTCTAGCCGCAAGATGGCCGTCGTAATTGACGGCTTCCCCTCTTTATCCCACAATGTCAACGCGGGTGCTCCCCAGGGATCGGGCTTGGCTCCGACACTGTTCCCCTTACATTTCAGCAACCTTCTATCCTGTACAATCAACTCAATCTACAGCTTTGCTGATGACAACACTCTACATGCAGGAATTCTGAGCGACATGCCGATATCTGCAGGTGAGCTGGACAAAAGAAGTCTAGCGGCGACTTCCTTTCTGACGAGAGATCTGGAGGTTATCAATGCTTGGGAACGCAACAATCTTGATGTTTCCAAAACACAGTACTACATCTTGACGAACAGAAAGCGTCATCGCACAGGTTTTGATGGATGGCCAAGTTCTGGCAAAGAGCCGTTCATTTCAGCTGGTCAAATCCAGATCAACGAGGACATGGCCTGGCATGAATAGCGGCAGCTGATGAAAAAAAGCTAGGCTACTTATTCAGGACTAAGAAGTTGTTTTCCCCATGTCCTCCTGACTCTCCACCAGGCTCGGACTCGACCTAGCCTTGAGTATTCCTGACATGTTTGGAGTGCTGCCGCCCTGACTTCATTGTTTATGCTCCATGCTGTCCAGAGGATCTGATCGATAACTCTTCTCTAACAGGCAGTCTCGGGACCCTTTCGCACCGGCGGGCCGTCGGCGATGTAGCTCTTTTCTACCACTACACCACCGGGATTTGCTCCTCAGAGCTCTCCCTCATGATGCCACCGCGCGATGTGCCAGCCAGATGCACCCGTCTCACTTCGGCCTCCGATCCTGACCGTATCGAACTTCGTACATACAGAACTGGCCGATACGATCGCTCTTTTGTTCCCCGAGGGTGTCAAGATTGTGGAACTACAGGATTAACAATATTTCTTTGGGAACCTCAGCAGCAGCGGTGTCCCGACGTTTGGGCTTCTGCTGCTTTTAGTATTGAAAAAATAAGAAAAGATAATATTACCGGGCCATGTGCTGATCAAGAGTCTCCATTTATTTACATATTCATTGAATGGCTTACAGTAGGTTGACTGCACAGTTCACACGCAACGCCGCAATCAATTCATGAAAGAGGTTCAGCATCAACTAAACCTTCTGAGGAAAAAGTTAGTTACGAACACGTACAACAGGGAAATTAATGGATCAAATCAGTCAAACGGGCCTATACTATTATTCCAGGCATTCTTTCCGTGACCTATCGGTAGTACCATCCACCCCGGCACAGTTGTGGTACGGGCAGAATGTTCAACCAGACCGGCACTCCCGCCGGTGAACACAGGAGAGAAACAGTTTTTACCGGGGCTGGGGACGTATGAATAAAATAACATCCAAACATTGAGATATACCCTCTCCCGCCCCTTATAACCCCCAATCCCGATTTTAATCCTCACAAAAATTTTTCTGAAGGTGATCAGGAGCCTCTGATGCATCAAAAAATCGTTTTAACTATATTTTTACCGGCCGCGGCTGAACCATTTTCAAAAATACCAAGCTTCACTACACCCTTTTTGCCGATCAAGTAGTACCAGCAGTCCACGAGTCATCTACTGGCGACTGATATAATAACGCTCCAGCGATGAGATGTTCCTATCGTTGATACTGCGCTCACGTGCGTTCTACAGACAACACACGACACAACATCCATGGCTCAGAATTAAACAGCCGAAGCGGAGATTCGAACCCGCGGGCCCCGGGTCGCCAGCCCGATGCGCCAAACGACAAGCTACCGATGCACCCCAGTATAATATGGGAATAATGTCGTCTTATCACAATGTTGTTTGGAAAAATATCCATATACCCTGTGAGTGCCGTTACTGTCGTAGAATATGTCTAGAGAATGTTACCTATAATTTGCTCTTTGCTCTATAAATACTGCGATTATTGTTGGCTGCCCTGTATACAGGGTGACTTTGAAGTTGAGTCATTAATTTTCAGATAATGATTGTAGAAGGAAGATAAACCAAAACATGTGTGTAAAAATAAAAAAAAATTAAAAAAAAATTTTACCTTGTTTTATAAAGTATCCTCCCGACAAGTATTTCAGTGCGGACCTGTATTTGGTCGTGAGGTCTTGGAGCACCGGCATGCGGTCCATATGTGAGGTCTTAAGTCACCTGATTCACGAACCCGTTGTACTACATTAACAAAGGCACGAGGGGTTGGTTGCACTCGATTGGGAAACCGATCCGCATAAACATGTGCCATTTTTTATTTCGTTTGAGCCACGCAACAGACACTATTCACACGCGACTGACACTGACTGTATGTATAACTGAACTGAATAAAATAATAAATTGTACAAACATCGTTCCAAATTCTTTCGCTTTTTTGTTTCCGATGCGATGAACCGATAAGGAGGATTATATCCGTTGTCGCCAAACACGAGCACATAATATTATTATTGAGACAGGGCAGTACTCAAACTTCCAAAGGGCTATAACTTTGTTACTTTAATTTTACCAGAAAAATGGTAAAGGAAAAAACATTTGTTTTGATCAGATCTACTCACTGTTAGAATAAATGACTGAACTTCGAAGTTGCCCTGTATGAACTATAGACTTACATCGCCCACGCGTAATATATAGAGGCGATTTGTTTTGTGCGGACATCCTTCCTTGCACGCCGGATTTTAGTTTCCTCGCAGTGTGCGTTGCCCAAACAATCACGATGCTTCCTGAATTCGACTGGTGGTAATCTATGGCTGCAAAATGAAGAATAATGGTTGGTCGGGTTGTTCTCCCAACGGAAAATTGAATGGAACATGGGATAACACGTGGGGATCCCACCCGTGATTCTGGCAATAGTCAAGTTAAATTACGTTTCGAATATAACAAATTTTGGTCGCACATTGTTTGTGTTAGGTTCTTTTAGTAATTCAAATTTGGGTAGTTGCCATGTCCTCTCAGTGAAAAGCTATACGGTACTGTTTAAACCGAATAACTCTTAGTAAACTGACTACTTATACGACTATTACAGAAATACGAAATATAAGGCATAACGGTTTACATTTTGCTACTGGGTAGTGAAATCGATAATCTCGTCACTATCAAGTGCTTTGTTGTACAAAAAATGGATTTTATGATTTTTTGTAATTTTGATCGAATTCTGCTTGTTCTAATATTTTGATTTATTGAGAAAATAATTACGGTTGCATCGCATGCTAAGTCACAAAAAAAGAACAGAAGTTTCTTCAGTAATTTTCATTTAGAAATGCTTCCATGAGCTCGTCGGAAAAACACGAAGCACTGGAAAATGGAACCATTTAGTAAACGAAAATTATTATCTATAATATTTTCTCTGTTTCTTAGTAACTCGAAAACTGTTTTTATAGGGAGACTCTGCATCAAGATTAGTGATACGTAGCAAAGGAGTTGATCTTTATGATTGACGAGACTCTACAAAATAACGCGTAACTCAAAAACGTTCGACGTTGCACTAAGGTATATGTCATTTAATCTTATTTGGCTGGGAGTGTATCATTAGCTATTGAAATATTTGCATTGGCCTTTCAAACACCCTGTACATTTGTAATCATAGAACCAATTATGTTCACTAAAAAGATACAGACTTTTCCATTCAGACCGTATCTGCTGTACCACCAGAATAGCAGGCATCTTGCAGTCACTAGACTCTATGACTTTAGAATGAAACATTTACTCCCTAGGCCACTGGCGCGGAAGTATTGCAAACACGACAAATTTCGGAAATGAGATACCATGTTTTTTGGTTTTATATACTACTCAGTTTTCTTGGTATCTCTGCCTTTTGATCTATAGTGCTGTCATTTTGTCGGTCTTTCTGTCCGTCTGTCGGTCGCTAATCGTTGGCCCGTCTATATCTTGGCAAGTGCGAATTGAATGTGGATGAAATTTTCTGTGTTACTATAGTGTCAAGGCCTAAAGAGCTTAGTATTCATAACAAATTGGTCCAGTGGCGGTGAAACTTCGAGGAAAAAAACGAAAAAATAGATAAAATCGCTTAGAATTTGAGGTTTCAGATGTTTCTGGCCATTTTGAGAAAAATATCTGTAGAAATTACACATTGATGTGAAAAATCTTATAAAAGTTTATTTTGAACCTCCAAAATATAAGTTTTTGCTTATTTTAGGTATTTTATTTAAACTATTTTTAAATTAAGGTAAACATTCCTGGACTGAACGTCTGGGGGCACTTGATATACCTCATCGTCGTTTGCTATGACTATTCCAAGCCGTCCGAAAAAACAGTCGACGTTTCTAGATGTTCGGAAAATTTGGGAATGAATCTTAACAATTCAGTGTAATCTCCTCTATTGTCAGAGTCATCCCCTTCAAACTGATCGGTAATTCCTGTTTTGCCAAAAAACATACGGTATCTAGAAGTGTGCTGCCTAAAAGCTTGGTTAAGACAACTTTTGATTCTTGTTTTGCCAAACTGAATTAAATTGGCTGCACATCTCACATGTAACGGAGAAATTTCATGTCTCCTCTTTAGAGCCCCAAAACTGTTTAAATCGTGAGTCCGCTGCATTTTATTTTGTAAAAAACAGAAGACATCGCCAACAATACAATCTGTTTCTTTACAGCGATATAAACAAGAGTTTCCATATACCAACTCAATTTAAAATATCAAACTACGTTTCTTATTCCTTTTTAAAATTATCTAAAATAGGCGTTGGTCTTCCATTTTCAATGATCTCCTTTTTTTCTTAAAAATTATACAAGGAGAATGACTTTTCAAGTAGTTGATCGATTACGCAGCGACACTCATCCATGTATAATTGCACGCATACTACAGTCGGTAACCAAAACGGCTACTAACGAGTGAGAAACCAAATCAAAAAATGGTAACAAGCCCCACATAATAGTCGCAGCGCCCCACGCACTCGGGCGACCGCGATCAGAAACGAGACGGTACCGATGGTCCCCGACAGACTACCAAGTGTATCCATAAAAGAAGTCATAAAATATTTATTTTTAAGATTTTCAACTGTTACCAAGGGTAACAATGGTTACATGGACGCTTCGCCACTGGAAATACATGTCTCTCTTCTCTGCAGGTGAGTCAACTGGCCTCATAGTCGAGGGACTGTCAGTAGAGTAGGGAACATTTTTATGGATTAATTATATGGAAGTTTTGCAATACAGTTTTGTTTATTGACTTCGTTAAAAGTAATTTTCACCACATTCAATAAATACACTTCTTCCTCCGCCAAAACCAGTCGTTAAACCGTATGTCACTATCCGGTCTTCGCCAAGAATTTTCCTCACAGCAGTAATGTTTTCCTCTCTTACTGACGTTCGCGGCCTTCCCTCTCAGCGTCCTCCGGAATGAAATTGCCCCTTTGGGATTCTCTGTACCAGCTGAATATAGTCGTACGATGAGGACAATCATTCTTTAATGCAAGCGTCGTCTCTTCTAAGCACTGGTCTATGCCTAAACCACGCATTAAACTGCCCTTATCTCACTACGTGACCGCGATGCCATAGCTCGCACTTTACACTGTCAATACGAATGAACAACTAAATCAACAGACCTGTTGCTGGCGGCTACTATGCACTCATAGACGTGTCTCAACATGCAGTAACATGCAGCCTCCTGCGTCCGTTTGTTAAGTCATATTGCAAAACATTTAATTTCTATGATATACATGTTCGTAGCTCGGAGCTGCTAACTTGTACCGAATATAATTCTTTACGGACTCATGACACCGTTGCGTGGGAGGTGCAGAGTCGACCTACTTGACTGACCTAATTTTTCTGTAAGCGATCATCCAAGAAAGCTGAAGAGAGTTAATCAATAGTAGCACTCCCTGTACTCAAATGTTTCAGGCTAGCGACATGGGTCGATACGTACGGTGGAAAATAAGCACAAATATACTAAGTGACATATAAATCCGAACGCCCAGTTTAAATGGTTTCATTTTAATAAAAGTTGGTGAATGTATTTATCTTACTGTAAATAACAAGTGAAAAAATTTTCAGCCTTATCAGTTGGACATTCAGGTTTTTATACTGCTTTTTTTTTAATTCACTAACGCTGTAAAAATGATGCCTAGAGTACGGAGACCTGTACGATTTCGTCAACTTAGTGACTTTGATAGGGGCCGTATAGTGAAACTGCGGGAAGCTGGACTTTCTTTTCGGGCAATTGCAGTTAGAGTGCAAAGAAGTGTAGACACTGCGGTTGGGTGTTGTCAGGCATGGCTTCGAGAAGGCCGTACGCAAAGAGCAAGGGGCACTGGACGCCACCGTAGAACAACAGACCGTGAAGATCGCCGCCTAAGATTATTGGCCTTAAGGGACCGTTTCTCCACTACCAGGTTCATTGCAGATGAATGGTTTGCAGAACACGGAAGACCTATTGGCATGCGAAGTGTTTACCGACGAATGAGAAGTTTTGGCTTGTTTTCATACCGGCCACACTGGGTCCTCCCTTTAACTCGAGAACACCGACGTAATCGCCTTGAGTGGTGCAGACAACGGTCACTCTGGGATCAGGAATGGAACAGTATTGTCTTTAGTGACGAGTCTCGATTTTGTTTAGGCATGCACGATGGTCGTGCCAGGGTTAGAAGGCGACGTGGTGAAAGGAGGAATCCACAGTTTTTTGTTGAAAGACATGTTCATCACACTGTTGGAGTTATGGTTTGGGGTGCTATAGCTTATGGTTCCAGGTCTCCTTTAATCTTCATCAGAGGTAACACGAACGCGCAGCGTTATATCCACGAAGTTCTAGAACCCCATCTTTTACCCTATCTTGACACCCTGGCAGATCCAACTTTCCAACAAGATAATGCCCGACCACATGTTGCAAGAGTCACAATAGACTTCTTTCAACATAATGATGTCACGTTGTTACCATGGCAACCAAGATCTCTCGACTTATCCCCAATTGAGCACGTGTGGGATATGATGGGTAGGAGATTGCTCAATTTGCAACGTCCTCCTCAGACTCTAGAAGCACTTCGAGAGGAGTTGGTGGTTGCCTGGAATGAGATACCACAGAAGGACATTGACCACCTGATCAGAAGCATGCCTAGGCGCGTTGGAGAATGCGTAGCACATCAGGGTGCATCCACACATTATTACAGGTCAAAGGGCTTTAAAGCAGTGCAATCATTTTGAAATTTTTATCATTTACTTATTATGCTGCATTAAGTACTTATACAAAATTTTATTAACATAAAACCATTTAAACTGGATGTTCGGATTTATACGTCACTTAGTATACATTATATAAAATTATGTCACTTAGTATATATACAAAACAGGTTATGCTAAAGCGCAGCGTTTTTGTAGATACCTAAAATGACTAGGCTATAATGCCTAGGGCGGAGGGAGGCTGGCAGGGGAGGAAGGAGTTGATTTATGCGGTTCACCGGCCCGGTTTTGTATCTATATTTACTCGATAAATCGAAATTAACGACCTTATATCCACGCGTGCGATCATGGTAGAGCTCATGCTTTCTGCCACATCTTCTGAATTTTCCTCAGTTGGGAAAATTGTTGTCATAGATGCGGTTTGAAAGGTCGATCATCAGTGTCAATTGTCACTTCATTTTGACTTGCCTCATTGCACTGAATCCGCGTATACCTCGAGAAAACTGTTGAAATATTTTATTATTCGCTACTGCAACTATTGTTGGGGTGCAGCTCCGTTGATATTCTTGGAGGATAACAGATTTTCCTGTGGCAAACATTTTTTCAGCCAATACAGCGAAGAATTTTGACAAAATATTTCGTCAATCATCTAGACTAGAAGAAAGTGATACGACCATACTGGGTACTCCATGAATAAAAAAAAAAAGAAAACTGCTGAGATTGCTTCAGCTACGTCTGAGAGTGCTAAAATGGTGGTAACCAAACCAAGTCATGCACCTACGGAAACACCTAAAAACAGTAAGTGCCTTAGAACAACAAATGAGGAGCCAAAACAGGAAATAAAAATATTATATGAAAAAGTTAATTCATACAGTCAATTATTAATAGAAAAAGATAGATTGATTGAGCAACTTGTGAACGAGAACACTAGATTTCAAGCTTCAGCTGAATTTATTGTCGACAAATATTACTGAAAAAGAAACTAGTTGACGCGCCCAAGAAACTGAATACTAGGATTGGCATAATTGAAAAATCAATTATGACAAGCACTTCGTATTCGCAAATTGTAAAAAAGACCTATGCTACAAAAAGCAAGGAAATCCCATTGAAAAGCATAGTGATTATACCAAGCCAGCAACAAACAAGCCTCAAGACGCGTAAAGATCTAGACAAAAACTTAACCTTGTCTAAACTTCAAATCAAAATTGACGACGTGAAGAATTTTAGAAACAGTGGTGTGGAAATTAAAGTCCACGAAAGTAATCATGTCCAGTTAAAGGAAGAAATTCAGAAAAAATTGCCAGCATCGTACCAGGTGTCTGAACCGAAGATGTTTAGACCTAAAATCAAAATCGTGGGCTACCATACAGATGAACGAACTACCGAAGAAGAGATAGTAGAAGACATCACAAGACAGAACCATTTCATAGAAAAAGAAGATATTAAGATAAATGTTATTAAGTACCTATGTTGCACAAAAAAAAATTTATATTATTTACGCAGAGGTCACATGTAATTTATTGAAACAGATTTTTGAAGATTATAATGGACAAATTCTATTAGGATTTCAAAATGTATCTGTATACAAAAATAATGAAGTGTCTCAGCGCACAAATTGTTTCCGATTTAATCATTCTGGAAAAAAACGTCAAAATCCTAAAGTCTGTGCTCAGTGTGGAGAAAACCATGACAGTTCCCTTTGTAAGCAGGTACATTCGAAATGTTGCAACTGTTTGTATTCAAATCAACAGTATAAAAAATCTTACAGTACCGATCATCTTCCGACAGACAAAAATTTCCCAGTGTATGAATTCTTTCAACAAAGACATCTCTCACGAATTTTATTTTGATCATTTTAGAATTATTTAGAATACTTAAACTCTTTTCTAAATTATATACGATTCAAATACTCTTAATGGCTGGTAGTAAAATGCTTATCGGACACTTGAATGTACGTTCCTTCCTATCTAGTTTTGATGCTATTGTAAATTTAATAGCATTAGAAGATTTTGAAGTATTCGCTGTTACAGAGACGTGGCTAAATGAAAATATTACTGATGATGTGGTTAATATTAGCAACTATTATTTCTTGCGTTGTGGTAGAGAATCTGGTGGTGGTGGAGTTGGAATCTATGTTAAATTGAATTTACATGCTAAAAAGGTAGAAATTCATACAAATTTTGGTGATTTTTTCGAAAGCATTTGGGTTAAATTGGTAGCGGGTAAGTGTGAACTGTTAGTAGGTGTTTTGTACCGACCACCCTCTAAAAACGTACAACAATGTGCAGATTTATTAAATGGTTTTCTACCCAGCCTCTCGTTATATCATCATAACATCATGATATTGGGAGATCTAAATATAAATTTTTTTAATAACAATATATTCTCACTGAGTTTTGAGCTGATGGGGTTCACACAAATCGTAACGGAAGCCACCCGTGTCTCAGATAGTACTGCAACATTAATCGATCCAATATTTTTAAACAATCCTCAAACATGCAGCTATTCTTCCGTCATGGACACGAATGGTATTTCGGACCACAAACTCGTATTTTTTCATTTTGACATTCCATCTTATAAAAGAAAACAAAAATTTATCACAATCAGTGATAAACACATTTCAGTGAGGATGATTTTCTTATCGATCTTTCTACATCGGGCATAGATGAATTATTTACGAAATCTAATATTGATGAGAAAGTAATGCACATTACAAGCGTTATCGTGGAAACCTATAATAAACATGCACCTTTTAAAACTGTAAAAGTTAATAAGCCACCATCACCTTGGTTAACTAATGAACTGCGCACTGTTCTTGATGAAAAGAATACTGCACAAGCTTTATATAAAACTAATAAGACCGTGGACACCTATAATAACTTCAAATCGCTTAGAAACCGTGCTCTTAACATGATCAGGAAGGACAAAAAGACATATATCGAAAATTTGGCAAATGAAAATGATTCAAAAAAATTGTGGATGTCTCTCAAACAACTTGATATAAATTTTCGTAGTAAACCAACTCTTCCGACAAGTTTTAATGACCCTACCAAAATTAATGATTATTTTATGTCTGTTTATAGCTACAAACCTGTTGATTCACTAGTTTGCGAAAACTATTACAAAAATAAATTAAGCTCAGAATATATTTTTTCATTACATAAGATTAGCTCAAATGACGTGTTACAGGCAATAGGGAGCCTAAAATCTGATGCGAAGGGAATTGATGGTATATCCCTGTCAATGATCTAGCTTTGCCTGCCAGTTATTCTCCATCACATCGTCAACATCTTTAACGACTGTTTGGAAAAAGGCTACTTTCCAAACAGATGGAAACAAGCTCTAATTATTCCAATTCCTAAAAGAATGAAACCCACTGAGTGTAATGATCTCAGACCGATCAGTTTATTACCAGTTTTAGAAAAAATTATAAAGTTCCAATTGATCGCTTACCTAGAAAAATTCTTTATACTTCCCGACACTCAATCCGGATTTAGAAAAAATTATAGTACAACATGTGCCCTACTTAGGGCCGGTTTATCAAAGCACAGTTAAAAGTGCCTGTTAAGTAACCTCAAGTTAGGCTAAACTGGCAGTTATGTTATGAAGCGTGTTTATCAATCAATCAATAGCTGTCAGTTTTATAACTTTTGGTTTGCCTTCGTTTCTACAAGGTTGGTAGAACTGAACTGAGCGGAAATGAATTTTTATTCGTTGAATTTAAATTTCCCACAAAAAATGTCAGACAATGACAAATGACGCAAATGTCAAAAATTTAACCTATTCGATATATTTGTGTGAAAGTGTATCACTATCACGCAATGACGTCTTTGCTATCACGTATCTTGAAGTTTTCTTTATTCGTGTGGCATTGTTTTACGAAATTAGTACGGATTGTTTGGAAAAATGGAAAGCGAAGAAAACAGTGGAAAGGGAAAACAAAAAAGAGGAGCGAACTTCAGCCTCAGCGACCGCAAAAACTTGTTGAAACTGTCCAACAAATTTAAGGCAGTGATAGAAAATAAAAAAACGGATGGAGTTACTTGGAGACAGAAGGAAGAAGCGTGGATAAAAATTGAAAGAGAATTCAACTCATTTACAACTGGAGTGGTGAGTATATACATATACTTTTCAATTGCTATAGTATGTGATAAATTAATTGATTTCCAATATACAGTTTTGGCAACATTTCCCAACTCTGTTAAATAAGATATAAACTGTAGTGAAAAGAGTATGAATGCAATATTAGTTTTTGTTCCGTAATTGTTCATATATGAATAAATTTTTAGCCACGAACAGCAAAACAGCTAAAAACAAAGTATGAGGCCATTAAGAAGGAGCTGAAAAAAAAATATAGCAGCCATAAGTGCTATATGCTTGGAACAGGTGGTGGTGCTTCAAAAGAAGAACCCAAACCTGAGACTGAAGAAGAGAAGGAACTATTACAAACTATCATAGTTTCTGTTGAGGGTCTTCAGTCTCAATATGATTCAGATGCCATAGCAGGAAAGTTCTGTTTTTTTATTTTTACCTTTGGATCATGCTTAATTTGATTTTGATTACAGGTGTAAGAGGAGTTGAAATTGAGGAGATTGAAAACAGCAGTGTGATAGTAGAAACGCATGAAGATATTGAGTGGAACACACCCAGTACTTCCTACCTTCAAACACACATTCATCCAGCTTTGAAAGTATCAAGGCCGAATGTGCTACAGGTGGACGTAAGTGGAGAAGATATGGAAGTAACCGACCATAATACTGACAGTATCAGTGTAGCAGAGACTCCCAGCTCTAAAAGTATCTGTGAAATATTTCTTATAAATATAGGTATATAGATATCTCATATTTATGTTACTATACAAAAATTTTATTTTAGAGCCATGGTCATGTCGGCGAAGACCAGTAATTAAGAAAAAGAAAAGCATGTCTTCTGCTTCTTCGAAATTTGAAGAACTGGCTATGAAGAAGTTAGAGCTGGTGAATTTGCAAATGTCGATTGCAGAAGAAATAAAAAAGCAAAATGCTGCAGAGCATAAAATAAAAATGGAAAACCTGAAACTGAAGCAAGACATTTTGAAAATGGAACTGCAGATTAGAACAAATGATAAATTATAAAATATGTGTAATATATATAAATATAACACATAATTTTGAAATTAAAGATTGCTATTTTTTATTTGTATTTAATTCATAAATAGTACAAGTAAAGAATTAATTTAAAAGCCCTGGAAAATATTCACTTAATAACAGTTCCCTGGCATTCATGAAGTTATTTTCAGGAGGATCAACACTGATATCTTCTTCATAATTGATTATGTTTTCATCCAAGTTTGGAATATCAGGGGGCTGCTCTTCATTTTGGTCAATTGCTATATTATGCAGCACAGCTGTGGCAACGATCACTGTAAGGGTTGTCTGTAATTTTAGTCTCAACCCTGTTGAGAGAACTGGAAATCGTCGTTTCCACAAACCGTATTGCCTTTCCACAGGATTTCTGGTTCTTGTAACTGAAAAAATAAATGAAAAACAAACTCATTAACTTTAATTCTCCTTGTATAGAAAAAATAATGCAGTGTAGTATCTGTACAATGAAAAAATATGGTTCATGCTTTTAGTGAATTAAATTATTTTATGAGTAAAATAAAAAACAGCTCCATATAATGTAATGATTATAAGAGATAGAAACATACCAGCTTCATTATAAAGTTGTTGGACTTGTGTTCTTGCTTCCAAAAGTGGTGTTATTACATGCATTGAATTTGCATAACCACTGTCTGCTACTAAAAGGCTATTGCCAAATTCATTTCTTTCCAATCTACTTTTTATTGATGAATTATCAAAAATTATCTGGTCATGTTGACTTCCAGGCCAGCGTGCAGTAATGTCTAATATTTTTAGATTGGGGGCTGAAATGGTTTGTACATTGATGGAGAAATAGCCTTTTCGATTGCGAAATAGTTCTGCATTATTTCCTCCTGTAAGGGTAAAGTTTTATAAGTACAAGTTCTATAGATACAAATAGATACCATACCAGGTGACTGAATTTTTATGTGTGTGCAGTCAAGGGATCCAATCACTCTAGGCACATGTGCTTTCTCATAAAAGCTACTTTTGGCTTTCCTTATTTCCTCATCATTACTTGGCATTTTTATAAATCTACCTGAGAAGGTAGCTATTGCCTCAGACACCTTCTTCACTATTTTTGAGGCAGAGCTCTTACTAACTTTGATGAAATCACCAACAGTTAGTAGGAAGTTTCCCGTAGCATAGAAGCGTAGAGTCAGTAATAACTGATTGATGGGTGAAATAGAATGATTTCTGAAATAAATATACAATTAATAGTTACCACAGGGAGTCATTTGTCATAGAATTGTTCATGATAAGTTAAATAAAATTCAATGAAATCCACATATCTATTTCCATATTGTTTAAATATTACAGAAAAAATATTCGCAGAAAATAAAAAGTACCTATAGGTATTAACATCAGCAGCGTTCTAAAAACGTGAAATAACCTACCTGTCGGTAACAGATTCGAGTTCTTCCTCGATGAGAGATAAAATATATAAAACCGTAATTTTTTTCAAGCGGAACCTCACAAAAAAATCTATGTCGTCCAATGAATGGAAGAAGTCTTCTCTTTCTCGTACAATATAGGGCCTCCTTTCATATTCTAAAAACTCTACTATTTCCGCATCATCATCATCATCGAACATAGCATCAATATCACCCAACATATTTCAAAGTTTTCACTTGATTTTCAAACAATAATTCTTTACAAAAACCTTGTTTTTGCTTACGTTTTGACACAGACTTTTTGAGGTTAAAATGACAAGAATGACATATCAAAACAAGAAGAAGTCTGCAATCTGCGCATGCTTCAGATCCTAACTGCTAGTTATCGCTCGTAACTGGAACATCCAAGTTGCGGTCAGGTTTCACACGGGTTTAACTGTTGGTTAATATTTAACTGCCGGTGGATAAACATTTTGACCGTCAGATTATTTTTAACTACTAGTTGATTTATTTAACCATGCATTGATAAACCGGCCCTCAATCTGCAAGACAATATTTTAAGTGCCTTAGATAAGAAAATGGCACTAGCCTTAATCTCTATAGACTATTCGAAAGCCTTTGACAGCATCAATCATAAATTATTACTTGCTAAATTAAATTACATAGGTCTTGACAGTGTATCCCTTTCATTTTTCGACAGTTACCTTCATCAAAGAACTCAGTGTGTTTTCTCAATCAAGAAATGTTTCAAGTGACAATAATTCCCTCAGGCGTACCTCAGGGCTCTGTATTGGGGCGCTGCTGTTCCTCATATATACGTTCGACTTAAGCAAAGGTATTGATAATTCTCATGTCCAGTCATTTGCAGACGATACGCAATTGCTTCATTATTTTAACCCAGGTAATGCCAATAATACTACTCAAATTTTACAAAACGATGTTAATAAATTAATTAAATACTCTTTAGATCGCAATCTACTTATTAATCCACAAAAATCTAAAATGTTATTATTTTGCGCACAAAGAAAAACATACAATGTAACACAGCTCTTGAACATTCAGATAAATAACCAAATCTTGCAATTTTCTGATTCTGCAAAAATTCCTGGTGTTGTTTTTGATACAAAATTAAGGTTTACTGAACATGTTAAAAGTCTATCTCAGAAAACCTACCTACGGCTGCGCACTCTTATAGCAAACAGGTATTTACTAAATTTTAAGTTGCGTAAAAAACTATGTGAAGCATTGGTCATATCTATACTAAATTATTGTAATATCGTATACTATACTTGTTTAGACAATTTCACTAAAAACGTTATTCAAGTTATTCAAAACAATTGTATACGATTCATTTTTGGCTTACGTAAATTTGATCATGTATCAGCCAAATATCCCGTTCTAAACTGGTTAAAAATTAATGACATGGTCAAGTATCACTATTCAGTTTTTGTTCACAAGTTGCTGCTCACGTCTAAACCTTATTACTTGAAGGAAAACATTTCATTTAATAATGATGTTCACTGTAGAACTCTCAGAGAAAATAATATTAGAATACCCCTGCATACGTCTACACTTTTTAAACGCAGTTTTTCTTACAATGTTGCTATTATTTATAATGACCTTCCTAAAGTATATAAAGAATTTTCATTACCTGTCTTTCGACAAAAAGTTAAAACATTATTACCCAACCCTCCAAACATATAATTTACGTAATCATTCATGTCTTTTATATTCCATCTTTAATTCAGATTAATAATTTTTTGGTGCATTTGGGTTTGGAAAGTATGCCTTTTTCTCTTTTTTTAAATTTTACTTTCGATGTAATGAACCAAATCTGTTTGTGGATAGTGTATTCTTTTGAACATCTGCTAGAGACTATATGGTTAAGTGTAAGAGTAGCAACATGCTAAACTTCGCCATGTAAGTCTGACATTTGGCTATACTACAATGTAATTGTGGATAAATAAAGACGTCTATTATTATTATTATTGTCTATACTAAATCATATGGTGAACAATCACTATGATTCTATTTTACACCTGCTCCAGCTGCCGCTTGTACTCGCCACTTTAATGCATGCATGCAATATGAAAGCAAACAGACCAGGAATAGAACAAGCTTGTTATAGAGGATTACAGATAATTCGCCGTATTTATTCCAGGGTGTGATAGGGGACTTGAATCGCAACAAATTTCACCTTATATACGTATGTTCAGAAATCAATAGTTTTCGAGATTTTTCAATTTCTGTGATTTTTTTATCAATCGCTCGAAATTGGTAATTTGATTCTGAAGATTAAAAAAATATGTAACGCAAAATTGATTATTCCGCCTTATACCTGTATTTAGACAATTGGTATCAAACAGCCATTCAGACCGGTTTAGATCGAATAATAACATTTTTACTAATTGACAGTTTCAATAGTTGTTGCAATTCAATTTATTTATTTTTCAGATAGTCATTCTCATTATACGCTCCCTTAATACGATAATCTACATTGATTTTTAGCAAATGCTTTGCTGCTCTGGTATAATGGATTCTCCGAATACTGCTAATGGCCTGCTAAGTATTTTATATCTGTAGCTTTGTAATAACAAGTAGCAGTTTTAATACTTAAGACAACTACTCAAAGCAATTTCTCTACTTTCGATATTTATTGAGAAATAAATGCTTCCAGGCTGGTGTTATATACCCTTTCGGAAAGCTGGATATATAGGCAAGTTTTTCTAGCAACTTCTAGACTGAAGAAAAATTAAAAACCAAGACAGCTTAATTTCTTGAAATTATAATAATAAAAAATGAATAAAAATAGTTATCATTTAATTGTGCGTAGTACTTTAGAACCTTTTTTATTGCGTTAGCTTAATTGATGTACCTGTGAAAATCAATTAGATTTTACACGTGCTCAATTTTCTTGACCTAAATTCGCAGTTTCGGGTAATTGATGAGAAATCACAGAAGTTTAAAAACCTAGAAAACTATTAATGTTCAAATTCAAATACAGGGTTATCCAAATTAAGTGTCCACCATTAGTAACTTTGTTATTAGTGAAAATACAAAGTTGTTTGAATTAGCAAACTAGTAGCATTTTTAACGCTGGTAAAAATGAGAAATAAAAAAAAACAATTGAGAATCGTTATTTTGATTTTTTTCAGTGAAATAACATTTTTTTAAATGGAAACCGCTGTATATTATATTTTTTTCTGTTAAAGCATCAAATTTTAAACAAAAAAGCTTACAATAACTTTTCTCCTAGGTTACAAATTGTTGAAGTTATGGCCTCCAATCTGAAACAATTAAATTGTATCGACAAACTTTATTTTCAACATCAACTTATAATCTTACAAAATACAATAACAATTTTTTTTAAAGAAGATGCTCGAAAACACCACCTTGTTCTTCAATACATTTTTTGGCACGTTTTTCAACTGCTCGAACTGTCTTAAGTATGGTATTACCATCTATCTGGGTTATCTTTTCCCTAACTGCAGTCTTTAACGCGTCAAGGTTATCGTACCTTCGCTTGTAAATTTGGTTCTTTAAGTAACCCCACAAGAAGTAATCAAGTGGGTTTAGATCTGGTGATCTGGGAGGCCACTGTATTGGGCCATTTGTTCCTATCCACTGATCATTAAAAGTAGTACTTCGAAAATGATAAGTACCTCTGGAGTTGTGGGCAGGTGCGCCATCTTGCTGAAAATGCAGATGATGTCTACTTATAAGATCCAATTCGTCTAAGAAATTAGTCAGAATATCTGACATAAATTACACATATCTTTCACCAGTTAGGGTTCCCTCATAAAAGAACGGGCCAACAATTTTTGAACCAATTATACCGCACCAAACGTTGAAACTGAAACGGACTTGTGGGCCTCTTGGATGTACTAACAAAAGATTTTCTCTTTGACCAATAATGGTGGTTTTTTCTATTAAACATTCCAGAATTTGAAAAATTTGATTCATCTGTCCATAAAAGGTAACGAAAGTTATTTACATTTTGGCGACAGAAGCTAAGATACCAATGGCAAAAAACAAGTCTTCTCTCTGGATCCCCTGCCAAAAGCGTTTGAACTGGTCGGTACTTATACGGAATAAATTTGTCTTTTTTTAAAATACTTTGAACAGTACCATAACTGAAATTAGAGTCCTTGAGAATATCTGCTATTGAATTCTCATGATAAGCTTCAAAATATCCAGTAACTGCAATTTCCGTGGCCTCGCTTATTATGAATTCTTTTTTTGCCCTTGTTTCAGCAAAAACATTTTCGTTGCCCCTAAATTTTCGATAAAGTCTCGGAAAATATCGTTCATACGGTTGAATGCGAGCGGGATATAATTCACTGTAGTATTCTCTTGCTCTCAAGGAGGATTTTCTGCACACTAAATAGCATTCTAACATATCACACTTTTCTTCATGGGAGAACATTTTTCTTTAAATTAATGACACAATAAAGCTTATAAGCAAGTATTTACACTAATGTTTGACATTATTTGATTTTATCATTGTTTTCCAAAGCCTTCTAGTTGCGAGTATGTCCAGTTTAACAATTTGTCGCTTATCTTAATGCTGTCAAATCGCGAACGCCATGTTGTTTTCATAGCCGTCTTAATATTATAATACTGCAAATAATTAAAAATATTTATCGTTATTTTGACTTTATTTTTGACTTTAGCGGAAAAGTCATTATGAACTTTTTTGTTTAAAATTTGATGCTTTAACAGAAAAAAATATAATATACAGGGATTTCCATTTAAAAAAATGTTATTTTACTGAAAAAAATCAAAATAACGACTCTCAATTGTTTTTTTTTATTTCTCATTGTTACCAGCGTTAAAAATGCTACTAGTTTGCTAATTTAAACAACTTTGTATTTTTACTAATAACAAAGTTACCAACGGTGGACACTTAATTTGGATAACCCTGTATATAGGCGAATCCTTAATGCTTCATTTTGTCAAAACCGAGCGTCTTTGTTACTCTACTTGGATGACGACTTAATTAGGCTGACGCATTTGATGATGATCAAATGATATGACATTTAGATTGTAATTATATCAATGACTTGTGTTATGCTATTTTTTATGTTTCCTCTCACTTTGTAGTTCTAATGGCTGCAGTATAAACTGTGAAACCGTGCTAATCAACGGTTTTATCTGTAAAAGCTTTCTGCTTATACATACATGTCTCACAAAACTTGTTCATATGGGATTAAGAACATTCAGAACAGGTGAAATATACACGTTTGAAATTTAGTAAACATTCACATGTCTAGCATAATCATCCTTTTTGTTAGGACTCAAAATACTTTCCACAATCTCTGCTCAGTACAAACCTCAGATATGAGGTCGCCTGGAACTGTCATTCCAAGTATGATACATACTTGATGCAGTTCAGTGGAGGGCAATCCAACTACGGACGGTAAACTGCCGTCGAGATGGACAGAGTAGAAGACACGGACAGCCCTAAATGTTGCAAGCTTAGGAAGATTTTAACAAACCTGTGTTATTGTATCTAACAGGGCCACCTCCAAGCAGTATTTACAAACAAAACGTATCAAGGGGCAGTACTTGTAATTTTGTATAAAATGAATGTACTAAATCTTTTCTTCAGTTCCTTTTTTATAAAAGAGTTCCGACATGTGTATACTGCGCACTACCGAGTATCGTATCTTTCGGGAAGTATCACTCCTTGGGTGGAGAAATCAGACGTATTGTATTTGTATTAGGCTCTCACACCTAAGATGATGACAAAATATCTCGTCTGGCTAAAAAAATAACGTCAAGTAGGTTGACCCTACATATCTGACGCAACGCTGTCATCACTTATTTCTTATGTTAGGCACAAGTTAGACAAAAAGTTACTTACGATCATGTACAACAGAAGTCAGCTAAATGGTTCCATAAAGTAAGTCCATAGTGCCAACACATTTGATAACACTATAAATTTATTTCCTGTTCTGCCGAAAGTATTAATCATCTGACAACGATGATGAACCACACTGGTCAACCATGCCAAAAGCGCCAGCCATGATACTGTAATGCCTTCGTAGAACTGGAACTCTATGTACCAGCGAGATACACCCGCGTACATCATACATCATACAATATTATACACTTCATGAAAGTTTGTGACTCGGCACGTAAACTCTGGAATGTTTCTTGACTCGTCGATAGGGGAATAAATATCATACCAGATGACAGATGACAAAATTTTATCAAAATCTAACGGATACTTTTCTGGTTATAGACGGGCCAAGGATTAACGGACAGACTAACCGACAGACCATTGAAAACATATGTCATTTTAGAAATTTTCCGCTATTAGAATTCTTCCCCGCCAATAGGCATGGCAATTGAAATATTCTTTTAGCATTACCAAAAGGAGCAAACCGTTCTTGTCGTTGAACTGAGTATGAAATCCGTATCCACATCAAACACAAACAAATGGCATAAATTCCGTCGCTGGAAATTTCTGTAAAATAATAATTAATGAAGGAGGCCACAGCAGGAACTTATCTCCTCCACCGCCCTTTGTCTTTTTATGACAAACATTTAATAAGGTTGCTCTTGCCATCACAGTAAGATCACTGTTTTGTTTGTTATTATTAATATGCAGGATGTGACATCAGGAGCTTCCTAAGTGTTGCTATTTAAAGTGAATACATGTAAGATCATAGCATAGCATACCAGGATCACACTTGAACCGGGACCACCACTCATGATTGGTAGCAAAAATGAATCTCCGACGTATACAGCTGGTCATACAATCGAGACCAAACAATTTTGTTTGCGATTGTGCAACTTTTGCGTAGTGAACCACTGCGGTGGGCACTGATGCCATCATACAGGGTGATCCAAAAGTAAGCTCGTGGTGTTTAGTATTCTACCCTGGCGGTTCAGTGGTAATCTGACCTTGACTATGAACTTGGAGATCAAGTATAGTTCAAACCGCCAAGACTGTTTTCTTTAATGATACTCTACATCTTTGACACTGGCATTAGATACAGCGAAAAATTTCGCATTCAGGCATATAACCTTGGGTGAAAAATATTTTGGTCATCGTAAAAAAAGGTTTCAGGAATGTTTCAGAAGATAAATCCTAAATAAGAACTCAAAGAGAGCAGTGGCTTGAAATTTTCCCTGGCTACTGACTGGTGACCTTGAAGCTGACGTTACTATAACTTGAAGGTCAAATCACGGTCATGACAAGGGTTTGCCTAATACTGATACTTATACACGCAGAATAAAGTGGACATGGCCCTTTGTGAATAGTTGTAATCTTCATTTGACCTCCAAGATAATCGTCAAGGTCAAGGGTGGATTTCTAGAAAAAAGTTGACGCTCCTGCTAACTTTATAGTTGTTATTGCTATATCTTCAGGAAGATCCTTGTAACGTTTTTAAGCTTGTTTTTTGCGATGACCCTGTACAGCACTTTCTAGATCGACATAGTTTTCACTCAAGATGCATCTCAAGCCACTTTGAACACTTCTGGTGTCAAAAGCATTAACGTCAGAGAGAGCTACCAAATATGGCCATGGCACTTGTTGCATTTCACCGAATTGTTTACAAATATAATAATGGTACAAAACAGTTGTATTTCTAACAAGTTCAAAAAGTGATCGTTCGAGAGTACGGTAAGCATCTGAGTGCGGAAAAGTCACTGTCTGCAAGAGTTAGGAACAACGGTGTTCCTAAGAGCTCATAAGAAGAAAAACAACAACATCTCCCAATTATCGAGTTAACTAGGTATCAAATTTAATCAGCCTGCAGACTGACAAAGCTTCAATTCAGTTATCAACGAAATATTGTAAACAATGATTAAATTTAGCACCCCCTGACTTCGCAGGCTGAAATGCATGCGAAAAAGTGACACTTTTAGCACGCTGGTAGAAAAAAGAAATTACTTTTCATCAATCTAAATGGAAACTACTGTGATTATATCGCTCGGTTTTCAATTTGATTCAAATAAATTTGGTGTAAAAGTAAATAACCAACCAACTGATTTGTTGATTTGTTGTTTCAGGCGTAATATCCGCAAAAAGTTACTATAGATGCATTATTGTCAGGTGTCATTTAATCTAACTTTCAAACAAGTCATAGTAATCTTTTCTTTCAATTTCCGCTCCTACTCGTTCCTTTCTATGTCCCTCTCCCCTTTGCCCTCAAACTTGTCTACTTTCTGGGCCACCAGACCTGAGAGACCAACGACAAACACTGACACTACAGTGACTATGACCTAAAGGCTAAGGTACTCCATGTTGTTTTTTTTGACATTATATTGGTTTTTTATGACATTATGTAGGCTTTTCTACAAGATTTTAAGTTAGTTCTAGCTTATGGACACTTGTTGTGAACTCGTTTTGTAGTTGTACGGATTGCCTAAACATCATAATGCTTCAGTTATAAATGTTTGGCTCTGTTGTGATGTGAAATTTGATTCAGAGATGGCATTATTGGAGGTCTAAGGTGTAAGTTATATACTATAGCTAGAAGGAAACGGCAGGGCATAGGTGCATAGTGAGGATATGGGTGCTAATAATAATGATAATTCCATTGGTTTCTTGTTCATTCTAGAAATTACATATAAATTAATAGAATCTAAAAAATGAGAGATAAGAAAACAAAAACTCAATTTGAAGTGAACATTCCAGTCACCTATCCTAGATGTTCATATGCAATCTGGCATAAAACTGATTTTTCAATCCTGTGTAGATGAGCTTCCAGCGCCTCTATCCCGTAAAACAAAATGTGCCACACTTTTCAGTATATAAACTTTCTATTCTCGCTTCCTTCCGCTACCATCACTGCTGATCATACTTTATATTTATTATGAAGTCTCATGCATAGTCTGTCAGCACAGCAGCTGATGGAAAACCACCGTTGCAACAGCTCATAACCCGTTCCGTCGCCTTCCAGCTTTCCTCTTTTTGAGGTAATATTTTTCGTGCAGGCTTCCACGTATTACACCTGATACAGATTTCCCCGAGCATTTCCTAGCGATCTCTCTGAATAGTTCACAGCGGAGCCAGCCAAGTTATTTCCGAATTTATTCTGCATGTCTTCGTAAGAATTGGATATACAGTCAGGTGCGCGATTCAATTTTGATAATGTATTTGAGTTTGATGTGGTTATGTCTGCAGCTTTGTAGCTGATATTGGAAGTATACCATTCAGACACCTTTGAACTAGCTACAATGAAAGCAACGTACGTGATGCCTGCCAGGAAGGTTCCGTTGTTACCGGCAAATATTTGTTACGAGTCTCGAGTCTCGGACAGAGAAGGTACCACGACTCATATTTATGCAAAAATCTGCCAAAGAAAAAAAGTATCGAAAATGAAAAAAATTTAATACATATTTTAAAGTTAATACCTCAAATTATAAATTATCATTACGAGCTGAGCCGACAGACGTTTTCTTAGCTATGAACTGGGATGAATAATGAATAATAAAAGGGTAAATATACCTATGGAATATAGGTAATTGTATAAAGAAGTGTTTGTACCGCCATGTGCCTAGCAAAATACGTTGGCAGTAGTCATTCCCCTATCACCTTACCATGAAAATAGGCATAAAATTATGTGGAATGAGTTTTGTTGCGCCAAAAGACGTCATTTGAAAGCAATTATTGTATTGCTGGATGTGAGTCAAAAAATCATAATAAAATAATAATAACAGACGTCTTTATTTATCCACAATTACATCGTGGTATAGCCAAATGTCAGACTTACATGGCGAAGTTTAGCATGCTGCTACCCTTACACTTAACCATATAGTCGCTAGCAGATGTTCAAGAGTATACACTATCCATAAGCAGATTTGGTTCATTACATCGAAAGTAAAAATAAAAAAAAGAAAAAGCACTTTCCAAACCCAAGTACGCTAAAAAATTATGAACCTGAATTAAACACGGAATAAGAAAAAATAGTAGACTATATGTATGGAGGGTTGAGTAATAAAGTTTTAACTTTTTGTCGAAAGACAGGTAATGAAAATTCTTTATATACTTTAGGAAGGTCATCATAAATAACAGCAACACTGTAAGAAAAACTACGTTTAAAAAGGGTAGACTTATGCTGGGGTATTCTAATATTATTTTCTCTGAGAGTTCTACAGTGAACATCATTATTAAATGAATTTTTTTCCCTCAAGTAAGAGAGTTTAGCCGTGAGCAGCAATTTGTGGACAAACACTGAATAGTGATACTTGACCATGTCATTAATTTTTAACCAGTTTAGAACGGGATATTTCACTGACACATTCTAGTGAAATTGACTAAACAAATGTAGTATACGATATTAAAACGTGTAGAGTCTGGCCCATTTCTGGAAACAATATTTGGCGGCGAGCGAGCTGTCAAGTTCAAAATGATAGAGCTCTGAAAGTCAATTAAGGAAAAGACACGTATTTTCATCCGCCATTTTTATCCAAAGAGTTAACTGCCATAGATAACAATTAGGCAACACTGCACTTTCTTTTGAAGTAGTCATCACAGTACGCATGGTAAAGAAATGTAAGTCCAAAAACGTGTTTTCATAAGCAATTTTCTGTTGGAATGTATAACATGCCATATATAGTTTTTCCCGAAACGTATTTGCTTATAAGTAATATTCGGTCCACACATGGATAGGCCACCCTGTATAGAATAAATGATTGATGTTTTTAAGTACATCGAGGGTGGATCAGCTACTCCTATCGCCCACTTTCTTTGTTTGTAATAGTCAGAGAGGTATTTAATAAAGGGTCCGACTTTTACAAACTATTGAGAAGAATAATTTTGTACACTGCCATATTATGGCAAGTGGTTGGTATCGAGCGATCAAGACTTTCAAATGTCTTCCGACACACAACGTGATCTCTGATTAAGACTCAACAACTGCAAGTCGCTGATATACACCTTGCATTTGTCCTTGAAATGACCATCAAATGTCGTCATAGTGACCATTCAATCTCTGGTTCGGACTCAGCAACAAGAAAAACTTAAATGACATATTTGTCTCTTGAGAGAGTCCTTGATATGATATTGAGAGTCAGAGACAAACTACAACTCTGGATTTGAAGTCAGCAGAAACCTTCGGCCCTCTAGAACTATGACAGTACCGTTCATACTTCACTGAAATTTTGACACAAGATTGTCATCATACCTAGGACGATGCGGCTTTGTAATGTGTAAAATTTGGTCCAGTGCCGGCAGAGCTACTGTCAAAAAACTGAATAACAACTTCTTTTTTTGACGTTTCATACCCAGGTGGGGGGGGGGGTGTTGTCGGGATAAATGTCAGTTCTTTTCGGCAGTAGTATATGTATACGCTTCTGGCCCCAGTAATTCTACGCATTTATCACGTATAATTCACACCTAGGTATCCCCTCTGTAAAGCATACCTTTAACTAAATGAGGACAAACTTTTCGGGAAGGGGTCTGAACGTGAGTAGAGTATTTTTTAAAAAATATTTGCAACATCAGAACAAGATACATTAAAAATAATTCATGTAGGCAAGCCGCTAGTAGAAGATATACCTGACGCGAGCGTGCTGGCAACGTTTATAGACTTTGAAGTTGAGTCATTAATTTTCAGATAATGATTGTAGAAGGAAGATAAACCAAAATATGTGTGTAAAAATAAAAAAAAAAATAAAAAAAAATTTTTACCTTGTTTTATAAAGTATCCTCCCGACAAGTATTTCAGTGCGGACCTGTGCGCCCAAAAGCATGTCACAAAAACTGTTCGAAATGATTTCCATTTTGCTCGACGCACAGCTGGGCGCGTCTTAGCCATGTCTCTTTACAAGCACGCAATAAAATCACTGGTTGATTTCTGATCACTGTACTCATTTCCTCAATTCGAGCACGTAATTCTTCGCGTGTATTAACCGGTGTTTTATACACTAGAGTTTTTAGCCAACCCCACAAACAAAAGTCTAAAGGATTTAAGTCCGGAGACCTTGGCGGCCAAGGTACAAAACCGCCACGGCCGATCCAACGATTATTAAATTGTCTATTTAAAAATTCACGCACATTTCTTGCATAATGGGGTGGTGCCCCATCTTGTAAAAACCACATGTTTTGTCTAATATTTAAAGGCACATCTTCCAGTAAACCAGGCAAATTGTGTTGCAAGAAATCAAAATAATTTTCACCAGTTAAGCGATTTGGTAATTCAAAAGGCCCCACTAAAATTCCATTAACAATTCCCGCCCACAGGTTGATTGGTTCAAATCGCTGTTGAAAATTGGTTTCCCTTATTTCATGGGGATTTTCAATAGCCCAAACGTGAGAATTACGTGAATTAATAATTCCGTTTCTAGTAAAGAGGGCTTCATCACTCACTAAAATTTGATTTAAAAAATTGTCATCATTTTGATGTTTATTTAAAAGCCAATTGCAAAAGTCAACCCTTTGTTCATGATCTTCCGGTTGTAAGGCCTGCACTTTTTGTATGTGAAACGGATAGAACTGATTTTCACGTAGAGTTTTCCAAGTTTTATACTGACTAATCGCCAATTGAGTTGAAATTTGTCGGGTGCTTACTGTTGGATCATCACTTACTAATTCTAAAATTTGTTCTTCTAGTTCTATTTGATCGTGTGGTCTTGGAGCACCGGCATGATCTCCTCTGTGAGGTCTTAAGTCACCTGATTCACGAGCTCTTTGCACTACATTAACAAAGGCACGAGGGGTTGGTTGCACTCGATTGGGAAACCGATCCGCATAGATCCATGATGCCGCGGCAGCATTTTGTAAAGACTCCCCGAAAATAAGAACCATGTCCACAAGTTCAGCATTTTCGTAAACATGTGCCATTTTTGATTTGAGCCTCGCAACAGACACGATTATTCACTTACGCGTTACCGACTACCGACTGATACTGACTGTATACAACTGAAGAAAATAATTGTAAAAAGATCGTTCCAAATTCTTTCGCTTTTTTGTTTCCGATGCGATGAACGGATAAGGCGGATTATATCTGTTGTTGCCAAACACGAGAACATAATATCATTATTGAGACAGGGCGGTACTCAAACTTCCAAAGGGCTATAACTTTGTTACTTTAATTTTACCAGAAAAATGGTAAAGGAAAAAAACATTTCTTTTGATCAGATCTACTCACTGTTAAAATAAATGACTCAACTTCGAAGTCACCCTGTATAACAACAGCTATGATCGTAACATTGTCATATAGTTGGTAGGGCAGTGTAGAGATGTCGACTTTACGACGTCGTCATATCTTATATACACGTGCGTAATTGTCTTTTTGCTAATGCCGAATACAATATTTTATTAACAGATGACACTGTTGTGTGGGACGTGTAGAGTCAACCTACTTGATGCCATGGTTTCCTTTGGTTTATCCATAAACATAACCTCAACCTTCCAAGGAACGTTTATCCCCCAACCTCCCAAGACATCCTTCTTAGGCATTCATTTCACAATTTCTTAACAGCAAGGGAAATCACCAATGACACCTAAAGATGGTGGTCAACACGTATTTAGTTGTAAGCATGACTGATTGTACTATATATATTCTATAGGAATATGTGAATGTATGCATTGAGTCACCTTCTATCTTATTATCCAACTTCTTTCTGGCATCTCAAGGAAACCAACAGGCAAGAGAAGCTGTTTGTCTTCCATCAATTAATCTCCAACCTCTGCAATGCAATGCACTTGCATTGGGTGGTCACATCAAGGATATATCGGAAACAATAAGGCAGCTATGCATTGTGACCATCGAAATTAGAGCAATGTCGCCCAACTGGCTGTGTTGCACAGCTACACATACACATGCATGCAGCTGTAATGTGGACGTAGAATGCTGTAACAGAGCAGTATATCGTCAACAAGGACACAATTACCATCACAGACACTCTTGTTTACGGAGGATTGGTATTTCGACACGATTTGATAACGGATTTTAGATCTGCTTTATACCTATAGCATGCTTTCATCTAGTACTTGCTGTAAGTTATAATATGATATAAAGCCGTTACCTCATCATTATACTCCAGGTAAATTAGCTTGATCGTTGGATATATCAGGTTCAGTAAAAAATTCCTTTGAAATCGCTACATTATATCGCTCCTCTGACTGTCAACCATCACAGAAAGGGGGATCTAGGACGCAAAAAATTAGATGGTCGCGGAAGGCTACACAATGGTTAAATAATATCATTTTTACATAATTAAGACTGTGCAAAAGGTGACCTAGTTTTCCTTCCTCCCTTCAACACTAGCAGCCTTGATCCTGAAAATGGACATCAGAAAAAATACCTCAGAAGGTCAACAAAGCAAAGGCAAATTGAAATAATAGCTGTTTGCATACATTGTAAGAGGAGAAAAACTCTGGACAAATACCTGGAGTTGTAGCTAATACCAAAAACAATCGAGTGCCCCAACATATGGTGGAAATCTTTCAGATGGCTCTAGCCTTACTGAAAATAAATTTTCTTGAATAACACCCGAACAACATCGTATAATTCAACAAAATATTTATATCACAACAGCTAGTCGGGGCCTCACGTAATGGTGTCCATAGAGCACAGTTAACTCGTTTAGCCCGCGAGGAACAGACTGGTATCGATTTAGTATTCCTATTGTATTCTACACCCTGTAACATAGTGGCTCAACGACATTTTTGCGAAATCTGTACAATAATGTATTGACACTTTGGTAACTAAATTGTTCACCAGTATATTTAAATGTAAATGTTCTTTAAATATGCACGCTCCCTAACTCCGAATATACGCAGTGCTTCATAGGATGTCACTAACGTGTTCATCTTTTGCCAACATTGGAACCTCCTTACGCGCTCTCTTCTATAACAATAGTCATAATATTTTATTATGTTTATGCAATCTGATAGTATGGAAATGACATAAATGTAAAATTTTTCAATAATGAACTAGTAACATAGCTTTCGTCCATCCGACCACAGACGGCTAACCATGGATAGCTGTTTCGTGCTATTTGGCAACTCCTAAGCATGGTCTAGGCAGGTCAACGAACAAAAGCTATATTACTGGTTTGTTCAATGGCGAGTAGACCGTATCTACTATAGCAGTGGTGACCCAGCTGACAACGCGAATTGGGATGCAGTTCCAACGAACAGCTTACTGTCTGAACTCGCGTAGTGGTCGATACGGGTAATAGATGGCGCTTTGTGTTGTTTTATTTCGATAAGACTCACTTTGATCGGCAGTTTATATTGAGACATATGTATTTGATGTTTTTGTTTTGACTTATGTTTTTGTCGTTTTTTTTCTTGTTGTTGTGATTACTAGTCCTGAAAGAGGATTTCAGCGTTGTCAGCAGTTTTTCTATTAATATTGTAATATGTAGTACTTATGCAATATTATTGTAGCATGTCGCGGAGAAGAAAATAAACATTTCTGGAACCTTGACATAAACGCAGACCGAATTTTCTGTATGGCCCAGAGTTCAATTGACTGCATCCTCGAGGATTTTTGCTTTGTGTTTCACTCTACCTTCCAGGCATCCTGGCGAGTTAATATGGGGTGATCGTGAAAAAACTCGCAGACGTGATTAGGACATGCTTGGGTTGTCTATAACTTGGACAATACTGGACGAATTTTATTGAACTTTTCACACAAGGTTGCTACTATGTCATAGACAAAAAAGCTTTGTAGCTGTTCGAAATCGGTTTAGTGGAGGCGGGGAGAAAGGCCAAAAACAGGAAAATTAAAATTGCTCAAACTTGGTTTTGTGAGGCTTCGGAGGATACTTGATCATTTTTTAAAAAACATTCATGGCTAAAAAATTGAGGGCGGGGATGGTAGAGATTTATCTTATTTTCTTAATTTCAGTATGTTTATACTCTCCCAGCCTGGGTACCTCTACGCACCTATTAGATATGTTTCACACATTTTAAATTTCCCCGCGCATTTTCACTTAAAACAGGATGAGAAATGCATTCGATACGCGTCACGTGTCTGTGGTGTCTGGGATCACAGCGAACCGGTGTTGGTAAGTGTCCTGGCCTTACCGACGTGCTATCATGTCTGACGCGTTGTGTCCTCAGATATCGGGGAAAGGTGACATCGCCAGAAGGACTAGGGCATCATGTAAAAAACTTATAAAACGTCAAAAAAACCTATAAGATGTCGACTTGCAGGCTAGGTAGTTTTTAGGGCGCAAAAAGTCATTCCACGTTTGCTCACTAGGATCGTTGTGAACGTCCAACTATGGAAGAATCACTCAACTAAGCTACACGCATTATTGGTTGAATAGCTTTTGAGGTTGAGTGATAAGTGTCTTTGTAGCTTTCAGCTCTGAGAAAAAAGTTGGTTGAATAGCAAGATCGCATCTGGATGTATGTGTATTGGTCTGCATGTGTATAAAATCAGTGATATTTGCTGTGTGAGAAAATCATTACTGAATATGCCGAATATGACGAGTTATTTATACGTTATGCTTTCTGAAGAGATGTTATGTTCAAAGTTATAAATTACGAAAAACTGAGCAGAATTATGGAAAATCATCACTGCGCCTGTATAATTACTGTTAGCATGTACATATATGGCTTGTAAATCGACAGTGTACAGTGCATATAATTATTTCTTATCTCTCTCATTTTTTAAATTCAGCAAATGTGTGTATGTAATTTCCAGAACGGATAAGAAAAAGTGGACGCGCAACTACTTTCTAGCTTTGAATCTCAATTAAGTGTATTTGAGGCAAGAACCCAATGTAATTATCATCAACACATACAACTTACAGCATAGACCTCCAGTAATGCCATCTCAGAAGCAGATTTTATATCTCATCAGAGCCAGAGATTGATAACAAGCTTCATAACATTTAGGCATCACGTACAACTAAGTGCTACGTTAACATCTTGTAAAAAACCTACATAACGTCAAAAAAAAAAACAGCATAATGTCATAAAAAATCGGCATGTCACTTTTCAAGATACGTGATACTCGAGTCGGTAGGACAGAAAGAGAAGGTCTATGGACTGATTTTGTTGGTCTGTTCAACTGTCTTGACATATTTAATTTCTCTGATATATATGTTCGTAGCTAACTTTTTTCTCATACGATCTAACTTGCGCTGATTACAATCTTTTATGAACTGATGACCAGGTTGTGTAGGAAGTGCATAGTTAACCTACTTGACGCCATTCTTGAGTACAGTTCTATCAATCAATTTTGCTTCCGGATGCAGTGTGCTGATATGACAATTTTGAAAGCATAGTAGTTTGGTAAAGGATTTGTAATCAGCGACTCAAAGATCCAGGATATAAATCTTCAGATCACCCTATTCAAGTTTGCCAGAAACTTGGAGCAAGGAAAATCTAAACAAATACACATTTTTTTACCTAAAGAATTAGGCTTCCCAAAATATTATAATCCCGTTGAACTATACACTGTTGGCCAAAAATTATTTGAGGAGAACCTCGTAGCGTCCTTCAAGAGCATGTAAATCTGTAGGGCAGCCCTACAAGAAATTTTTTAATGACCTGTTATCGTTTCAATGATCGTTTGCATTGGTAAACTCTCTCCACACTAAGTTTCATCTCTTCCTCACCCAATATTAAATTTATGCTAATAAATTCATAGCAACTGTGGAGCTCAATGAAAGATTATAAATTGCAGCATGCCGAGTTTGACAGCAAATTGCCTTTACAAACTTACTAGTTGCCGGAGCTTAATTTTACTTCCCGCAAACTAAAGGTCCTTGAAATTGGAAAAGTAAACGATGATGGAGCTAAGCTCAAGCTCACTTGTCCAACTTTAGCTACCACCAGATTAATGTAGTCGTTAGAAGTTCCACTCAATAGTGATTGAATACATCAACCTTCGAGAATATTATCGTAATATTATCAAAATATGCATCTGCACGAACTTAGAAGGAACGAACTGTCCTCCTATTTTGAATATGGTTGTAATAATGAATGACCTTTGAATATCTGTATTTTATAATTGACAGGTAGATGCAAGTTTTGCAAGTTTTTATGGAACTGATATCGTAAGTCCCCATAGGATCGCGCATTTTTTTAGCCTGTTTGAGGCAGTACTCGTATTCTTGATACCCCTTCATTCTTATTTCATAAATCGGAAACCTAGGTTGCCTTATCAAGAAAAGCAAGGCTTTTTACAAAATTGCGTCAAGTAGATTGACTCTGTACTTCCCACGCAACACCTTCATCACTTCATAAAGGATTATATTTTTCAAAAGTTTTAATTAAGACACCGCCATAGACCTCATATCCTAAATAGAGGGTAGCTGCAATGCTTCCGTTGTTGTGGGCCTGCAGACGTGTTGTCGGTGTGAGGTAGGGGCCTAAACCCAAAGTGGTACACTGGCTCTACACGACGGTAGTACGTCTCACTGGTCTGGTGGCATTGTATTGGAACTGAGACAACTAAGGCCAAACTCACGGTATTAGCATTACAAGCGCAGTGCGAACAACGCCATTGAGTGCAATGGAAGCTCTGCTCGATCTCCCACCGTTCGATCTAGTGATCCGCGGTGAAGCGAGAGTAGTCGCACATCGACTGTGGAGTCAGGGTAGCTGTGCCTTCCTGAATCCTGTCAAGGATGATACTGCCATTATAGTTGAACTTCAAAGGTACGACCGCATCCTTCTCAGCAGGGTGATCTCATTACCCCCTGAATATCGTGGGACGCCTGTAGCCGGAGGCTCTCCGGAGTGAGTAGGCAGGTCTGGTACACGGATGGTTCGGTCACCGAAAAGGGCACTGGCGCCAAAGCCTAGAACTACGCTATCTCTGCCTTTTAGTGGATATATGTTATCACTAATTTTAGGTGGAAATATTTATGATTCTGGCTGTGTATACAGCACTTTGGAGGGACGGGGAGGGGGGCTAGGAGAAGCTGCCAGGCGGCAATAAAGGCACTAAGTGCCTGTAAGATTACTTCGAGTCTTGTATTGCAATGCAGGAAGGCTCTGGATTGTCTTGCAGAGAGGAATTCGGTATCGTTAACGGGGGAACGGGCAAGCTCGTTGGTGCTGAGCCAGCTTAAGGAGTGCCCGCGCAAAAAGTTAGGAGGAAAATGGAGTGGATTCCAATACGACAGTCTCAGAAATGAAGAAGTATCTCTAGGCATCTCCGTCAGATACGGGAACTCATTGTCAGGCCCAGCGCTAAGGATAAAAGTTTATGCTTATCTTTCGATAGAGCCAACCTCTGCCCAACTAGCAAAGTAGTGGTATAAGCTTTTGGTAAAACCGTTCAGCCATAAAAGCTCTCTATTGTTGTTGCCTGAACACCAAAATGCTGGCTTAATGTTGTGTGGAATGCAAATTTGCTTTCTGCAACATATTTGGTCTAAAATGAGGTGTTTCAAATATTCTTGTAGCATAGTTATACAACACCTTATAGGGCAAATTTTTAACTGTTGCATAAACGTTTATACAACTATTTTATACGGCATATTTGCAAGTTAGTCAAAATGGTTGTGTTGTGGCACCCATGCTAACGTTTATAAAACAAACCCGAGCCTTGTTGCTTTGCTGTGCAATTTACTACATTAGCCAACAAATTGCTCCCAACGGAAGCACTTATACAACTGTTACATATGCTAAATATGTTGGTGAACAACTTCAGCATAACCTAACTTTCTGCTGTCATATTTTTGTTAAAATGCCATAACCAATGTTTTAAGACAAACAACGCATGCATATCGGTTCAAAAGCTTTTATCAACTGTTCAAACAGAAGATATAGATCTGTTACAAATTGTGGGTAAATCATTCGAATCTGTCGGTATTTCATTTCAGACATTTGTCAAATTGTTGTATAACACCTGCGGGCAACACCAAAGTATTCTAATAACCTAAAGACAACATGGACGATGCCATGATTGTACACAATCACCCGCCATATTGGGCAAACATTTATTCGTCCATTTAATATTAAATAATTATGTTTCTGTTCGAAATTACAGATATAAAGTGATAAACATTAGTGCAATTGTGTCTAAATATAGGATTTGTGGAAGATTTAACGCAGATAAGTTCAGTTTTCCATCTTAAAAATCTAGACATACTTTTGATCATTGTCAAAATATGAATCAAATACGAAGCCCGTAGAAATTGGGTAACTAATTTGCACGATAATCACAATAAAATTTGCCGCCACATGCACGTGACGCGGCTGGCTGAGGAGCTCTCGTGTGAGCGCTGCGGGTTAGAGGAAAAGACCTCGGCGCACGTTCCGTGTCGCTGTGAAGCTCTGAGCTATTACAGGCAGTCTATAGTGGGGCTCATTACTTTGAACCCGCAGAAAATCAAGGAGCTTCGACTCAAGACCATACTCAGCTTCTCTAGAAAGGCGAGGTCTAAGGAATGTGGAGGTGCGTAAGGGACCGTGTAAGAGGCCTATGAGCTAACTCCTTATGGAGGCTGGAATGCTTCTAATCTCACGATTCATTCACTCATTCATGTTTCCGTTCGCTCTCCCAGAGACTAACATGCTGATTAGTTCCCAACACACAACAAGTGGCATGCTTAAGTTAGACCATCTGAGAAAAGAGTTTGTTCGATATGTATAACACTGAAATTAAATAGATCAATTCCGTCAAATAGGTCCATACTGTGAGTGCATTGACATCGGATCGCATCATGCGTCAGACGCGATAGCGCCACACTGTGCGAGTATGCGAGGACACTTACTCTCACTCCCTCGATCCTCTCGCCCCAATAGTTTACCCTTGCAAAGTTTTTCGAAACTGTTCAGGATTCTATGGAATGTCACAAAACGAAATTTTGGCGCTTATAATTTCGTTACTTTGTCATTTTTGTCTGTCTCCACTACACTGATTTTCAAAAACTATAAAGCTTTTGCTGCGGACAGACAAACAAATCGATGAAAATAAGTGGCATAGTGATAAATATGTAATGTAATATCCAAAAGCGTGATATCTCGTGTTCAAAAATTCTACTATAACTGTAGAATACTCTTATAGAATTTCAGACCTGTACTATTATTTTTAACAAGTTACAATTGTTAAAAAGTGCATTAAAAACTGTAAACATTATACGTGATACCCGTGCCATCCACAGATGTTAGTAATATACGTATAATGATTTTTGTTTTTCAAATATGGCACCTGAGCCACAGTACCCTCTGAGCCACTGTTCCTTACTTGACCCGATTCATAACCATACCGGGTGTCCCAAATTTACTTTTAATTGATTGGATTGCATTTTCGTATTTTGGGCCTGCTAAGCAAATCCGCCAGACTTCTGCTCCTAGTTAACTCATCTATTTATTCGTAGTGTTTGTTCAGAGATAGTATTCAAGAAATGTTCCCAGACATATTTTCAGTACCCGTATATTGTAAGGGAATGCATGAATCCAATCCAATAATAGACAGGTAATCTCATCAGCACGTTAGGGTGATATTACCCTTGAATCTTCTACTTCAGTATCGGTTGCATCTGCTTCTGATCAAAAAGTTTTTAATATGGACGCTCCACCAGATCCGAGACATTTTGTTCCCTTTCTTGCGATTAAACCGAAATTAATCACCGGAACTTTTGAGAACCTCTGCGCGCCGTCTGGCCGTCAGGACGGCGTAATTGTTCCTGGAAGTTTCAAAAACTTCCTCAGACCGTGATTGATGAATGTTTTTACGCGATAACTCACTGATCCTGCACACCGATACATTCGGAAGTGCATTCGATTTTGTACGATGAGAAAAATGAATGGGTGAAGCGAGAAGAGATTTGAGGCTACGTTCCCCATCTCGTGGTAGGTGAGGAACTGAAAACTACCATACTTTACTAGCCATTCGTAAACAAAGGGGGCGTTATGTATTGGAGTAATTATATATATAATAAGGCGTTTAAGACAATGCGTAAAAAAAGAAAGACAATGGCAGTCATGGGCAAGTCTGCAATAAAGGTACAGGGGGAGAAATAAGAGCGACGTACGTCTGCTTATTAGCATATGCCCATCACATTTGGACACGGGCGTAACCTGAAGGAAAACGAGGATGGAAAGAAAAATATACTAAGTGACTTATAAATCCGAACACCCAGTTTAAATGGTTTTATTTTAATAAAATTTTGTATGAGTACTTAATGAAGCATAATAAGCAAATGATAAAAATTTCAAAATGATTGCACTGCTTTTAAGCCCTTTGACCTTTAATAATGTGTGGATGCACCCTGATGTGCTACGCATTCTCCAACGTGCCTAGGCATGCTTCTGATCAGGTGGTCAATGTCCTCCTGTGGTATCTCATTCCATGCAACCACCAACTCCTCTCGAAGTGCTTCTAGAGTCTGAGGAGGACGTTGGAAATTGAGCAATCTCCTACCCATCATATCCCACACGTGCTTAATTGGGGATAAGTCGGGAGATCTTGGTGGCCATGGTAACAATGTGACATCATTATGTTGACATCGTTATGTTGAAAGAAGTCTATTGTGACTCTTGCAACATGTGGTCGGGCATTATCTTGTTGGAAAGTTGGATCTGCCAGGGTGTCAAGATAGGGTAAAAGATGGGGTTCTAGAACTTCGTGGATATAACGCTGCGCGTTCATGTTACCTCTGACGAAGATTAAAGGTGGCCTGGAACCATAAGCTATAGCACCCCAAACCATAACTCCAACAGTGTGATGAACATGTCTTTCAACAAAAAACTGTGGATTCCTCCTTTCACCACGTCGCCTTCTAACCCTAGCACGGCCATCGTGCATGCCTAAGCAAAATCGAGACTCGTCACTAAAGACAATACTGTTCCATTCCTGATCCCAGAGTGACCGTTGTCTGCACCACTCAAGGCGATTACGTCGGTGTTCTCGAGTTAAAGGGAGGACCCAGTGTGGCCGGTATGAAAACAAGCCAAAACTTCTCATTCGTGGGTAAACACTTCGCATGCCAATAGGTCTTCCGTGTTCTGCAAACCATTCATTTGCAATGGACCTGGTAGTGGAGAAACGGTCCCTTAAGGCCAATAATCTTAGGCGGCGATCTTCACGGTCTGTTGTTCTACGGCGGCGTCCAGTGCCCCTTGCTCTTTGCGTACGGCCTTCTCGAAGCCATGCCTGACAACACCTAACCACAGTATCTACACTTCTTTGCACTCTACCTACAATTGCCCGAAAAGAAAGTCCAGCTTCCCGAAGTCCCACTAAACGGCCCCTATCAAACTCACTAAGTTGACGAAATCGTACAGGTCTCCGTACTCTAGGCATCGTAACCGATCGTAAAGGATATCAAGAACCAAAATCCGCCAACGTTGATTCTTTACTGCGGCTGAAATATTCATTTTTAGAGCGTTAGTGAATTAAAAAAAAGCAGTATAAAAACCGGAATGTCCAACTGATAAGGCTGAAAAATTTTTCACTTGTTATTTACAGTAAGATAAATACATTCACCAACTTTTATTAAAATAAAACCATTTAAACTGGGTGTTCGGATTTATATGTCACTTAGTATATATCTAAGAGCTAGCAGGAACATTTGAGGCTTCGGCCAGAAGACATTGTGTTTACAAGACATCAACTATTAACGACCTTATTTTACTGTAATTGAAAATGGGATACGTTGTTTACATGTTAAACGACGTGAACATCATGAAACCTTATCACTCAGTTCTGTCTATCTGTCTGTCTGTGTGTCTATCTCTCTGTCGGTTTGTCAGCCTGTCTGTTGGTCTGTCCGCAAATCCTTGACCCGTCTGTGAAAATACTGCTTGGATTTTGATGTGATTTTTTCACAACACTTAATATTTTTTGAAAGTAGGTCCACACAATGCACAACCTGTTTTTATATTTTAGAGAATCCTGATTATTCCTTAAGGGTTAAAAGTCAATACACATCCAATCCTGGTAATTATATGCACATATTAGACATTTCTCGTACATAATAGGTTTCCCACTACATTTACCCTCAAAGCTAAGAATGATAAGAGAAATGCGCGTGGTATCTGGCTACATTTGCGTTGATTCGCTGTCTCTACGATGGCTCACGTCGCAGAACCAGGCCTCGAACCTAGCCTGACCGACTGACTGCGAATGACAGGGTGATGCAACTTGCGACAGGGTCGGTGCACTGTTGGTAGAACATTGATTAACTGACCAATTTTATGGGCATGTTTGACTTGGATATATACTAAGTAACATATAAATCCGAACACCCAGTTTAAATGGCTTTATTTTAATAAAATTTTGTATAAGTACTTAATGAAGCATAATAAGTAAATGATAAACATTTCAAAATGATTGCACTGCTTTAAAGCCCTTTGACCTTTAATAATGTGTGGATGCACCCTGATGTGCTACGCATTCTCCAACGCGCCCTGGCATGCTGATCAGGTGGTCAATGTCCTCCTGTGGTATCTCATTCCAGGCAACCACCAACTCCTCTCGAAGTGCTTCTAGAATCTGAGGAGGACGTTGCAAATTGAGCCCTACCCATCACATCCCACACGTGCTCAATTGGGGATAAGTCGGGAGATCTTGGTGGCCATGGTAACAATGTGACATCATTATGTTGAAAGAAGTCTATTGTGACTCTTGCAACATGTGGTCGTGCATTATCTTGTTGGAAAGTTGGATCTGCCAGGGTGTCAAGATAGGGTAAAAGATGGTGGTTCTAGAGCTTCGTGGGCATAACGCTGCGCGTTCATGTTACCTCTGATGAAAATTAAAGGTGACCTGGAACCATAAGCTATAGCACCCCAAACCATAACTCCAACAGTGTGATGAACATGTCTTTCAACAAAAAACTGTGGATTCCTCCTTTCACCACGTCGCCTTCTAACCCTGGCACGACCATCGTGCATGCCTAAGCAAAATCGAGACTCGTCACTAAAGACAATACTGTTCCATTCCTGATCCCAGAGTGACCGTTGTCTGCACCACTCAAGGCGATTACGTCGGTGTTCTCGAGTTTAAGGGAGGACCCAGTGTGGCCGGTATGAAAACAAGCCAAAACTTCTGATTCGTCGGTAAACACTTCGCATGCCAATAGGTCTTCCGTGTTCTGCAAACCATTCATTTGCAATGGACCTGGTAGTGGAGAAACGGTCCCTTAAGGCCAATAATCTTAGGCGGCGATCTTCACGGTCTGTTGTTCTACGGCGGCGTCCAGTGCCCCTTGCTCTTTGCGTACGGCCTTCTCGAAGCCATGCCTGACAACACCTAACCACAGTGTCTACACTTCTTTGCACTCTAACTGCAATTGCCCGAAAAGAAAGTCCAGCTTCCCGAAGTCCCACTATACGGCCCCTATCAAACTCACTAAGTTGACGAAATCGTACAGGTCTCCGTACTCTAGGCATCGTAACCGATCGTAAAGGATGGCAAGAACCAAAATCCGCCAACGTTGATCCTTTACTGCGGCTGAAATATTCATTTTTAGAGCGTTAGTGAATTAAAAAAAAGCAGTATAAAGACCGGAATGTCCAACTGATAAGGCTGAAATTTTTTTTACTTGTTATTTACAGTAAGATAAATACATTCACCAACTTTTATTAAAATAAAACCATTTAAACTGGGTGTTCGGAATTACATGTCACTTAGTATATATGCACATATTAGACATTTCTCGCACATAATAGGTTTCCCACTACATTTACCCTCAAAGCTAAGAATGATAAGAGAAATGCGCGTGGTATCTGGCTACATTTGCGTTGCTTCGCTGTCTCTACGATGGCTCACGTCGCAGAACCAGGCCTCCGCTGCCTCGAACCTAGCCTGGCCGACTGACTGCGAATGACAGGGTGATGCAACTTGCGACAAGGTCGGTGCACTGTTGGTAGAACATTGATTAACTGACCAATTTTATGGGCATGTTTGACTTGCATATATTTCCCCATACATTTACCCTCAAAGCTGGGAAAAGTATTGTCAGGTTGTAAATATAGCACCTTTGGTAGTAGATGTGAAGGACCTTTAAAAGCAGGTAGCTGCCGGCATGTGGACGTGATATGCAAATACGAGTTGAGCGCGATATCTATATACGGAGTGAGTTCTTAAGTAGCCTCGATAGATAACTCCGCTATTACGCATAGAATTAAAAGAAGTTGGATACAGAAACCGTAACCAATGTTTCTAATTTGGAAAGTATTTTTATTTCCACATTGTGTTTCGTAACTAAGTGGTGACCTAAGCACCGGTTTGAATAGGCCCTTCGGCAAGAAGTAACTTGGTATATCGTGCTATAGACTTCAGTCTTAAAATTGATATTGGACTATCTAACAAAAAAAAAACTCAAATTTTAACAACTCGCACTTCCTCAACTGTTATAGCTAGAGTAGGTACTCATGTTTTTTCGAAAGGTTTTATGATGTCATATTTTCTCCCTGAATACTTACCTTATCAGCTTTGTTGGATAGCATGTACAGGGTCGTCAAGAACACAAAAATCATCTATTTTTCAAAACATTCAAATGGAATGCTCTGTATATTTTCAAAGTCTTTGGTTTATTCTGATATTGGTTTATATCGGCCTGTATGACTATTGTGTTACTTGACTCTTCGGCTCTGAGTATTGGTCGTTTCCAGCTATTTTTATTTTGTAATTTTAAGGGACATTTTCCCATTACCTTGTTATTTGACTTACAAAAAAGTCGTCTGTAAACAAAAAAAAAACATTCATACACACCCCCAAAAATATTATACAAAAGAAACTTGTGGAAAAAGGAATCAGGGTATATGAAAATATACAGAGTTTTCCATTGTAGGACAAGGAATCGGGGTATATAAAAAAAAGGAAAGTTCTCTATTTGAAAGTTTTAAGAAATTTTTCATTTTGTGTTCTTGATCATGCTTAAAGTATCATAAAACTGACTGAAAAATGGGACATTGAAATTATTCTGCTAAAAATTTACTACACTAGCTAGATGGGAAGATGCAAGTTGTTAAACTCGAGCATTTTTTTGGATAAATTGTCCAACATCTCAACAATTTAAAAATAAAGCAAAACAGTATACAATGTGTTTGGTCCCGACATACCGATATTTACGGGAGGTATTTTTCAGCTATTTTTATCAACAAATCGACCTCCCTGCAATGTCCTACCTCATACACCTTAAAATGGCAGCCATTTGTATCTTTACGTTACGATTGCGCTAGTGCATGTATGAAAATTGTAATAACCCAATACATCAAGTTTCACAGAACGATAAATTTGATGACATTTGAACGGTAACATGTTGTTCTAGCGATTATTGAAAAACTTGTATTGATACTAACCGTTAAACATACTTAAAAACAAAAACAGAAAAAAATGTGCAAGAAAATTGATTATTTTGTGCATTGTTGCACACCATCCAAAAACGAGTCTGTGAAGTTGTACTTTTTTGTGCTAATTCCACAGCTAACCATGTTGTCTACAAAATGACACCAGATTTTGTTACCCTATGCTAGTACAAATGTTGCTTAAACATGACCCGTGCACAAGGCGTCTCGATCCAGGTAGCGGACCAGACCTCACATTCCTGGTATACAGATGAATGTATTGGTAGTGTGAGTAAGGCAACATCTACAGGAAGATCTCGTTATCAATATAGTAACAACCGGTTATTTATTGTCAATGTCATAGTGAGTCTTTTGTAGTCCCTTGCCACGCGTTGTGATCACACGGTCATTTTGTTACCATTGCTAACTATATAGTTTCAATATCAATTTTCTGAAAGTATTTGAGTTGGAAGTGACCTCAGTTTCTGATGTCAAATCGTCCACGCAATGAACTTTCAAATCACTATGTTGCTGATGTGGTGTTTGTTTACCGTTTTTGTAATGGAAATGCCGCAGCTGCTGTGAGAGAATATCGAAGACGATTTTCTGACCGAATTACGCCAGATGTTCGGACTTTTGTCTTTACATACCTGAGACTGGCGGAAAATGGGATTCAAAGGCCATTAAACAACAGTGATTGGCTACTGTCTCCATAGGATGAAGAAGAGATTCTCAACATGATTACCCGAGATCCGAGAGTACGTGTGAGGAGGATCGCTGCAAGACTACACTTGTCACACTGGTCGGTTTGGAGAGTCCTTAAGAGAGAAGGTTTACATTCATACCATTTTCGAAGAGTTCAGGATCTTCATGAGCCAAATTATGCAGCAAAAATCATATTTTCAACGGCAGCTGCGACAGAACTAGTACTTTTGGAAAAAAATTCTATGGACAGACGAAGCAAAATTTACGAGGCAGGGGATCACAAACCATAGAAACGACCACTTGTAGCCTTCGCAAAATCCTCAAGCAGTTCGACTGAGCACTTTCCATCAGGAATTTAATGTAAACATGTGGGCTGGAATGATTGACGGAGTTTTAGTCGGCCCAATTGAGCTACCTCCAAGGTTACGTGGCTCTTGGAGTTTTTGAGGACCGAGTTTGCATATCTACTCTATGATCTGCCACTTATCAACCGCCGCAACATGTGGTTGCAGCTTAACGGCGCTCTCACAGTCAAGCAGAGTTTCTGAGGGGAATCGGGGGGGTGATAGGGAAAGGCTAGTAGGACGGCGTTGTGACAAGGCAAGCGCTCTACGTTAGAAAAGGATAGTAATACGCAGAGGTGTGCTGTTCGCGTGCCTGGTTGAATTTGCATATTGCACAGAGTCGGATTTGATTTGGATATACGATCTAGCGTACGACTGTTTCCCTATTTTGGCGCATAGTATACTCAGCCCTTATTACTCTTATTACCGTTATTGTATTGTTGTATTATCGTGTTGTTATTGTTGTGTTGTTATTGTTGTGCTGTTATTGTTGAGTTGAGAAAAGTAGGTACCAAAACAATTATGAATTTTAGCATTCATTTTGCCAATAAATTAGACTATACGTAGTTACTAATATAACTATATTTTATATGTTATTTTAGCTTAAAAATGACAGCAAGGTTTCGCATATGCATTCTCTAACAGAGACAGATGGCATGGATCTTCAAATTCAGGTGTGTATACCCTTTTTTTTTAGATTTGCACCAGAGGCTGATATCATTTCTGGCAATTCTGATTAAAAATGCAGTAAGTTTACTTCATGACGTCGATAATAGTATTGTAGAGCAGTTTAACTGAATCATAGCTAAATTCATTGGGGGTAAACGGATTAATTATTGCAAGAAGAGATCCTACCAAGGAAGATGTGCTGCAGCCGTAGTGAGCCACAATACACAGCGACCTGTTTGTGTGATCCAAAAGCGGCTACTCCCTAGTTTCAGTCCAACCTCTTTGATTGCTAAAGTTGAAGAAAGGAGAGCGCACAAAAATCTGAAAAGGAAGCTGAAACCAAGGAAAATTAAAATCAGAGATAGTGATACTAAAGAGAACGCATCCTATGGGGAATTCTGTGAGAAGCCTGACATGAGCAACGACGATAGAGGCTGCCAAGGTAGAATTCTTGAAAAAACTTGCAAAAACCGACTCCAAAATTTCCCAGATCGAGCAAGCCACAAAATCTCAGGATTGCAATTTGTGGCGTCTTCATCGAAGAATGAGGTTGACTGCGTCTCGGTTTGGTGAGGTTTGTAGAAGAAGAGATACAACAAGTTGCAGAGCTCTAGTAAACGCCATAATATACCCAACCGAATTCTTTAGCAATGCATGTGACTATGGAAAAAAGCATGAAAGCGTGGCAAAATCAGAAATAGAGAAATCATATTCGCAATCAGAAGTACAATCTTGCGGGTTGTTTATTGATAGGACCCATCCATTTCTGGCAGCATCGCCAGATGGTTTGATAGGCGAAAAAGGTCTGCTAGAAATTAAATGTCCATGGTCTGCTAGAGAAATAGCCCCTGAAGAGGGCATTCTGAACAAAAAAATTACGTTTTGGATAAACGATGAAATAAATAAAAAGCATAAGTGGTATTACCAAATTCAAGGGCAGCTACACGTTGCACAAAGAGAGTACTGTGTGCTTGGTGTTTGGACCCCGTATGGTTTGAAAATAGACGTCATTCGAAAGGATGACGTTTTCTGGAAAAATGAAATTGAGAGAAATTGAAATTCTTCTACATGAACTGCTTGCTCCCAGAACTGGTCGATCCCAGAAAAAGCAGAAATATGCCAATCCGCGATCCCATCTTGAAGGCACAAGAGAACCGTTTAAACAAGAAAAAAATCAAATCCAAGCGAATAACCAAAATTTCTGTGTTATGTGCTGCGGTTATAATATGGTTCAAGATGACACACGGGTTGATGACGTCAGTTACACGAATCGCTTGAACGTGTTGGTTTTAACCGCGGTTTTGTTGCAAATTGTTTATTTTAGAAAAGCGCGTATATAATCTCTGATTGTTTTTATTATCACTTAATAATCGGTGCTTTTTCGTCTACAACTGTATATGGAAAGTTTAAATAAGAAACCTTTCATAATATTCATGAGAGAAATGTTTTTTGCAGATTTTTTTTTTAATGATGGAACCATGGCTTTGTAGCTATGATAACTTTCAGTTCTCTAAATTTTTCCGCATGTCAAAGAAAACATTTATTGATTCAGCAGAAATGATGAAAAAAGAAATTAGCAAAACCGTATACAGGTGGATATCATCTAGTGAGTTTATATGGCCATATTTTAATATTCTTGTGGTATATGGCTACACAGGATACTTTGTTAAGCATAGGAACTACATTTAAAGTGTCCCCAACAACCGAAATGAGTATAACTAATAAGGTGCTCCACTTTATGGTAAAACTGAAGTCAGCCTGTATCAATTTTCTCAAAAATGAAGCTGAAGTACAATAACAATATCCAATACCCGGCAGAATTCTAACTTGTCACATTTCAAATAATAACCAGAAATATAAAACTACTCTTGAGTTGGGTAAATACCACAATTTTGCGGTGATAACTATGACATATAACAGCTGATTCGTGACGTCACGGATCTTATAACCAAACTGATAACTACACTCGCTTGAACGGATCGGTAAATACCAACCCAAAATGGTAAATACCATTTCCATTTGGTTATCCGCTTGAATTTGATTAAAGAGTTCTTGAGAATTGGCTATTTTTGCTGTACTCGGGTACCAAAATGGAAGAGATTAGCATATTACATTGTACGCCGTTACTAACCCCTTCGTGTCGGCAAATGCGGTGTGCAGATCTCGCTTTAGCAGCGATGTGCGAGATGTTATGCTAATCTTTTCCATTTTGGTACTAGTACCAGATGTTCACTATTTATTGTATATTATGTATATATTGTTTATTTAAATAAAAGTCAATCGTCAGGCTCAATAGCACGTAGCATCGGCTAGCTTTATCTAGTCTGTTAGATGGCGAATATTGAAATGTCACATTGACACGTTAAGCGCCACAGTAGAATCTGAAAATCCAGTCCACTGGGCCAAACTGTTATTATTGTCAAATTAGCTTGTTTTAAGTTTCGGTTTAATATTTTGACTTGACTTTTTTCTCAAATCCTATGATTTTTCCCCTTTTTTGATTTTTTTTTCTGAGGTACTAATTGTATGTCGCGTGGCCCACAGACCAGTCGGGTCGCGTGGCACATAAGTCGCGTCGCGTTTTTTGCAAGTCAAGACTTGCATCATGTCGCGCGTTGAGCACTGTTTCGTGTCATTTATTATTGAAGCGTTGTTGGTATTGTACGTCATCTTGTCCAAATTGCTTTACTGTTTATAAATTATTGAATACCAAATTTGTGATGTCGCATTACGAAGCGGAGCAAAAAAGGCTTGAACAATTGTGTAATGAAATACTATCGGATGAAGAGAGTGGCAGTACTGAGTTATGTGGGGATGTATACTTATCTGATGCGTATTCTCCAAGTGGTAGTGAATCAGATAGTAGTTGTAGTAATTCCATTATTATCTGTATTACTGTTTATTTATACCAGTATTTTGTTTATCCCTGCATAAGACTTTGTCAATCTGTTTAGTTTATAAGAGTTCCTCCATATTTGTGTTCGTTAGAATATCGACATTTACCATAACTTACTGATTTGCTGTGAAATTACTTTGTTCATTTTTGAATGAGAATGTCTGATTATTTTATAAGATTTGCTTTTTGTTTTAGATTTGTAGAATATCCTCTTTTTGTAAAACTCTATAAACAACGTGTTTTTTAATGTTTTCATTTCCAATTCAGTATAATTTGGTCCCTCAGGCCACGGACTCTTGGTTCCCGTAAGAAAATCACATCAGCATGGCACACGTCTTACGTTACGCGGCCAAATATAACTGCCAGCAGTGAGACATATCATGTGTGTCACGAGGCCCAAAGCGCCAAATGAGGTGCGACACACGCATTATATCTCATGACGCTTATCGTGTTAAGTTTATTCTACGATACTCCATAAGGTTAAAGCTAAACAGCAAGTGACATTTTATTTGTGGTAAATGCGTTCACTATATTATTTTTAACTAAAAAGATTACCGCCTCCAATGACCCTGGAACCACCTGGAAACTTTTGGTCACAAAGTTCTGTATTTGATATGTAAATTGGGGGTTTTGTACAAAAGTATGTAACTCGCAATTTCGAAACGGCGGCAATCTTGGAATCAAATTTTTAGTGAAGTACTGTATTCTACAAGGCGACGACTCTTATTTGAGATATTAGCAAGTATGTTATCCGCCATTTTGTAACGGCCGCCATCTTGATTTGAAACTGTTTTCGTATTACTGTTTTGTACAAGTGCTTCCATTTGATATCCATATTGGAGTGATTGAACAAAAATGATTTTTTGTGGTATCACCTCTGAAGCATGGCCTATTGTATAAAAAGAAATGATCAAAATCGATTAAAAATTTCCCCTCTTTCATTGAAGTCTATTAAAAATATCACTTAATGGTCCGATGTTTATCTCGAACGACCGACGTTAAAACTGCTACTGTTTAACTTGGGACAACAAATTATCTGAATACGTCCTTTCTTAGTCCTTACACACCGCCGCGTTGCTTCGACTGGCAGCACGAGATAGTGTATAAAATTCGTGTAAAAGCCTATTTGCAGAGGTTTTCGCGCTTCAAAATTGACGCTTCATTTTTGAATATTTTTCAATGAAATTTTCACAGTGCACTAAAAACAAGACTCCACAGGGTGCTATAGAGCCACTTTTTCGTTTTTTCCTCTGGGTTATTTTTAAAAAAATCGAGAAGTCGAACAACAATTATCTGCACTTCCACCCACCATAACTCCTGAAAAAAATTTTTTTTTAGAAAAGTGGCTCTATAGCACCCTGGACAATTGTCTTCTGAACATACTGTATAAATTTTATTCAAATATATAGAAAAATGGAGCGTCAATTCCGAAGCAGCTAAACCCTTGTAAATGGCCTGAAACTCACTGCGTCGGAGCCGCCTTAACGGAGCACTTTGCGCGAGTTGTACGAGAACATTTGGATAGGCAACATTCTCCATGGATAGGACGTGGAGGCACTGTCGCTTGGCCATCCCGATCACCAGATTTAACGCCCCTAGATTATTTTTTCTGGGGCACAATGAAGCAAAAAGTTTACTGTCATGTGTCGACGACACACGAAGAGCTCGTGGAAGGGATCCATGCCGCTGCGAACGAAATTAGAGCGGACACGGATATGATCCGCCGCTCAATAAGACACTTTGTTTTAAGAACAACAATGTGCATAACCAATAATCGAGGACACTTCGAACAGCTTTTCTAACATTAAACATGTCCGAACTCTTTATAAGAAACATTTTTATGTATGACAAGTTTGAAAACAATTTGCATTTTATTACACCCATTTTGACCCATGTTAGGTAGCATTTATTTCTTAACGTAGAAGACTTAGGATAACAAGTTTGATGCCATCTTGTAGATAACGTAGTTAGCTGTAGAATCAGCGTGAAAAACGTACAACTTCACAGCCTAGTTTTTAAATGGTGTGCAACAAAGCACACAATAATCAATTTTCTTCCATATTTTTTTCTCTTTTTAAGTATGTTTCACGGTTAGTATCAATACAAGTTTTTCAATAATCGCTAAAACAACATGTTGTCGTTCAAATGTCACCAAATTAATCGTTTTGTGAAACTTATGTATCCAGTTATTACAATTTTCATACATGCACTAGAGTAATCGTAACCTAAAAATAAAAAAGGCTGCCATTTCAAGAGGGGTGAGGTAGGACATTGTAGGGGGGTGGATTTGTCGATAAAAATAGCTGAAAAATACCCCCCTTAAATATCGGAATGTCGTGACCAAACACATTGTATATGTCATATCAGATGGATACCTTTAAAAAGCCCTAACCCTAAAAATGTATGTTTGGGTTACTACGTAATTATGACACTAGAGATGAAAATGTTTTCCATGTAAGGAACATACTGTTATCTATAGCCAACGCCAAACAAAGTGGCGTGCACGTCATCACGATAAAAATTCCCCGACCTAATGCCTAGGTTTCTATCACAAACAATTGCTCTATTGCAGTTTCATATTAATGTGATATATAAATTGTAAAATGGTCATTACTCTCTTATTATGGTTAATAGTCATATAAACATTGTTATTAAAATATCACATAAGTTGCTTTCTGATAAATTTAGACGCATTATGCGAAATAAAATGTTTTGCAAACGCTCCAATCACTTATCGACATGTAAACGCACTAAACCGATTTCGCAGCGTTGACACATTGTCACCTTGAAACTTATTTAAACTGGGAACTGACATTTGTATTAATTTTGACACTGAATCAATTTGTGGCATTTCAAATCTTTATAAATCCTTTGGCCCCGCATACTGTAAATCAACAACTGTTTGTTTCAAAACAAAATTATTCATTTTACGAGTAGATAAAGGCAATTTTGGTATATAAAGATGCCCAAACAGTTAAATAGTCGGTGTAAGGAACTCGTGGCCTCGATAATGCACTACTTTGAGCAAGAAAGGGACAACAACGGGCCTTTGTTGCCTTTAAATGCTGTTCAAGAGGTAGGTTACTAATAATTATATGTAATGTATATTAATAATAGTGAAATTTTATTTCATTTTTTGTAGCGTGTTGCTGCTGCTTTAAAAATTAGTTTAAGGACAGTTAGTCGTATTTCCGAGGGTGTGAAAAGTGATGCAAATTTAGAATCGCCCAAGAAAAAGCGGAGTTATATTAAACGTGTAACCAATACAGCGACATTGGATAAAAGTGCCATTCGAGAAGTAATCTATAATATGTATCACAAAAGTAAGATCTTATTATAATAACTTATCAGAAAGTTGCATTAATTTGTTAACTAAATTATAATGTCATATTACACATGGTTTCAGAAGAACAAGTTACGATACAAACTTTATGGTCTCGATTAAGAGATAGGGCATTATTTGATGGTAGTGCCACGTCTTTAAGGCGGTTGCTTAGAGATCTTGGATTTAAGTGGCTTAAGGACAATCCGCGACGAGGGCTCATGGAACTACCAAGTATAGCTTTGAAAAGGGTGGAATTTCTAAGGCAATACAATCAAGCCAAGGTTGAGGCCTTATACCAGTTTGTCTTCCTCGATGAAACTTGGATATTTCAAAATGGGACCATAGGTCGCTCTTGGCAAAATGGAAACCAAAAAAGCGTGAAAGCTATTAAAACAGATGGTAAAAGGTATGTACTTTTACACAATTTGCACTATAAAATTTAAAACTAATATATTTTAGATACATTATATTACATGCTGGAAATGAAAATGGGTTTATTGAGGGTAGTGAAGCGATATTTTCTTCGAAAACAAAATTGAGCGATTACCATGGAGAGATGAACCAGGACAATTTTTTGAAATGGTTTCAAAATCAGTTATTAGAAAAATTGGAGAGTCCATCTATGATTATACTGGATAACGCCCCTTATCACAGCATGATATTGAACAAAGTGCCCAACAATGCATGGACAAGAAAAATATCCAAGACTGGTTGACAAATCAAAACATACCATTTTTAAACACAATGTTTAAAACAGAGCTATTGAGTATTGTTGCTCGGTACATAATGCTTCTTAATTATATATATTTTGGTCGACAGTTTATATTTCTTTTGTTTATTCCTATTCTTAAAATAACTGCTTTTTTAGAAACAAACCACCTAAAATATACGTGATTGATGAATTGGCGGAACAACATGGGCACAAAGTTCTTTGTCTGCCTCCTTACCATTGTATATTTAACCCTATTGAGTTAATTTGGGGCATAGCAAAAGGTTACTATAACAGACATATTGGTAGAGATGGTAACAGTGAAAAAGACTGTTTGGATATGTGGAACGAGGCTCTACAAACGGTTACCCCAGACATGTGGAAAAATAGTGTTCGACATACTGAGCAAGAAATTTTTAAATGGTATGAAAGAGAACGAATTTTTGATCGACCAGACATCGAACCTTTAATAATCAACTTTGAGAGTGATGAAGATTCAGATTCAGACAGCGCTGAAGAAAGAAACTCCGACTAACTTTATTGTACAGAAAAAGCTTACACCAGTAGCTTACCTAATTTTAGAATGCATTTTTCTGTATGAATTCTGTAAAATAAATACCATGCATAAAATTTGGAGGACCCCATTTGGATTTTTATTCAGTACCTTTAAGCTATCAATTAAATATGGTAGTTTCATAGTGTCATCTGATCAATAATTGTCATACTTAATGATTATGCAAGTACAGATCTATAATTTTATTATACTATTATTTTTGTTCTCATTTGAGGTTAATATTGCTTATAAACCTAGATATGTAAATAATAAATTTTATTATTTTACAAAAAGTTTGGCAACAATGTAAATTTTTCAACACACCCACCTTGATGACGTGCACGCCACTTTGTTTGGCGTTGACTATACAAATTTTGTAATCAGTTGTTTTAGATACCACACATAATAACGGAGTTATCGACCGAGCCCACACTAAAAACTCATCCTATATATGAGGATAATGCTTGGGGTGTAATCTAACGGGAGTATTCGATTTTAACAGTAGATATAACTACTATTAAGCCTTATTATAATCAGCTGTCAAACATTGTGGATAAGCAGTTTCACACCAAAGCTCATCACTGTAATCTGTTCATCAAAAGCCCAAGTAGTGCACTAATGGTTCTGACAAAAAACTACATCTTTTTGATGCATTTGTTCTACATGGAAAATTGTAAAAAAAGGTGTGAGAAATATGGAGTCCATTTACTTGACGCCATTGGTTTCAATCAGTGTAATAATAGAAGAGCTGTTAGAGAAGAAAAACTTTGTTTGTGGGTGTTTCTAAACTTACGTTATCTATGTTTATACTTTTTTTACTTTGGTCTGCGTACCCTGTGAGAGTAGGCCAAGAGGGAGATTTATAACCAAAGTTCATGGTTGCTTATACTGTATTTAATAGGCTTAACAAATCTCTGCTAGTTATCGTGTCGTAGAGTTGTCTATGTAGAGTTCTGTAGCAATGTCAGGAATGAATAAGCAGTCTTCATAATCTGAAAAATATGTCAGCTTATTAGAGGGCTGTTATTATAAATAGTAAAAGACAAGGTCCTAAATACTGGAAATGAATCCTGTGATGTGCTTTATTACAAAAGTCGTCACAAGCTTCTTAATGAGGCCGGATCCACTAGCGATGTCAAAATAACTGCAAGCTCCCATGTGATGTTTAAGTTCATATTTATGGTTTTTACGAATGCTGAAAAAAAGAGAGTGCCGCCTACAAACCGGTATTAGCGGAAGCAACTTTCAAAACAGCGGAGCAGTTGTAGGTAAACTAGCCCCTGTGAAATTACGTAGCGTCTTTCTGTACGGGCTCCTAACATTTAGTTATTACGCAGACTGTTATGACTTTAGTCCTATTGTATGAATATAGAGGGACCTGCCTAATGTTTATACGTTCAGCATGTATCGAACATGAGCGCATCGAAGCTTACAAGATAGCGTAGACGTGATCGATTTACGATTAAGTTGATGACATCGCTACCTACCAATTACGTTTGCGAATATCGGAGTTGCAACGTCTCCGACCTGGAAACATTTACTTACCTCGCTTCCGGGGATAATCGGAAGTTTCCTTGTTATTATAAGCAAACAGTCACATGACGTGTGCGGAGTATCAAGTTTACTTAACAAATATTACATATGTTTCAATTTCAAAGGTATACAAAGTTGCTAGGGAATATAACCATGGAATTGTCTGCTACTGTAGGCAAGGGATAAAATGCACATACATTCTAGTGCAAAGTTTTCAACAAAAAGCATGGCCGATATATGTCTGATCTGTTTCGTCAATATCTTAAAATGTAATAGATCCATATTTTATCTCAACATTATTGAATGTTGGAAGTTATGTATGGAAAATAATATTATATAAATTGTTATGGGGGTGGGGGAAGACGACGGCGATCGATGGAGATCAGCCGCCAACTAGTTTACGATTTACGAATATCTATTATGTGCTGTAAAAAAAGTTCTACTACTTTACAATCGGCGTGACTACTCCCAGGTAGTGGCTTCAGGGAGTCCAGTTCTATATGGAGTTCCGTGGTTACACGGTGCCAAATTTTCAACCTGTCGAATTGTCTGTTGAAATTGTAAACAATGAAAGAAATTACAAAATTCAGATTGAAACAACATATATTATATGCGGGTTGTCCAAAATGGACGCAGGGAAGTAAACGCATATTAAAACAAGAAAGATTGATATTCAAATCAAGTTGGGTACTTTATTTTGAAGATACATTTATACCATTTATGTATGAAAAATAATATCGCTCAAATGTTCACCACGACTGGATTTACAGACGTCCACGCGATGGTCGAAATTTTCAATGACATTTTGCAACATGGTCGGTTCTATGGCATTTATCTCGGCAATGATGTTGTTTTTGAGTTCTTGGAGGGTGGCTGGTTTATTGACGTAGACTTTGCTTTTCAAATATCCCCATAAAAAGAAGTCCAAAGGAGTCAAATCGCACGATCTTGGTGGCCATGACACATTTCCTCTGCGCGAAATCACGCGATCACCGAAGAAGGACTGCAATCGATGGATATTGACGTTGGTTGTGTGGCATGTTGCACCGTCTTGTGGGAAATAAACATCGTCCATATCCATTCCTTCAAGTTGCGGCAAAAAATAGTCCTCTATCATGACGTGATATCGCTCAGAATTTACGGTAACGGCGTCCCGGGCCGCATTTTCGAAAAAGTAAGGTCCGATGATGCCTTTTGACCACAATGCACACCACACAGTCACTTTTTGAGGATGCATGGGCTGCTCTTGATACTCACGGGGATTTTCGTTCGCCCAGATGCGGCAGTTTTGCTTGTTTACGTGTTTTTTATTTTTGCACCATTTTTGTAGTGCTCTTGAATAACCTTAATGCGGTCTTCAATCGAGTACGACTCCATAGCGATCAATGGTAAACATTCAACTAACAAAATGACATGTCGGTGACAGAAAAAAAGATGGCATCTATGTCAAATTGACGTTTACTTTCCTGCGTCCCTATTGGACAGCCCAGTATTTCCCGAAAAGACAATGCCGTATTCTATGTATATGAATTCCACGAAAAGAGAGGTCGGCTACCTTATATGTTAGCTCCTAGGACTACAAGAAGTCGTAACAATTGCATTCAGATATGCTATGTCTAATATTACACAATTTTTTGGGCAAAGTGATGTTTTACGAAAGAAGAGGGGGCCCCAGACATGTCTAAGGCGTTACCTACTGCTAGGTAAGTATGCGCACTGAGATGTGAAACGTGTACAAAATGATCTTAAACTAGTGCATCATACAGCGAACAAATCTGGTACTCTGTATTTTAGCTGTCCAAGGAATCTTAGTGATCCCACAAAACTAGTGGCGCGAACGCCTACAGCCATTCGCATTGTGACGATTTTCCTTTTGTTCAGCTGTTCGATACCGAAAAATTGCAATGGCGATATTTTTTTCCTTCCGTGTTGCGCGCGTCTCGCGCCTGGCATTTCCACGCCAGTTGGCATGCTATGATTTTCACCTTTGGCAGCATCTTGATTGACCCTTGTCCACAAAGTTCATTGATATATAGGTTATAAAATTATAAACAATGATTAGTTTTGCTTCAGGGGCACTAATTTATGAAAGGGAACAAGTAATTTGACTACAATAGTGTGACTTAAGTATCTGCTACTTATTTGGTTTTGTTTCAGGTTCTGTACAATGTCAATAACGAAATCAATATAAACACTGGAAAGGATATACATCATATTATTTCTAGCTACAATATCTTAAACCTATACTATAACTATCTAAAACTGTAATGACTCATCGATGTTCACGTGAACATCACTTAATTACCAGTAGTCGGCTGTTCATAGGCGGGGTATGAATGTTTAACATGGGTGAACTAGATTTGTCACATGCTTAATAAAGAGTGGTTTGAAACATATTGTAAGTCAAAAATTTGGGAATTACCTTTATTCATCGTCGCTTCCACTTACATCTGACAGTAATAAACTGTCGCTATCGCTTTCCTCGTTGAAATTCACTATAACTGGCTCTATAATGGTGTCGATGTGGTGGTCTAGCTGCCACATTTTTGTTTCTTCCTTCACAACATGACGGATAGCATTCTGCCAAGCTTCGGGTGTTACTAGCTGTATGGAAGTCTCAAGTAAAACCTTAACGTCTGGTAATTTGAAGGCTCTGTTATGGCGCGCAATATAACCTTTCACTTGAGCCCAGATGAGCTCTATTGGGTTCAGTTCACAGTGGTAGGGCGGTAACCGCAGCACAGTGACACCACATTGACGGGCCATCTCATCAGCCACGTAACTAATGTTCGCAGGTTTGTGCTGTTTAATTTTTTCATACAATTCCGCTTTCACACATGAATCGTCAAACGGGATTCCTTTTTCGCGCAACCATTGCTGCATGTCACTTTTTCGAGATCCCATAGTCGGTACACGTTCGGCTCGACGACTATGGTAGGAAGCATTATCCATGACGATCACAGAGTTGGGCTCAACTCGCTGAAGCACCCCTTGAAACCAGCTCTCGAAGCAGCTGGCATTTATTTCGTCATGGTAATCACCTCCTTTCTTAGAGACGAAAATCAAGTCACACTCTTCTAAAAAGCCAGGCGACTATTTCAGGTCTCTCTATCAATACTGACTTCCGATTACGCGTTTCGTAACGAAAATTAATTTCGTGCAGGGATTTCCTCATTACCTCGACGCTCATTTGGGGTATAATTTCATTTTCCTTGATCGCTGCATGTACACCCTTGAGGGTTGGTATCTCATTCCTAAAGAAGAATGAATATACGGTTCGCCTTAACGCCATTTTGCTATTGTCATCCAATTTAACGGCCTTTCGTCCCTTCAAATTAAACTTTGGATCAGTAGTAGCTCCAGTTTTCTTCTTTTCATGCATCACCCTGCGAATGGTCCACTCTGGAACGCCTGTCATGCTTTCACAACGCGCGAGTGCATCTCCCTGCGACATAGTTCTGTTCAGATAATTGAACACGTTGAGCACGATTTCTTTCGCGTCCCTCTTCAGTGCTTTACGAAGCCGTCTACTTGTTCCCTGGCTCTCAGTACTTCCACTCGTGTACTCGTGTACTCTCCATGGTTAAGTATAACCAAAACAGTAACCACAGAAACCACAACAGTAACAATCACACAACAATTCTTATAAAAACACACAATATGCGATCGCTCAACGAAACACGTTCCAATACGTTGCCGACGCCTATGAGTCTGCCGGTCGAGGCGCGTCTTTGATTTCATTGGTTCTACCGGCGAAGAACAATCAGCCATTATTTCCATCTCTGTCTGTGCTGTTGACCACCGCAAAGCCACAGAAACGACATATGTCGTACGCTATACGGCTTTACTGGAAGGAAGCCGGGATCGAGCTCTGATCACGTGTTGATCACGCGTATGAGTCATTACAGCTTTAAATAGTTGTAGTATAGATGGAAATCACACGAACAGAGCTGCAGGTACATGAAACATTCTCAAATTAGTGGTTTTCTAAAGGAGTTTATCTATATCAGCAGATCTGTTAGATCGGTTGAACCGTTTTGGCTTGAGATAACGGACGCAGGTAATAGTACAAACCTTTCTTTTCTGAGAAGGTCTCTTTACAAAAAAAAATTACTTATATAAGACTTGCACAAAATAAGTACAATTTCTGGCTGCACTAGAGGTCATAAATTTTGAGCTTGTAACAAAATACCCGCATGTGGAAGCCGCACAATCCTAATATCCCCAATATTTTGAATAGAACATTACTCTTCCGCTACTCTATAGACCTCAATTTGTCGGTATAAACCTCATTTCCTCGGAATCTCCACAGAAACAGGTCCTTGGCAGCTAAATCTAGTGGTCTTCAGCGCCTCATCATAGGATCCAATGGAGCGATCAGACTCCTAGAAAACATTTATCACAAAACATCCATCGTAGCTGTATGACTTGTTGCTGTATACTACTGGGCTCCGTTCGTGAATTGTTACAGAGTGTACTTTGTACTACTTTGTAACAATTTCACGGTCTGTAACCGTTTGACGTACGAGGTTCATTTAACTTTATTTAACAATTGTTCAAGTATTTCAATATGGTCTCCTTCAAAGTATTCTCCCTGAGACAATATACACTTCTTTCAACGCCGTTTCCATTGTTGATACGATCGCTGAATGTTTTCAATTACGAGGCTCTTCATTTGCTGTGTCGTTTCTGCCTTGATGGCCTCCACATCCCCCAAGCGCCACCCCCGAAGCACCATTTTGCATTTTGGAAATCGGAAGAAGTTACGAGGTGCTTAAATCGAGTGAATAACGCGGGTGACCTGCCACGGCTGAACCCTGGCCGCAGGAGCTCTGAGACAATGCAAAACTTTAATGTAGAAATTTCAGTTTTCACATTGAACCTTAATTTTTTCGACTTCTTTGTTCTCAGTTCCCCTGCTTGCTTCCACTGCATGTTTTGAGATTTCAGATCCACATCGAACTCGTAGAACCAAAACTCGTCTCCAATGATGACCCGGTTGAAAAAGTCCCCCACAGCCCCGAATTCTCTCAGAGCTCGATGTGGAGGGGCGTCCTGAGCGTTGTGCATCTTTCACATCTTCTCGACGTTTCCGAAAGAGCATAGAGGAAATTGCATCGAGAGATTGAACTACTGGGCCACCCGACCATAACGCCCTGGCAGTGCGCCCCAAATTTTTTATACTAAGTGACATATAAATCCGAACACCCAGTTTAAATGGTTTTATTTTAATGAAATTTTATATAAGTACTTAATGAAGCATAATAAGTAAATGATAAAAATTTCAAAATGATTGCACTGCTTTAAAGCCCTTTGACCTTTAATAATGTGTGGATGCACCCTGATGTGCTACGCATTCTCCAACTCGCCGAGGCATGCTTCTGATCAGGTGGTCAATGTCCTCCTGTGGTATCTCATTCAAGGCAACCACCAACTCCTCTCGAAGTGCTTCTAGAGTCTGAGGAGGACGTTGCAAATTGAGCAATCTAATACCCATCATATCCCACACGTGCTCAATTGGGGATAAGTCGGGAGATCTTGGTGACCATGGTAACAATGTGACATCATTATGTTGAAAGAAGTCTATTGTGACTCTTGCAACATGTGGTCGGGCATTATCTTGTTGGAAAGTTGGATCTGCCAGGGTGTCAAGATAGGGTAAAAGATGGGGTTCTAGAACTTCGTGGATATAACGCTGCGCGTTCATGTTACCTCTGATGAAGATTAAAGGTGACCTGGAACCATAAGCTATAGCACCCTAAACCATAACTCCAACAGTGTGATGAACATGTCTTTCAACAAAAAACTGTGGATTCCTCCTTTCACCACGTCGCCTTCTAACCCTGGCACGACCATCGTGCATGCCTAAACAAAATCGAGACTCGTCACTAAAGACAATACTGTTCCATTTCTGATCCCAGAGTGACCGTTGCATGCACCACTCAAGGCGATTACGTCGGTGTTCTAGAGTTAAAGGGAGGACCCAGTGTGGCCGGTATGAAAACAAGCCAAAACTTCTCATTCGTCGGTAAACACTTCGCATGCCAATAGGTCTTCCGTGTTCTGCAAACCATTCATTTGCAATGGATCTGGTAGTGGAGAAACGGTCCCTTAAGGCCAATAATCTTAGGCGATCTTCACGGTCTGTTGTTCTACGGCGGCGTCCAGTGCCCCTTGCTCTTTGCGTACGGCCTTCTCGCAGCCATGCCTGACAACACCTAACCACAGTATCTACACTTCTTTGCACTCTAACTGCAATTGCCCGAAAAGAAAGTCCAGCTTCCCGAAGTCCCACTATACGGCCCCTATCAAACTCATTAAGTTGACGAAATCGTACAGGTCTCCGTACTCTAGGCATCGTAGCCGATCGTAAAGGATGTCAAGAACCAAAATCCGCCAACGTTGATTCTTTACTGCGGCTGAAATATTGATTTTTAGAGCGTTAGTGAATTAAAAAAAAGCAGTATAAAAACCGGAATGTCCAACTGATAAGGCTGAAAATTTTTTCACTTGTTATTTACGGTAAGATAAATACATTCACCAACTTTTATTAAAATAAAATCATTTAAACTGGGTGTTCGGATTTATATGTCACTTAGTATATATGTATTTTCAGACCAACCTCGTACCTGTTCCATGCGTTCCGAAACAGAAAAAGGTAAACCTTCTCGTCAGAAGTAGAGTTTTCTTCCGGTCTCAAAACCTTGGCAGTATGAGTGTTGTCGCTTGTCATTCTTATTGTTCATTAATCAAATTCAAGCGAACAACCAAATGAAAATGGTATTTACCATTTTGGATTGGTATTTACCGATCCGTTCAAGCGAGTGTGGTTATCAGTTTGGTTATAAGATCCGTGACGTCATGAATCATCTGTTACATGTCATAGTTACCATAGCAAGATTGTGTTATTTTTCCAACTCATTGGTAGTTTTATATTTCTGGTTATTATTTGAAATGTGACAAGTTAGAATTTTGCCGGGGACTGGATATTTTCATTGTACTTCAGCTTCACTTTTGGGAAACTTGATAGAGGCTGACTTCAGTTTTACCATAAAGTAGAGCACCTCATTATTTATAATCGTTACTGTTGTTTAGGACACGTTAAATCTGGTTCCGATGCTTAACAAAGTATCCTTTGTAGCCATATACCACAAGAATATTAAAATATGGCCATATAAACTCACTGGATGATGTCCAACTGTATACGGCTTTGCTAATATCTTTTTCTCATCGCGTTTTCCTCTCATTTCTGCTAAATCAATATAGTATGTTTCCACATACGGAAAGGTTTAGAGAACTGAAGATTATCATAGCTACAAAGCCACAAAATTCAAAAAAAAAGCATTTCTCCCATTAATATTATAAAACGTTTCTTCTTTGAACTCCCCTTACACCATTGTAAACGAAAAAGCACCGATTATTAAGTGATAATAAGAATAATCAGAAATTATATACGCGCTTTTCTAAAATAAACAACCTGCAACAAAACCGCGGCTAAAACCAACGCGTTCAAGCGATTCGAGTAACTGAGGTCATCAACCACTATGTCATCTTGAACCATATTATAACCGCGGTACATAACACATAAATTTTGGTTATTCGCTTGGATTTGATTATAGTTTGCTTACCTTATTTGGTTTTCAAAAACTGCTCAAAATTGGCAGAACATATATTTTTCGCAATAAATTGTTTACCACGTGTCCATATCGTTTCTTATAATTTAAAAAAAATGGTAGTAAAAACCGTGGTTAGAAATTAGTGGGTTTTCATTAATGTCATTGCATGCATCAGTATCTAATAATTAACGCATTCTAAAAATGGAGTTACACAGTATTCCAGAGTGAAACGTTTCCATTACTGTGTCCGAATTACATCACTAAGTAACTTGCAAATGCACTCCTGTAGTCACATTGAAGGTTAGTTACTGACATTAAGGAACTATCTGCTTAATCTCAAATAAAGGATTAATATAAGCAAATAACAGGCCCCTGCCTTATCACTGATTTTAAGGAGAAAAAAGCTCATAGTAATCACAAAACGCGCTTTAACCATATCAACCTGCATATGAAACTGTTAGGTATTGAGCGAGCGAGTGAGTATACCTACCTGAGGACAAACGTCAACGCATCAAATAATGGCACAAAGTAAATAAGGATCAGAACGGAGAGAGAGTTCATACAACTGTTGCGTGCGGTAGGTTCAAACATTCAATATAGCATTGATGATAGTCAACCTTTGTAGCGAACTTGACATGTAAAGCAGAGGAGTTAGAGAAATGAATCAGTAATACATTGACCATCTGTATTTTCCAGCAAAGGTTAACTATCAGTATATTGGAAGTTAGAAAAATATGATGATTATCGTACAATTGATTAGAAGTTTAACTAACATATTTTCAAAATGATTGCATTTCTGATATATCGTACCGCCGTAATCAAGTGCTTATTTGGGTAGATATGAAGTTATAGGTGTGGCGGGACATGTCCGCTTTACTTACCATGAGAAACAACGGGTATCCGTAGTTGCCCAAAGGAGATGCATCTAATATAAGAGGATACTGACTCCTTACTATCATGAACAGAACGTTTTTCTGTTCATACGCTGTAATTGTATACCAGTCCAAGCCATACAACACATCACTTATGGATACACTCTGAAAGGTTTGTTAGGAGTAAACCGCGTGTTTGTACAGTCACTATGAATTTCGCAGCCGATAATGTTCATGGTAATGTATTGTAGGTTGTCTTGTCAACATACCTCATCCTTGAGCCTTTGCCCAGCATACGAAAAACAGAATAAAGCTACCATATACCCGCACAGGAATATTATGGCACCAAGGTTCATGCTCTGAAAAGGGATGCAAGTTAGGATAGCTTTGTACGTATATATATAAAGGACAGCAGCATGCTTAAGGTGATTGATAGGGAGTCCTAAGAACTGTTGACCTGTTTAGCAGCGACCCTAAACTGAGACAATTTTTTATGTATAATCAACATGTGTGTACAAGAAAACAAGTCCAATTAACCATATGCCCTAAAGCAGTGGTCGCCAACCTTTTCAGTGTGTCGCGCTACTTTGATAATTTTGGAATAACCACTGAGCTACCTAGTCGTAAGCAATGAAAGCCAACTTAAATGAAATTATACACAGTTGTATGCTACATACATGTGTTTATTTTACTAATACTAATGCATACTAATAAACTTGAATAAATTAGTAACTGATATATTATATCTACTACACAACTACATCCAATCCTACCAATCGTAGGTGTTTGAAAAATAAACAAAATTATACGTCAGCTACAATGGCATGTCACATACGATTTAATGAAGGTAACTAAAAATAAAAAAAGCAACGCACTATTTCAAACAAAACAATGTCTAGATAAAAAATGCTTGTTCTATGAGAAGCCAGACACTCAGACTCACTGATAAATTTTTTAATGTTTGGAGTATAATTTGATACCGCCATTCGAATGTTCATCTGTGAGTCGATTACCCTGTTCGTTTTTAATATACTTCATATTTGAAAAAGAAGATCCACACAAATAGGTTGAACTAAATAACGCTTTCACTTTCAAGGCAACACGACATAAGACTGAATATTTATCTTTACTTACTGAAGGCCAGATATTTTGTATTTGAGACTAAAGATTTTGAAGCTAAATCATTTTTAAACGCAATCACTTCCATTTCTGTCGGAGCAATGTCTTCGCCAAAATTCTCCGTAACAGAAGTTGCAAACTGTTGGATATCAGTTTCCATGAAGGGTGAAACAACAAATTACGCCACTATAGCAATTTCGTTGAAATCCATGAAACGATTTTAGAAGTTACCCTTCAAGTTTGAGACTATTTCTGCATGATCTTTACTGTCATATGGTTCTTGTAGACTTTGAGATATCTTTTCTGAAAGTACATGAAAATACCTTGTATCGCCATCAAGTTTTGTTTCCAAAACTCAAGCTTTTTGATAAATGCTTTTATATAAAAAATCATTTCCACTAATTCTTTGTCTCTTCCCTAAAGGTGCAAATTAAGTTCATTCAATTTTTCTGTAATATCCACAAGAAAAGCAAAATCTCTAAGCCAGATTGAATTTTACAGTACCGGAATCGGTTAATCACGTTGTTTGAAAAATTGAACTATGGCAGATATGATATTAAAACGTTTTAACATCCCCTACTTAACCATCGGACTTCAGAGTGAAGAAGTAGTTCTCTATATTGACAGTCAATTTCATCGGCCAAGGTTTTGATTAATCCTCTTTGTAACGCTTGTTCCCAATTCTTACTATCAATTTCATAACGTTGTTTGGTCTTAGAAGATGTCCACATGATGCTTGCTGATGGATAATGCAGTGCTAACAGAGAAATTGCGAAAAGCTTTCATCTTTACGTCATAACCCCACGAGACCCTTATCACGACCCACCATAGCTGGAGCGCCATCGGTAGTCAAGCCTACCATTTTTGATATTGGAATTTTCTCAGAAGAAATAATATTTTTAGAAGACGAAAACAGGTCATGTCCAGTAGTTTATGCTTTTATTGGAATAAACTTCAAACATCTACTTTAAGCGTAAGATCACTAAAACCCGCCCTGACGAACATGGCCATCTGACAGGTATCAACGACATCTGTGGTTACGCCCAGCTGCAGTGAAAAATAAGCAGTTATCGAAGTCGTTTCGTAACTGTAAAACTATATCTGCTCATTTCTTCCACTCGTCTCATCACTGTTTTACTAGAAAGTTGCATATATTTTATAGCAGACACTATCTCGTCTTTACTTCTAAAGTTGGCAAATAACGAATCTGTAGCGTCTCAAAATGCATGTTTTATCATTTCCTCGCCTTCATAAGGTTTCTTCTTTTGAGTAATTATCTGGGACACCGGTATGATGCTTCAGTTTGCAGCTTTACTTTTGTCGAATGTTTTTAAAAATATTGTCTATTGCCCAGTTGACTGAATTTTTCATTGTTTCAGTTTTTGCGTTCTGGTTGCAGAACTGAATGGGAATGATTTTTCAAAATTCGAATGTTCAATTTTATAGTGCTTCTCGATATTCCGTCTCTCGACAACGGAAGCAGATGTATTACATAAAAAACATACATTTTTACCTTTAACTAAAGAAATGCTGTTCTTCGCATTCCGAATGGAAATGGTATGTCTTCATCTTGTTACTACTGCTCACAATGTTTTTAATTGCAGGCCAAGTCTAGACCAACCGCTGGGCATTCTGTTGTTCAGTTTTAAACTGAGCGCGCTGTCGCCCCACGTTTTCGTATTTATTCCGAGATCGTTCTCGAACAGTTCGCTCACCGCAGTGTTGCCGCTGCTTGTGTTTATTATGAGAATTTACAAAATTTCCGGAAGCTTCTATGATTTTTACACCTTTTTAAAATATGTTGTTAGCCACCAGAATTGCCTTTGGGGGCTACCGGTAGCTCGCGATCGACGGATTACCGACCACTGCCCTAGAGTAAGAAGATTTTGTTAATGCACATGCAAAAACATTCAAGTCATAAGTAAGCGATTTTAAGTAATAATCACATTTTCAAATCAGTTACCACCCTGCCTATTCTTCTGTTCATGCTGCATGCCTGGGCAACTTGTAAGTAGTAGTGTATCAAGCACTGATGGGGTAATACAGGGTATTACGGGATGCTATCAGGATTTTGGGTAGTAAGAGGTACTATGGGGTAGTGTGGGGTAGTTCTAGGAAATACAAGATAATATGACGCATTACGGGGTAGTATTCTACTCCGAACAGTTGATCGGCATCCCGATCTCTGCCAAATACACCACATGTGAACGAACATTAAGAAAGGTCTGAAGTTTTTCAGAACATTTGTACTACCAGGACTGATCTATCCGACGGTAAGTGGCCATTTGAAACGGTAAGAAGCTCATTATTGTAAATAATTTTTTAAAGACAAAGGTTTGTTTTCATTAAGGAAAAACTTTTTCTAGGGAACATAGAGACAAAAATAATATTATTTGAGAATCTGACCGATTTTAGTGGCAAAAGTGTAGCTTTTACCATATGTAAAAGATTGTTTAAAATACTTAGAAATGACAAAGACAAAAGAGCTCTGATACTTGGAACACTGGTAAACATACAAGGCGTCAACGCATCATTGATACGTAATTTTTTGAATTGTCCTTCGAAAAAGACTGTCTGGATCTTAGAAAAGTGGATTTAATTGTTGGTCAGAAAAAGCATGAATGTAATGTACGGAATAGCATATTATTCAAAAAACTTGGGAAGTAGTTTGACCCTGGTATCACCTTTCGAATAAAACTGTCGACAATTATATCCCAAAGATTATAAGTTACCTTAGCTATTTGATTAGCAATGCAACCAAATATAAGAGCCCAAGATGAACTTATGAAGCCAACATTAGACTTCACAAGGTAGTTCAGCTGCTTACCCATCCTGGAACAGAAATAATATTTTCACATTTATGATCCCACAACAAAAGTGGGAAATACCTTTTAATTTTATCCTTATATGTAGCTTATTCCTCCTCCAGCGACTTGTTGGAATCTACAGAGCCCTAAATGCCTCTTTGATACTTCCAACGCCAATTCGCGAGGGAGTATGGTAATCGTGCAAAATTTCGAAACTGAAATGTCATTTTACATATTCCGTCTGTCTATCTATCTGCTAATCTTTAATTCCGTAGAATACGACTCGGATTATTAGGTTCTATGCTTCTAACCTCGTTACTTCTACACAACTATGATGTGAAATCGGTGGAGAGGAAAGCCTAGTAGGATAGTTGCTTTTTTTTAATAGGTCTTAAGTAGTTAATATTTGTTCTAAACAACAATAATACTGTATTTTTTCAGCTCTAAAAGATCCTACAATTTTAATTTGAAAATATATTTATGTTAGACTGCTCAAAACGCTTTCGACCGTTTGCAATGTGCTGTGGCGTCATACCATTTGTAAACAGCAGCTGACAGCAGCATAACCTCTCAAACTTTCAAACGTATGAACATGACTTCTAGTAGTTTACATGAAAAACATAGCAATTATCGTTATTGTACCGTCCAAGCTTGTAAAGATCCCAGGAAAGCTGTGGATTAGAGTGCCCAGTGAAATAAATACGCAACACTGTGTAGATTTTGCCGTCTTGTTTAAATTGGATGTTACCTACAACATCAGCAGTGGCAACGCGTGACTTTTCCTAAACTGTTACCAAAAAAAGTTTATTTGAACCTCCCAAATATAAGTTTTTGCTTATTGTAGGTATTTTATTTAAACTGTTTTTAAATTAAGGTAAACATTCCTGGACTGAGCGTCTGGGGCACTTGATATACCTCATCGTCTTATGCTATGACTAATCCAAGCCGTCCGAAAAAACAGTCGACGTTTCTAGATGTTCGGAAAATTTTTGATCTTTTTTGGCAATGAATGTTAACAATTCCCTGTAATTTCTTCTATTGCCAGAGTCATCCCCTTCAAAATGAAGGTTAATTCCTGTTTTGCCAAAAAACATACGGTATCTAGGAGTGTGCTGCCTAAAAGCTTGGTTAAGACAACCTTCGATTCTTGTTTCGCCAAACTGAATTAAATTGGCTACAGATCTCACATGTAACGCAGAAATTTCATGTCTTCTCTGTGAAGCCCTAAAACTATTTAAATCGTTGACTCCGCTGCTGGTCCACCCATTTTTTCTGTATAACAGAAGACATCGCCAACAATACAATCTGTTTTTCTGCAACCACATAACCAAGAGTTTCCTTAGCTTAATTTAAAATATCAAACTACGTTTTCTTATTCATTTTTAAAATTATCTAAAATAGGTGTTGATCTTCCATTATCAATGATCTCCTCTTTTTTAAATTACACAAGAATAACTTTTCAAGTAGTTGATGGATTACGCAGTGACACTCGTCCATCTTTAATTGCACGCACACTACAGACGGCAACCAAAGCGAGTGTTCCTCAGTTCAGTAGGTCAGAAACCTGGGTTAAAGGCAAAAACATTACTAATCATCAATTTTTCTATTTCCAGCAAATTAAGGTTTTCTGATTATATGAATCCAACGATCATGATTGTTTCTCTCAATAAAATAGGAAATCGATAACTTTTTAAGTTGCTTATGTTTCCTTGTTTACAGTTTGTATGTCGTCACATCATGGCCGACAGTGTTTTCACCGTTTCGTATTAAAAACAAAAAAATATACTCTTTTTAATTGGACCTACATATCGATCTTGAGTCGATGTATTTTGTTTTCCTAAGGCAAATGCTGTAAGAAATACTCATTAATTTTTTGAATTTAAATATGAGTGAAGTAATGGGCCTAATTGACTGACTTTATTCATATATATCGTTTCCTATACATTTTTGGGGTCGGCTTTATTCTAAGGAGGCTAGATTGTGCCGGACATCACCTCATATTGGACTTGACTCACCCAAGTATGTATTGATGATATCGTACACACCTCCTCAACTTCTGCACCCTCAAATCAAAATTTGGTTCCTCAAAAACATACTTAACATGCTCCTTCAAGTAACTCAAATGCGAAATGATGAGTTCTGCTACTTGTACGTACATGAAGCACAAAACTGCTGACGGAATAGGGATGAAACTAGTAAGGATAAATTGGACCACGTAAATTATCCTGGTGTCCATGTCGAATGGCAGCCATATTGGTGTGTACGTGCCGCAAAATGTACGATGGTTTTCATTTACTGCCATTTTTCTACAACCTTAAAGGTGTAATAATATAATAAGATAAAAATTTTACTAGGTAGGCAGTTGCTCGGGATCAGCAGACCTGACGGTATCTGGTTTCTTACTTAGAATCTTATTGAAGCCTCATGTTTCCAATAATAAACCACAAAACATTGAAAGCCATCAACAGGAAGTTGCCAACTGTAGCCAGATGGTTTGTGGGTAGATGGAAAGTTCCATAGAATGAGCACCAATTTAAAATGAATTCGATTACCTGATGTTTTGAAAATAGCTATAATACCATACAAAATCACTCCTATTGACACATAGCTAGTATAGAACGCAGCTACCAAGTTTCCCTTGTAAGCTGCATGGCCAAAAGTAGTAGGTTTTCCAAAATGTTTGAAGTACATCAGCTGAACAAGCAAAGAGGACCACTTTCTGTGCAGCACAGTTACTAAAGTGCTTGCAATAATGGCGTTTAGCCCTCCAATCATAATGGACAGGTCCTCACTGATGTCCACACGGTTGTCCTCTAGAAATTTAAAAGCAATGTTTGAAGTTCATCAGTTGAACAAACAAAGAAGACGCAAACAGTGCTTATTTTGCAATCTTAAAATTAAATCCCAAAATCTATCAAAACTCACTCTTAGATATGTATTACGCGCTAGCCTATTCTCACTTCACAAGCAATATAATTATATGGGGACACGCAACAATGATTAACAAATTATTCGTCATGCAGAAAAGAGTACTTGGATTAATTTTTAATATTAATAAGAGGATCTGCAATAGCTTCCATCAATTGGTTTGTTCGTACAGCCTGTTTGCTGACAATCAGCAAATAATTTGCTAGTAAACTGCCAGAGCTCGAAATCAAGTGCAATAGTTATTCGAAGGTGAAATTTTTCAGAATAAAGTAGACAATTTTGGAAAAGTTGGGGTATGTTAATTTGTGGTAAACCAGAATGATCTAGGATTTATCATTCAACTGCCCGAATGTGCCCGAATTTTCCGCTAGAGAGGAAAACATGGGACACTTTCTAAAAAAAATATCAGTACTAAAAAATGTCAAGTAGATTTATTCAGTAATTCCCATTCAATTCTTATTTAAAAGGTATAAGCATAAATTCGAAGAAATATGATTCCACACATCGAATGACAAGTTAATGGAGTAAATGACAATTCGACTAAGATGGCAACGTATAATAAGAAAAAGTTTCTTAAAGGCAATAAGATAGTTATTAAGGAAGATCTAACTCCGCATCGGTTGAAAGTAGTTAAAGCTGCTTCTGATAAGTTTGGTTTCAAGAACGTGTGGACGGTTAATGGCAACATTTTTGTAAAAACTGACAAGGGAGTGGAGAAGTTGAGTGTGAATGAATAGCTATGTTGTATTGGGGTATTTTTTTTTCTAAACGTTTGGTATTCTTTGAACTTGTGTGTATTATTAAGATTCATTACATATATTTTGTTTTTTGCTATTTTTTTTAGCTCTGAATATTGATATACAGTTTATTGTATTTAGCGATGGATTTTTTGATTGGACACCTCAATGTCTGTTCGCCTGTTCCTAAATTTAATAGTTTGCGGCAACATATACTTTCTAAGAAATATGCTATGTTTGCATTATCAGAAACGTGGTTCAATGACAGTATAAGCGATGATACAGTATATATTCAAGGTTATGATCTTGTTAGGTTTGACAGAAGTACCAGGGGTGGAGGAGTAGGTTTGTATATAGATAGTAAGTTCAAATATTCAGAAATTGAGGTTTCACATAATACTGAACAACTTTGGGTCTCAGTTTCACATAAAGGTAAATCATACGCAGTTGGAGTAGTATATCGACCACCACATTTCAATTATAAATATTTTATCGATAAACTTGAAGAATCATTATGTGTGGCTATGCTCCGTGAGGATAAAGTGATATGGCTAGGAGACGTAAATATAAATTTCCTCGACACTGAGACTGCACCTACAAATTATGTGCTTGAAATGTTAGATTCTACAGGTATGCAGCAAATAGTGGAAGAAGCTACTAACTCATATTACTAATACATCGGCGACATTAATAGATGTTATTCTTTGCAACGATCCTTCAATGATCGAATCTAAGCACGTTGGCGGATTAGATTTAACAGATCATGAACTGATTTCGTGTAAGGTACTACAAGATAGACATAAAATTGAACCACTCTTTCATACTTATCGGAGCTTTAGGAGTCTTGAAATGGATAAATTGCATGCTGATTTGCAAAATCTTCCCTTAATTGACATATGTTACTTGTCAGATATTGACGAAAAGGTGAACTTGTTCAATCATTTAATTCTAACTTTGTTTGACAAGCACATTCCTTTGAAAACGTTCAAAATCACTAAGCCTAAAGCTCCCGGGCTGAAGGATGATATAAGTATTTTGATAAAATTGCTCAGAGTAAGGATAAGAAATCCTTGTGGCGATAACTTATTTGGCGTCTGGTAATCATATTGCTTTATATTATGATCAAAATAAAATATGTAATTAAGTAGGATAAAAAACACCAGACCAGGAAATGATGGCATTAGCATATATCTCCTCAAATTATGTGTCCCGTATATTTTACCATATTTGGTACATCTTATTAAAATACAATTTTTCTTGAGGGAAAATATCCAAAGTGCTGGAAAGTGGCTTTAATAGTGCCAATTCCAAAATGTAAGGAAGCTGAACAGCTATCAGATCTTCGTCCAATAAGTATTCTAGCTGGTCTCTGGAAATTGGTTGAAAAAATTATTGAAATACACTTCAGAACACATATTGACAGTCAAAGTATCCTTCCTAAAACACCATCAGGTTTTCGTCCAGGATACAGTTGCACCACTGCACCTGCTAAAATAACTGATGATATCATTCAGTCGAATGATCTGGGTGAGTCTACCGCTTTAAAACTATTAGACTTCAGCAAGGCATTTGACACAATTAACCATGATGTCTTGCTGTCTATCTTGAAGTCATGTGGATTGTCTACTGACAGCGTAAAACCTTTTAATTCATACTTAAGTGGCAGATCACAGTCTGTACAACTGAAGAATGAAATATCTAGTTCAAAGCCCCCTACCCCAGGTGAACCGCAAGGGTCTATACTTGGACCATTGCTCTTCACTATATATACTAGTCAGATCCTTAAATGTTTGGAATTCTGTAAGTCACACGTTTATCCGGATGATACCCAGCTGTACTATTCTTTTCCTAGTTCAGATTGGCCAGCTGCCGAGTTGGAAATAAACAGTGACTTGACTAACCTTTCTAAAAGATTGCAAGATTAAATCCAAATAAATCAGCTGCCGTGATCTTTGCTAAAGACCGTTCTTATGTGATTGAGAATTTAAATATGACCATAAATAATATTAGATTAAAATACTGTGATAAAGTTAAAAACTTAGGCTTAACGATGGATTATAATCTGAGGTTTCGTTAGCACATATCAAACTGTATCAAAAGATCTTATCTGGCTCTAAAATTATTGTATCCTCGCCAAAATTTTCTCAATTTAGACAACAAAAGAATTCTTTGGGAAACCTTGGTTTTATCACAGTTTTCGTACTGTGTTCCAATTTATTCTGCATGTTTAGATTGTGATACATTCATGCGAATACAGAGAACACAGAACTCATGCATACGTTTTATATAATGGCATAAGAAAATTTTAAAGAGTTAGTCATAACCTGAAAGACTCCGGTGGCTAAATATGAAGGCTCGTTTTGGGATATTCACAATATGCTTTTACCATACAATTTTAACTCTCAGGCAAACTCATTACCTCTACGAGAAAATAACATTCAGAAAAGACATCCATTCCGTAAATATTCGTTCGAAACAAAACATTACCGCTCCATTCCACAGAACTAAATTTTATGATACATAAGCTATACGTATACAATCCTATCCCCCAGTACCTCAAATCATATGAAATTCACAAGTTCAAAGCGGTTTTGCGTGATTCTCACCTTGAATGCGTAAAGTAGAATTATTCTTACCGCGGAATTTCAATTTTATTTTGTTTGCATTCCATTATTTTATTTATATTTTTTTTTTCATATGATGCATAACGTACGTATATGTATTTATACATCATTCTAGACTTTTAAATTTACCACCACGTTTTCTCTTTGCTCTTTTTTTTCAAACTTAATTGTCGCTAATATTGGCGTTTGTTTATGCGGTATGTATGGGTATATATATATATATATATCTATACATTATTCTAGACATCCTTTTTTTAACTTAGTACCACATTTCTCACTTTTCTATCTTAGTTTTAAAAAACTTACATGCTGTTCATATTGATGTTTGTATATGCTTGATGGATATATTTACTGGCATAATGTTTGTTACAATTTCAAGGGATGAGTGGAAGAGCACTAGATAGTGAACTCCCCCTTGTGATTTTCAGACAGTCGACATTTGTTTTATTTTTTTTTTATTTTCCTTTTTTTTGGTTAATACTCAGGTTTCTGTTTCAGATTTTTTTTTGAGAACTGTTTGGAAATAAAGGCATTTATTATTATTATTATTATTATTATTAATAGTAAAACTTTTGAATGAACGTCTGCATGTTTTTGTTCCCTGGTCCCTTGTCGCCCCGCCTTGAAGTGTATGGCACAAGCAGTATTATCATATTCTATCTATGTAAGTCCAACCCAAGGCTGATAAAAAACAACAAAATGACAAATTCTGGAGATTTTGTGATAGAGGTTTTTTTGAAGAAGGTCCACGGAGAGGGAGTGGCCGACTGTTTCTGCTGGGGTGAAAATAATATTTTCCCTATACAGGGTATTTCAAACCTGACCCTCACCATCGGGATCTCGGAGACTTCAACGCATACGAAGTCACTTAAATATTGGCAAAGCTGCGTATTTAGATAATCAACAAAATGTCGCCTAGAAGGTTTCGAAATTCAAAGTACTCCCGGAAAGAGAGATGAAAAACGAAATTTCCCAAAAAGGCTTTAATTGTCTCCTGATTTGACTGGCGCGAATTCAAAATAAATTGCACATCAACTCTGCCACATTTTCTCCTCTACAAGATGGCACAACAAGAATTCAGAATTAGGTCAATATGACCTTTCGTTTCTTGTCCTCCAGCATCAACTTTTTTTCTTATACGCGCCATATTGGATTTTTACACGCATGAATAGAATTTTTATTCTAAATTCAAACATGTATATGTCATTCATTGACATAACGAAACCGCAGATATTCCAGAAGTTCCTAGGTAGGCCTTGAAATTATCAGATTTCATTTGTCTACATAGCAACAGAGTTTGGAAGACTGTGAAGATCTCTGCTTATTTATGGTTATTTTTGTTATTGCCATCAATAAAATTTTCGTTTCGTATTCAGGTTTCCCCATATCTTTTTATTTCCTTACAACTTTCATCTAACAACAAACTTATGGTCAACAAACGAAATACATCACTAAATTTAGGGCTGAAAAGTTCATTTAAATGTACAAAATTGCAATACAGCGTCCGTAGACGAGTAATAAGTAACAATGACTCTCAATGACATCTCAAATAAAGTGAGGTGAGCGAAACAACCATCTGATAATATCAAGGCCTACCTAAGAAATTCTGTGGGAAATTCTAAGGTTTGGCAACGCTAACGTTCGACGTATTATGTATTTTTTTACTCAAAATAAAAAACTCTATTCATCCGTGCAAAAATGCAATATAGTGTCCTTAAAAATTACCAAATTTGATTCTGGACCACAAGAGACGAACCGTCATATAGAAATTCTGATTATACCTTTTGGTAGAGAAGAAAACGTGCCAATGTTACTGTGCGATTTATTTAAAAATCCCAATATAAAAAAGTCAGTAAAAAATCAAAACGATTTTGGGAAAATTCAGTTTTTCCGGAAATACTTTGAATTTCGAAACTTTGTCATTTTCTTGACTACTTCATTTAGGCGACTTTGCATCCCTTACAGTTTTCAAGCTCCCAGTGGTGAGTGCCGAATTTCAAACACCCTGTATATGCAGACTCTCACTAGAAGAAAAAAGTAAGAATACTATAAGGATTTAATAACGTCTTTGAATAACACTTATATACTAAAAACCTAAAACGACTGAGCTTAACTACAAGTATCAAGATCTGCTTACATAGCTATACTTTTCAGAGTTCCCAACATGGGCAAAGAGAACTGAGACGACGAAAGTACATAAAAGTAAGACTTAAATCGCGTAATTTCGCATTTTGCAATTGTAAAAAATATTTTTAAAAGATTAGTGATCACAAAAATCGTATTAATAATGCTTCTTGAAAGTTTTATAATCTATTTTTAGGATTTTTCATACTGTATTCATAATCTTCATTTTGCCACTACCGGGTCATTAAAGAAATATTGAGCACAAGGCACTTTGGCGCTGCCTGATATTCAAAATGGAATTTTATTGAAATTTCTTCTGCCACTTGCTCACCCGAAAATGTTACAAAAACTTGTTTCTGTAGGATTGTGGCTCTGTTTTCTCCACAAAATTCAGTTTTCTTGGGTTTCATCCTCTCCGCCAGTATATCTTCAAGGTCTTCATCTTCTTGGTATATCGCTCAGTTTTTTTACACCGAAGCAGCCGCGCACTTGAAGCTTACCTGCCAGGGTACCGCGCCTGCTCTGAGGAGCTTAAAGAAACTTTCTTATTCCTATTTTTGAACTGCCTAAAGTTAGTAGAACTGGGAAAAGCTCGTCATGTAGATTGTTACTCGATCTCGACAATCTCGGGACAAAGGAGCGGTCTTATCGGCGGCCAGTTCTGGATGCACGAAGTTCGACACGGCTACGATGAGAAGCCGAAGTCATGCAGGCACATCGCGCGGTAACACCATGGAAGAGAGTTCTGAGGAGCAAAGCCCGCTGGCGTAGCTAGATCGCCAACGGCCCGTCGGTGCGACCGTCCATCAGTGAAGAGTAATCGATCATTAAATTCCTTTTGCGAAGCAGTTTTAGTCCTCAAGACAGTTCCATAGTTCCAACACACTCTGGTACCTGTCACTGTCACTGGTTGACTGGTGTCCTTTGATGTGTCAGAAGGTTCTGTACGAGCAGCGGACTAGCTGTCGCCAAACAGTAAGAAACTGTACGAACAGGTACCATCTCTCTGATTCTGATTTTGACAGTCACCGACTACAGTACGAACAAACCAAATATCTACAAATGCGCCATCCTCGCATTTGAACATAGCAATATATTTATTTGCATAGTCTATAAAATACTAGAACAGTGCATGATCTGAGTATACTGACACATAAGTCTGCTTTATTCCTTAAATATCCTACACTAGCCTGCACCAAGATATGTTCATTTGAAAACTTCTCACCACGGACTTATCGAAAACCACTGATTCAAAGAAAAACCACCGAGACACGTCTGAAGATTTGACAAGGGGGACAACTTTTTAACCGAAAACTACTTCACCTTCTGCCCCCAGGGCCATCCCCTTGAAAATTTTAAATGATAAGGGGTATCGAGTGATAGCTTATTTGAAAGGTCTTTCAAAGTCCTTTATTTTGACTTTCGTTTTTTGAAGATCGGTCGGACTTCAAGAAAATTAGAAAAATCTCTATTTATCTTGATTTGTTCAGATAGAAAACAAAAACACACGAAAATATCACTTTTAATTTCAATAAGTGTTCAAAGATATAGGCAACGTACAAGTCCTTGACGGGCATTTTCAAAAACATGTTGTGGGATATCATGGCAGCTTTGAGCTTTCTATAATGCGTTTACGAAGTTCATCCAAACTTTCAGGTTGGGAAGTGAACACAGCAGATTTTAACTGACCCCATAGAAAATAGTCTAATGGCATCACCTCAGAAGATCTAGCAAAGGACAGGCAGGTCTTCTTTACTAAATTGAACGGATAATTTAAAAATGTTCTTAACACTTTGCTCAACTTTGTAAAATCATATTACCGTCTTTTTGTTTATTGAGCTTACTACAGTTAGTGTACTTTTATGCCTATGATGCTGCTCCTTTTTTTCATTACTGTCATGTCTATGAATACTTGTGTATTTTTTCTATTATCAATAAAGATTATTATTATTATTATTGACAGGTCTTATATCGTGTCACATGATCTGATAGGACAATAAACACACACACGGCAGTCCTCTGAACTTTAACAGCAAGTATAGTAAACAAAGCTTCGTGAACCTTTAATCGCCTTTTCACTTAAAAGCTAGCCCACAAAGCGTACTTTTCGCATTACATAGTTTTTATCTCAAGTAAATAAGCATAACACTAAAACTATTAGCGTACTACATCAATATTTCTCTGGTTTTTCTCTTTGTCTCACAAGATCAATCCAAGTGTCCCCCAAAGAGCGGATCACGTTCCAGCACTGCTCCTATTTCACACTAGTGGCCCTCATTCCGCTACGATAAATTTATTCCACGGCTTTCTATTTGACAGCAGTTGTACGATGGCAGATCGATTTTAACAGCTGAGTTGTAGGGAAGCTATCCGGCTGCCTCCAGTCTAAAGGCTTTGAGGTATAGCAAAGGACAATTTTAAAGAAAAACAATTTGAGGAACTATGTTCACCATGCTACAGTGTCATGAGAGAGTGATGTCCAAAAAAAATTTCGTCTGCCGCTACAAAGCCTCAAGATTCATCAATGTCTTCTACCTAACCTTAGTCGCGTTTCAGCATCTACAATGTGCTTGAAACAGCTATGAAGGTTTTGTTTGTGGCGAACTTCCAAGTCAATCAAATGGTTACCGTCCTGACTGCTGTAATTACTTTTTCCACTGTGTGCGAGACATTCAATGGCAAACGTCATCAAAGCAATAGAATATCCAATAGCCACAAGTATGAAAATTGGCAACAAATGCTCAAATCTTACGCTACTATCTTTTAGTCTTGCGTTAACGTCTACCAATTCCACTTGGCCTTCGTTCTTCATAATATCTTTTTTCCATTTTACAACAAATCCGCTGCTGATGATCCGTTCAATCAGCGAATCCATATCGTCCATGAATGGAAACCCCTTTCTCATCAGTATGTTGATGGGTCTAGCATTTAGTTCATGCTTAAAACAGTAAACTTTTCTCTGTAAGTCTCTCATTTCATTTATGTTATTGAACACGTAATTTTTGCTGATTTCTGATAGGCACAGAGCAGCTCCTCCACTGGCTACATCCTTCAGAGTTTTTGTCGTGTTGAAAGTGCTTATCCATTTATCTTGTATAGTCCGCAGGGGGATCCCATTCACACTTGCATTAAACCGAACTTCGTTCTCGTCGTATACTATCCACTTCTTTATCGAGTAAAACGTTTTTAGGTCATACTGGAAAATGCTTTCAATTCTACCATACTTCTCTGTATAATGCGGGTCTGCTAACATGCTAGTGAAATTGCTGGTGTATATCGTATTCATATACAATGCCAGAAATAACAACAAACCGGTGAAGTATCTCACAGGTACTGATCTAGGCAGTTTGCTGCAAACATTTCCCAATGAGACGCATAAACTGTATAAAGCAGCGTTGTCTATACTTCTGTAGAATAACGTTTCGTTAGCAAGAAAGGAACTCAGATACCAGATCAGCACGGTAAGTGTCAAAACCAAAGTGAAGTAACCTATCCATACTTCAACGCCAATATAGTCAATCATCGCCTTGATACCAATGGTGAGTGGGCTATGTGGAACACACCAAAGAAAGCTTTCTTGGTAATACGTCCTGGTACAGTCGAGAAAGGTGCACCGTTCTATGGTCTTCATATAACCGCCTAAAGCTATGTCTATTTTATCCTCTTGTAATAACTTCATATCTCCATCGGCACCGTCTTCATTTATAGTACCCCAATCGGTGGAATTTGTTTTTTGAAACTTCATGACGACGTCTAGCCGCTCTTCTATCATCCTCATGAGCTGAACCTCAATCCCGCCTAACTTCTGTCCGTCTTGTATAACAAAAGGTGGCCATAAGAAGTAGCTCACTTTTATAGCGCAACCGTACTCTTTCTGATGCTTGAGCCTAAGAACATCCGGAAACCAAGTTTTCTTCAACTGAATCCTTCCAAAAGAACAATTGTTTATCAGCAAGGCATCCAAGTGATCTGGGCTACAAGTTTGATTCACACGTGGTCTCCAGGAATATACCAGAAGGTTCGTAGTGTTTTTTGGATCTGGTAACATCACTGCTATGGAAACGGTATTTGCAGCGAACAAAGCTTGAAATGCCTCCAAAGCTACTTGATAAGGATCTTCGAAGACATTTGAGGAGACAACCAGAAACTTTGCGTGTGGATTCCACGACATTAGTTTTGAAAGATGGTTGATGTTAAGCTTCGCCTCTTTTTTTGATCTGATTTGGATCAAGTAGCTCTTAGGGTAGTACCTGGAATGATGACCCTGCGGAGTCCTTCCTGTAAAAGAGCACGTAGTTCAGTCATACCACTGATGAAACAATGTGACGAAGTAAACATATTATTATAAAATATTTACAAAGCCTGGTCAAGCATGAGGTGCAAGAAATATTATCGCAAGTAGCGCTTGAAGAAAACACACTAGTCTGAGTGTAGAAACAGCTATTTTACAATGAGGTTGAGTACACTCGAACTTAGAGGATATTTTTCACTATTTTCAGCCAAATGAAAATCTGGAGGCATTAAAAAATGTTGATATGTTCAAAAATGTGATTTGACACCTCATACTCCTTGTTTCTTCTATCCCAAGTGGCACAAAATTTGTGTTGTATATTTATATCGCGTCCGTTTTTCACTTTTAATTGCTTTAGGATACAGTAGAGAAGGCTTAAAGGGGGGGGGGGGGGGGGCGGAGCGTAGGTGTCATTATATTAAAAAAAATATTTGATGGCATCTAAACATAAGCACGTATTTTCCTGTACGAGAACATATAGAAGATTAGATTGAAAGAACGCTTAAATGCAAATAGCCTCGTTAAATTTGCTCCGATCAATTTGAAATTCTGACGCAACATTCTTGAGATGTTATGCAGTCAAATATTTTATGTTATATGTTATGAGCAACGTATGAAAATCGGCATACGTTATTTTTAAACCCCGGGTCTGTTGTTTCACCTCATATCGTCACCACTCCACCTCAAGACTTGGGGACACCCACCACTTGGAATAAACCATCTTGCTCCTGATACTCAACAATATATATATATATACGAGCCCCTTCCCACTTCAGTTGGCCCAACTATTGAAATCTTAGTTTTATTCTTATCAAACACAAATAATAAAAATGTAGCAGGGTGTTACAGGTTTAAAATATTAACAATGAATATTTTGATAATATATAGTAGATAACACCAACTTTATCACTCCCTAATCAAATTTGCAGCATAAAAATAACACATGTTGCAATTACAGCATATCAACCTATTTTCATTTCAATGCAAAATAAGTCTATAACGCGTAGGTGGCTGTGAAAAATAAACGCCGTGACAATTGTTCTTATTAATCACAGCTGTCAGAATACGTTTAAAATAGTTTTGTGTAGTTAAGGTTTTCAAAATGGGTAGAGGAAAGGTTATTAGTGAGAAAATGCGGTTACTGATAACTAAATTTTTTAATTCTGGGAAATCAAACTCAGAAATTGCAACTTTGTTAGACTTATCGCGGTACAGTGTGAGAAATATTGTTAGAAGATATAACGTAACTGGTTCAGTTAATATTAATCCACGATATGTGAAAAAAAGTAATATCACAAATGCCGACCGAAGGGCATTAAGAAGAATAATCGTGAAAAACAGGCGTGCCAATTATTTACAATTAAGTGCTCTGTGGAGTGACGCTGTTGGAAGGAGAACTTTGAGGTCCACAACTCATAGAAAGGCCCATAAACTGGGATGTAGCACTTGCAGGGTAAGTCTTCTTATAAAAAAAGTGAATTAAAAACCCTAAAGTTGCACAACTTGTTTATAGGCAAAAAAAAAGCCACTATTAACTCCACTGCAAAAGAAAAACCGGCTTAGATGTGCTAAAGAACATAGACAATGGACACCTCAACAATGGTGTGCAATACAATGAAGTGATGAGGCCCGATTCAAAGTTTGTGTTGATGACAGTCGCAGTAGAGTTATTCGCAAAAGAAATGAAGCATTCCATGTTGACTGTCTGAAGAGAAAAGTGAAATTTCCAGCATTCATTATGGTCTGGGGCAGTATGTCATCAAAAGGAGTAGGAAAACTTCATTTTATTGACGAAAATGTGGATACATACAAATATTTGGCAATTTTAGAAGTATCGCTTTTACCAGTGATGGAAAGATGTTTGACATCCGGCCAAGAGTTTGTATTTCAGCAAGATGGTGCAGCGTGCCATACCTCAAAAAAGGCTATAAAACGGATGGAAGAAAATAATGTACCACTTTTGAAATGGGTTTCTAGCAGTCCAGATCTGTCACCTATTGAAACTTTCTGGCACGAGATGAAAAAGGTTCTACGACAACATCCTGCTCGTACAATCACCGAAGTGAGACAAAGGCTTCAAGAAATACGGGATTGTTTTACACCAAATTTTTGCCAAAACTTGTTTAACACTATGCCCCAAAGAATTTCAGCTGTAATAAACAATAAAGGTGATGTTACCCAATGGTAATCTTTCAATTGTTGCTTTGTTAACTTCGCGCATTTATTCGCACATTGTTTATTTGTTCAGATGTTCTATTAGTTATAGGTCTAAGTGATTTCAAATATGTATTTTTTAAGACTAGAGTGTATCTAAAATGTTTTTGAGAAAATAAATTGATTAGAAGTAAATAGTTTCATCCTGTTCAGTTTATACAGGTATATTTTGGTACAAATCCTGAAGTGGGTCAACTGAAGTGGGAAGGGGCCGTATATATGTATATATATACAGGATGGCCGATCCATGTGTGGACGGACTATTACTCACAAACAAATACATTTTGACAAAATTCATTAATGGGAAATTATACACGACATTTGAGGACACATTTCTAAAATATTTGCCATATACTGGGTGTCCCAATTTCGACCTACAGATCAAAGTTGTGATTTTTCAAACAGAATGCCTCAAATCTTATTGCATGTTTGGATAAACGAATTCAAAAGAAGAAAATTGATATGACATACTATGGGGTTTTGGTAATTATCTATTGAGATATAAGGTGTTTAGTCCAGAAAAACCCCCCACTTCATCAACCCCTCAGCCCGCCATTCTGAAATTTGGAGTGCTGGATTTTGTATAAAAAACCTACACACCTCAGCCTGTATCTTATTTGTAACTTCTTCCATTTCTAATTTTTGGCGATACAGGGTGGTCAAAAACTCAAATTGTAGATTTTCTCGAAAATTTCAAATGCGTCACCCTGTATATTTGTGCAAGTTTGGATGTATTCAATTTTTTAAAAGCTTTTTTCTGGTACTAGACACATAAGGGTTTTATGGCTATTTTTTCGGTTATTAGCACGTCTTTTATGGAACGGCTTAATTCCCTAAAACATGGCAGCATCCTTGGAAACAAATAAATTGTTGACTAGTTACAAACTGTCAAAATTAGCTTTGTGAACATTATAATAAAAACGCGATTGAAAATAAATTTTGCTAAGGAAGAAATGGTGAATATGGTGAAAATAGTTTCCTAGCATATCGCATTTATGAGCAACGGTACCCTATAATATACGACATCCAAGGCCGGAAACATTTTCCACACTACGAGAATGTTTTGAATCAAGTGGAGCAGTGGAATATAGTAAAAAATGTATAAGTAATCCAAGTGCCACCAATGAGGCGAATCAGTTGGAGGTTCTATTAAAGTTGCAGGAAAATCCCCATTTAAGTGCACGACAAGTTGGAGCATAAACTGGTATATGCAGAACTTCTGTTCAAAGGATTATTCACAAGCATAGGCACCATCCATGTCACCTATGCTTGCATCAAGGCCTTCCTCCTCAGGATTTCGCAGCTCGAATGGAGTTTAGTAGAATAATGTTAAATGAAGTGAGTGAAGACACTATTTTCCTGGATAAGGTTCTTTTCAGCGATGAGGAAACTTTTAACAGCATAGCTGCTGTCAACAGGCATAACATGCATTATTATGCGACGGAAAACCCTTACTGGGTTAGGCAAGTAGATTTCCAAAATAAATGGAGCTTGAATGTTTGGGAATAAGTTATTGGCAGACAATTTCTCTGGCCTTTCTTTTTCGACAACAGATTAACAGGTACAGAATATTTGTACCTGCAAACCGGGATGCATATGTACTTCCAACATGACGGTGCACCTGCGCATTATCATAATCGTGTGCGTAACTATTTGGATACCCGGAGTAACAATCGATGGATAGGTCGTAATGGGCCTATATCTTAGCCTCCTAGATCGCCAGATATGACGCCGATGGACTTCTTTCTATGGAGCTACGTTAAGCAAGAGTTTTATAGATATCCACCATCTACCCCGGAAAAAATGAAGGAAAGGATTAAGGATGCTTTTCGGGACATAAGGGAACACATGCTGAGGGATGTGCAACGTTGATTTGTCCAAAGACTATGGCTGTGTATTCAACATGGTGGTGATATTTTCCAGCAGTTTTTGTAGATTAGGTCTTGAGTAGTATAGTTGTTTGTTTATGTTGTTGTTACAGTTGTTTTTCTCTATTACGCTTGAAGCTGATTTATACTGTTCTGACTGCTGTTAGTTTTTACGTCAAATCTGTACTCTTAGTGACAATATGGAACGAGCCCACTGTTTGTCTTTTGTTTCCATTTATGATGTGATTTTTTTCCCTAATTTTGTTGTGTTGTTCTATTAAAAGCTTAATAACTCAAAATCTGGTGATTTCATCTGAATCAAACCTCAAACCAAAAAAAAAAGCTTATACAAAATTGAATCCAAACTTGTACAAATATATAGGGTGACGTATTTAACATTTTTGGGAAAAAGTACAGTTCGCGTTTTTTGAGCAAAAACGAAAATTCGAAAAAGTAACAAATAAGATAAAAGCTGAGGTGTGTAAGTTTTTTTTTTTGATGTAAAATTCAGCATTCCAGATTTCAAAATGGCAGATTGAGAGGTTGCCGAAATGGACGGTTTTGCTAGACAAAACACCTTACATCTCAGTAGCAAATTACCACATCCCCATAGTATGTTACATAAATCTTCTTCTTTTGAATTGGTTTATCCAAATATACAATAAAATTTGAGGCATTCCTTTTAAAAAATCACAACTAATATATTCCCTCCACACATGGATGCGCCACCCTGTATATATATACTCTGATAGAATATGATGCACAGTACTGACGAGTCAAACTATCGCACGTTCACATGAGTGATGATAAGGAAGTACAATTTCTATGACTGGTTTGTAATTATGTTAGTGGTATATTTGTTTAACAAGAGCTGTAGAAACCTATCCAAATGCTTGCTATCAACAAAATTGAACTATGGCACACTCTCCAAGAAAGTACCCAGCTAGCACAAGCACGACATAATGACGTCGAAATTTGATGACCATTCGTCAATTATCGTGATTGTTCCAAATACCGACGTCGTTATGACTTCTACTAAATCTCCAATTGTGTATGTGTGCTGTACGATGTTATGACGTGTCCTTGGATTATACATACTACTCGTAAATCTTCGTTTGTACGTTGTTATTAACTCAGGGTTAATCTTTCTGATTAAAAACGTATCAGTTCAGCAGACAGATACATCATTATCTCATACCACTTCTGATCGACTTTTACTCAAAGAAACACAAAGTCTGCAATGTCAAAGTATGAAAGTGTTGCCAAACGTTACCGTATTACGTTCCATTTCTCCTTCATATTTGTAGCGTTCCGATATACAGGGTGTCCGCAAAGTTGGGGTTTTCCTATACACGACGTGTAGAGCGTACAGTTATACGATGAACGTCTACGATGTAAATACGCTAGTAGGCAACCTAACCTAGAGGCCAGTAATGTAGCCATTTCATTGGTAACTGATTTCTGTTCAAAAAAAAGAAAATGGCACACTCATACACCAATAGCGAACTAGTCGACGTGCTGTTAAATTACGATGAGTGTCTTTAAAATGCGACCGAAGCTTCGCGAGTGTATTCAGATCGTTTTCCCAGTCGTCATCATCCAAGGCCCCGTAGACTTGCTTACCTTGTGCAGAGACTCAGGGATACGGATCATTTGGAGGAATGTCGAGGTGGGCACAGTGGAACACCTAGACAACCCCGAATGATGCAACCTGAGGACGTGGCTAGACAAGTGCAAGTGGAGAAGACTAAAGCGCGGCAAACGCTGCATGGTGAGGGATTGTACCCGTTTCACGAGTAACGTGTACAAGCCCTCCAAGCTGAAGATTCTTCTGCAAGAGTGCGGTTTTGTGAGTGGTTGTTGCACTAACATCACAATAATCTAGACATTTTGAAATACATATTATTCACAGACGAATTCACGTTCACGCGTAACGGGGTGAATAACTTCCGCAATACTCATTACGGTGGAGTGAAATAATGAAATTTAAAAATTTGATACGTAATATCCAGGAAAGGTTGCAAAATATGCTTGTAAACAAAAAGTATTAATCACGTGTTTTCCTATTTTTTTGCTAAGAGGTGCCCCAACTGCATTGAAGATCAGAATTTTTCACAAAACTTGACAATTATGTACATTTTTAAAATCGATTTAATGTAACACAAACAATATACTTTGAAGTTGAGTCATTAATTTTCAGATAATGATTGTAGAAGGAAGATAAACCAAAATATGTGTGTAAAAATAAAAAGAAAATTAAAAAAAATTTACCTTGTTTTATAAAGTATCCTCCCGACAAGTATTTCAGTGCGGACCTGCATTTGATCGTGAGGTCTTGGAGCACCGGCATGCCGTCCCCTGTGAGGTCTTAAGTCACCTGATTCACGAGCCCGTTGTACTACATTAACAAAGGCACGAGGGGTTGGTTGCACTCGATTGGGAAACCGATCCGCATAAACATGTGCCATTTTTTATTTCGTTTGAGCCACGCAACAGATACCACTATTCACTCACGCGTTACCGACTGACACTGACTTTATACAACTGAATAAAATAATTGTAAAAACATCGTTCCAAATTCTTTTGCTTTTTTGTTCCCGATGCGATGAACTGATAAGGCGGATTATATCCGTTGTTGCCAAACACGAGCACATAATATTATTATTGAGACAGGGCGGTACTCAAACTTCCAAAGGTCTATAACTTTGTTACTTTAATTTTACCAGAAAAATGGTAAAGGAAAAAAACATTTCTTTTGATCAGGTCTACTCACTGTTAAAATAAATGACTCAACTTCGAAGTTACCCTGTATAATACCCAAGGAGCTTGAGAAAACATGTTTACAATAAAATCGTCCTTGTACTTGTGTTTTCTAATGTACCTACTCAAGAGGTGCCCCAATCGTCCTGAAAATAGAGAAACTCTCTAAATTTCTAAAAAATACCATGGTTTTTTATAGTCTGAATTTTCATTCTTTCCCTTAAGGCTTACACTCTATCTTTAAAGGTATTTTCTTAAAAATACTTGTATTTTATTTTTATGTATACTGTACCTTCTGAGGCCTCCTGGACGCCCCTGACTTATTTCCCCACCAACAATTATTTTGGACAGTGTGCCGTCGCCACGCGACAACATCGACAAGGATGTCAGTCTCGTCAGTCGGTAGTCAGCAGTTACAGAGTAATTAGCGTCGATTTTTGTTGTTAGTTTGATAAAACAATATCGTTGTTTAGTTTGTTTGTACGTCGGCCTAATAAAACAGTTGTAAGTAAAATGTTTAAAATATTCATTATAGTTTCCTTGAATTTCAAATATATGTATATCCAACAGTCACGTGTAACGCGATACCATTAATCGAAAAGCAGCATGTCTCAATCTCCGAATTTCAAAGAACGCAGCTCAAGCTCGCATTTGTTTAAATCTTTTTAATTAGAAGTTCAAATGGGTCACAGTAATAGTATCGTATTATTGCAAGTTTGGGCTCTTTCTTTTAATAAAATACTCTTAATTTTGGATTACTGTTTTAAATATCTTTTTTCAGATAATGGCTCAGATAAAAACAAAAACTGTACTTGGGGCCCCAAATGAATTAAGCTCATCGGTTCTGCCCCCTTACTGTGATGTGATGAGATATTATTTTTAGTTTCGAAATGACCTGAAATCGGACAAGGAGTCAAAAGATCCATCTGTGGATGAAATTTCTAGGATCGTCGCAGAAAAAGTTGAAGAGATTTGGATAAAAGCATCCATTCCAACGGTGACACGCACACGAGTTTTGCAAATTATTCAAGCTTACCACGATAAATATAGAAATCTAATGAAACCATATAAGGAACGTAAGAATAATGAGGTATACAAAAAAAACTATGAAGTTTCAAAAACGAATCGAATAAGCTTTTTGATATTTGCTATTGCAAGTTCAACATTTTAGAAATCTGCCAATGTTCAAGAGAGCGCCGTGTACCGAAACAAGAAAGAATCTTTCGACTAGACGAAAGGTCAGACAGAAAAATGTTTATTGGGACTGTTGAGCTAAGTGCTACAAAAATTGAACAAAAAACGCAAGATTTTCTTCCAATTATGACTCACAAGTGCCGTCCTGTTCCTCTGCACCCCAAGAAGATAAGTTCAATTATTCAGATTCAACCGACTACACCAAAACCTATTCCAACTCCAGAGGAAACTCATCATGAATCATCCGCGCCTCAAATAAGACGTATGCGCATTCAATTACCATCACTTGCCCTAGCGTGTGACCGCACTGGAGTATCTGATAGATCAGTAGCTATTTTAGCATCTGCTGTGCTGAAAGATTTCAAAATAATCAGTGAGAAGGACAATAGCCTTGTCAAAGATCGTTCAAAAATTCGACGTGAAAGAACAAAAATGCGTTCACAGCTACGAAAGAGAAAACACTAGAACAAGAAAAAGTTGGTTCAAAATACCATAGTAGATTTAAAATCAACGAGTACTGTGTCCTCGTAAAAGAACCAGACAGTAAGTATTTCGGTAGCATAACTTGTGACTCTGGAGCTGCATTAATGATTAAATCTAGTTTAGTCAAATATCGAAATAAAAGATCTGTTAAGTTATCAGATTTAACTGCTGTTGGTTGTGATGGTGCACCCGTGAATACTGGATCAAAAGGTGCTGTTGTTCGTCTTTTGGGAGATAAAATAACTAGACCACTCCAATGGTTCATGTGCCAACTTCAGGCTAACGAATTTCCTTTTCGCCACCTCCCACAACATCTAGATGGACAAAGGACAGGCCCTCGTAGCTTTTCTGGTAATATAGGCAAACAACTACAGTCATGTAAAAAACTACCTGTAGTAAATTACGTTGTTATTCCCTCTACTTTGCAACAAAATGATAAACAAACCATGGGCGTAGTGAAGAAAAGCATTTACATATTAAGTAAACTCTTTTAGTCAAATTTCTTCTGAAAGTAGTACAAACTAATCTGATGTACCTATTATATTCTACTTTAAGCTTTAAATCAATGAATCTTCAAAACCACTGAACTGAAGCTCATGTATTCTACATCATCATAAAGGGAATTGAAAGACCTTTAAAATAAGGTATCACTCTACCCCCATTCCATTCAAGATTTCAGGGGTGGTGTCACCCCCGCCCAGGGGGCTGCACGTGTTAACGTGATTTTTCCCAAACTTGGGTCCCTCTCGAAAATAAAATCGACGGGTCTGAGCGTTTTTCCAAAAAAAAACTGAGCTGCCAGTAATTGCGCCTGTTTCGTTTTCGATGCGCCACCCTGTATAAACGAGTCCTTCCATTGGCACATACCATCTCTGGATGTCAGTCAAAAGAAGTAGATACCTTTTTAATGAGTTAAAAAAGTTGATAGATCCAGTTATCCTACGCAAGTGTCAATATGGAACTAGCCCACTGTTTGTCTTTTGTTTCCATGCATGATGTGATTTTTTCCTTAATTTTGGTGTGTTGTTCTATTAAAAGCTTATTAACTCAAAATATAGTGATTTTATCTGAATCAAACCTTATAACAAAAAAGCTTATAAGAAGTTGAATCCAAACTTGCACAAATATACGGGATGATGCATTTAAAATTTTTGAGAAAAACTAAAATTTAAATTTTTGACCACCCTGTATGAGCAAAAATTAAAATTCGAAAAAGTAACAAATAATGTATGAGCTGAGGTGTGTAAGTTTTTTTTTGATACAAAATTCAGCACTCAAAATTTGAAGATGGCGGAGTGAGGGGTTGCCGAAGTGGGGGATTTCTCTAGACAATACACCTTACATCTCAGGAGCTAATTACCAAAACCCCCGGTATGTTATATCAATTTTCTTCTTTTGAATTGGTTTATCCAAATATGCAATAAAATTTGAGACATTCCATTTGAAAAATCACAACTTTGATATGTAGGTCGAAATGGACACCCTGTATAATGGCCAATATTTTAGAAATATGCTCTCAAATGTCATGTATAACATCTCATAGATAGATTTTCCCAAAATGTATTTGTAGTAATATTCCGTCCACACATGGATGGGCCACCCTGTATATGTGAATAGTAACCTACTGTTTTACGAACATTATGAATACATTATTCCAAAAATATCGAAAAAGATTAATTACTTCTTTAGAGTTTCCCATAATCTTAGTATGTTTGTATTCCAAAAAAGATGTGTATAACACAATAATTCTTCCCTATTTTTTATATTGTTCAACCATCTTGTTTACAGCAAATGAAAACATATTTTCAAAACATTCTACAAAATAAAGCTATGAGAATCGTTCTAAATAAAAAGGATTATAGTCTATGTTAGAAGAACTGCAGTGGTTGTATGTGAAAAACTTCAGATATTATTTAGTTCTCGTTTTCATATACAAATTAAAAAATCATTTATTACCACCACATTTAGAGAACTTGACAAAATTAAATAGTCATTATCATAACTACGAAACTAGAGGCAGTATAGATTTTCATCTGCAAAATTTTAATAGTACCATAACTAGTAAATTTCAAAAGGGAGTATTTGAATTTAATAAATTGAATAATGATATTAAACAGAGTTTGAATTTAAAAATGTTTAAGGTGAAATTAAAGAATCACTTTATGACTAATCAAAATGCTTAGTGACGTAATTTTAATTTTAATTTTAAATTTAATAGACAAGAATGTGAAATTACAGAAAATGGATTGAAGAAAAATATGTAACAGAATCATTATACAAAATTGACATTGCAGCATTAATGCTAAATAAATGTTCAACAACAAAAAAAAACATCGTATAATAATCAGAAATTTAGACATATATTTTGTTGGATTCGACCAGACGTTGGAGTTATAGCAAATTTAAGTTAACGTTCACATACACCTGACTTAACCTTACTTGAGTTCTTTGTTTTGACGTATTTGAAGGAAAATAGTTCAATTAGTACGCCAATAATCATAATTCATTTGAAGTTAGCAATCAGAAATCTAAGCGACATGAATACTTGATTTCCAGTTTGTAGGTATAGTATATTTTTGAAACAAACTCTTTTGAATTACTGTTTGGATAGGAAGGTTTGAAATAATATGAACTATAACGTCAATCTTGTGCACCTTGGATAAAAACTAATTAAAGCTACAACATACCTCCAAAGTGTTTCATCACAACAGTCCACCTATACTCTTCGTAGAGATGTTTCAGCAGTAACTGATCCGTCGCTAAAGGAGCTGTTTCGTTGTTGTTCTGAACAATAGGCAGGGAAAACAGCACAGTATTGAACTGCTTAACAAAATACCTCTTTGCAGCTTTGATAATACACTGATTTAGAGAAACCCTTGTCCTCACTTGCAATAGATCCAATGGTAAAATCTCACTACTTGTTAGTTGGAATAATGTATAGAAGTTCAGGAGAGTCGTGATATCACTGGTGAAAAGACCTTTCATGTTTCGATTTCTCAACAGGGACGAGGAGTTGTTTTTAGCGAGGGATAACCTCAAAAAAGGTTGACTATTGGTATCAGTATATTTTATTCAGAGATACGTGCAGCACCAACCATGCTACTTTGCAGTTGTTCTGGGAATAATCGCGTGAGAAATACGACTAATTGTGTCCAAGTAACTAAGGGCAAATAAAAGATAAATCAACTTTATCTCACACGCACATCTGATGTGACATTTTTACGAATAGAACTGTTCAGGCTTTAATGGAGACGTTAATTGCATTTCAGCATGAGTAATTAACTCGTTAGGTCCTAAGCCAGCAGCTCGGTTTTTCATTGGAGGGACGCGGAAGAAGGTTAGCAAAAAGTTAATGGGCATTTCACCGCCCCTGAGGAAGTTTAATTGAAAAGCTGGATAAGGTAGAAAAAATCGAAACTTTTCAAGAAAACAAAGTCGAACACATACTCTGTCCATACTGCCATACTTGAGTAAAAAGCAGTAATGTGTAAAAAGTCTGAGAAAATTGATTTCAAAATTCTTGATTTATCCAAACAAAGTAAATATACTAAATTTTGAGCATAATTTTACAAGTCTCTGGTCTACTGATAAATAGAAACTGCGCGAAATAGCGCGTCTGCGAACTATAGGCATGATAATGCAATGAAACAAATGGAACTAACACAGAAAAGTCCAATTTAAAAAACTCGCCGCTCTTGATGGCCTGCCGGCTTCAATTCTTGTGCTAATTTGATTTTGTATGGATAGAGGTGTAAACCAAGGCGTAAAATCCGGCGTAAAGTGGTCTCACTAATTCCCAATTGTTGCAAACGGTGCCTAGAGGAGGTGGTTGGATCTTCTGGCACACTTTTACCCACTGCGCCTATGTTTTCATGGGTACGAGCTGGACGAGCATGTTGGTTTGTGATCTACGACCTTCAGCTGAACCAGTTTCGTCAAAACGATGAACAATCCAACGAATTCCAGGCTCTGTAGGGCGTCCATGCCGGCCAAAATTAGTACGAATCCATGTCTATAAATGGCATACCGGTTCATTTATGCATACCACATGACTTTTGACTCACATGGTAACACATAAACTTATAGGTAAAAAAAAAGTAATAGATGACGCACCCAGTACTTCCATGATAGCAAATATTTTACAAGCTTTTATCAAAATTTAATAAATGATTCTGGGTGTTGCATTTTATATGTCTCTTAATATAGTACGGAGTTTGGGGTCAATAAAGATGGCAAGTGACTGTCTTCTTAGCTACCTCATACAAAAATTTCTCAAACCTTACCTACATAAGCGGCTACCATATGTAGAAACGCAGCGATCGTTGACCAGAATATCACCAGCGTCTTCAGAAAACAAGTTACGATCGTAAAAGTTTTAATACGGTCTCCTTTATTGGGATAAATGTAGAAGAAATTGAGGGTCTTCAGGCTAACGTACAACGGATAACCTTTTTTTATCGGATACATCTTGTATCGGAATGAGCGCTGTCTTTCGGCATACAGTTTCGTGGCCTACACAAAGGGAATACTAAAGCAGACAGGGGGTAGCAATAATGATATTTGCAAATACAGGGCAACTCACACGTTGACAATTTCAACTATGCAATAATTACACAGGTCAACATTTGATCTAAGATTTATCACTGAACTGAATGGTATCATAGAGTTTTTACTGGTGAACCCTACGCCATGGTCGTTTGGCCTCAAGATCAAATTTAGGAAAAATGACCAACAATTTTGAAAATAGGTTTACTGTAGATACTTTATTTCTGAATTCAGGTCAGACGTTTGTTTTGCCCATCAAGTTTATCTGTTTTATCAATCACCTATATTTAACCTTGTACTCCAGAAACCAACATTTAGAGTTTATCTGACAGATTTCAATATCTTTACCTACGTTGACCTAAATTTGACCTTAAAATCACCTCTGGGTAATCACCTTGTAAAAAATAGCATATTTAGATTCGGAGACACGCAGCAACCTTAATGTAACCTTAAAATAACCTTTAGATGACCTCGCTGCGTAAGACAAGCTGAAAGTCTCACACATGCGATCAAAACTCGGTGTACCGGAGATGCTGATTCACAGTATGACCGCCAAAAGATCCATGTATCGAAAATCCGTATTTGAATTAGGCAAATAGAACATTTTGGGCCTTCTAATGATCTCAGCAAAGAATCGAAGTCTTTTTTGTGATCTACGTGCCCTATCTAACCAGATAACGATTTTTGGTGCAGATTACAGATCTATGAAAGGTTCTGCTATGCTTTGAAGTCCCTCAATGTAAAATTTTTTGTCCTCTACGTGTTAAGAACGGACTCGGCGAGTGGTCAGTTTTTTGACGCTAATGAATGCACATGGTCGGCAGAAACTCGTTGGATGTTAAGCATTTAATGCGCGAGTGTTAGAGAGAAGCGCGTATGTTAAAGTGATAGAGCGAATGAGGCGTGTGGAACCAACGATAACGGGTTTCTCTCTAGTTCGCTGGTACACATCTAATACAACACGTCAATGATTATATATGAAACGTTATTTTTGTAAGAAGAAAGACCTGGGGAGTCCAGCCGATCTTGGCGTGAAGCTGGATTTAGACTCTACCCACTCGATTTATTCAAGCAAGCCGTTTTTATATACATATGTATACAGCAGATAAACACCTGATAGCTTTTAAAGATTTTGCTAGAATACTGTGGCTATAAGCCTTGAACCCCCCTATGTAAAAGATCCAACAGACAGCTTTCCTATCCAATTTATAGAGCATTTTTTAGAATGTCAAGGTTTCTAGATGGTGAGTGTTGTGTACAGGTATGTTACAGTTAGAATCCGTTTTCAGTTATAACGCATTCTCTATAGTTTCTAGGATGTGCATAAATATAACTATAATTTCCTAGTTATAACTAGAATCTACTGCTCATATGTATTTAAGTTTCAGACAAAAATAGTACTTACCCTAGGTCTTAGTTAAGACTCGAAGCAATAGAGAAACTTCTTGAGGGGATGAAAATATTATTATTGTTTATTGGAATATTTATTAACCTGGAACTGGTTCTCAAGCAGCAATTAATTCTAGTTGAACAAAGACACTGAAAACTAGTTTTCTGGTGAAATCGCGTTATTACTACGGATGGGTCTTAACTGCAACACTGCACAGCACAAGCCTTTGGTTTCATCAATTTTTCGAGATGGGTATTAGGAACAGACTGGTATATATCTTGAAAAGTACACCACCCTGTATAGATGCTTTCTTCTGACATATAGGTAGAGAAAGCGGTCGTTGAATAAAAAATACCTCCTTGGAGAACTGTTTATCTTTTTTATCCTGAAATACGGGGTTTTGTGCGATAACGTTTCTTTAGAATTCTGTTCGGTTTTGTATACATAAACAGTTTGAATAATTCCAAAGAATGGGAAGGGCCACATGGGGACAAGACGCCTTGCTTGAGTTTTGCATTTGACCTTGACAGCATTGCATTTATATCGCTCCTTAGGAAAATTCAATATACATACCGGGTGCTCCGCATGAGTTGACGCACACGACGCACTGTGCCTCAGGAGGGGCCAGAATGCAGTTTATGGGGGCCTAGTAACGGCTGAATGAATGCTTTCAAAATCATGACATGACGCCGCCTCCCTTAGCTCTATACTGTAGAGGAAATACAGCATTGCATACGCGTATACAATAAATTGTAATTGATATTCATGTAGACAATGGATAACAATATACCGCATTCGTAGTCCATTTCCGCCCAGACAAAACAACATGCTCAAAAGCGAGATTGTACAGATCCGTATTTTCCTCAATGGTCTTGGAATAATCTAACAAAATGAATTATTATTTTTATAGAACGAAATGCATATACTTTTCACAATTCTTTATTCGCTGGAAGTACTTGAACCATCGTGCGAATGGTTAATATAAATTATTACAGGTTCAATTTGGGTATCGACCATATTGTCTAGATCCCACATCTTTTATATCTGCCCAAATCATTCAATGGGATTTAATTAGTACTGGTCCTTAAAACGGTTAATTTTGGTTTTTAGCCATTTCGTCAATAACATTATAGATCATATTTAAATTTGTGCTGCCTGACTAGATGGATGAGTTCTGCTTTGACCATATTTTCAATGAAACTGATGTCTTTTGATGTTGAATGTCTGAATTTCTTGTGGACAGTGTGGGAATTTTTTCTAGTTTTCTAGGGTGCAGCATTATCAAGTACAACGACGGCATTATCGTCAAGCTTTAGGAGCAATCGGACTGATTGCATTCAGCATCGTCAATATTCAGATTAACAAAACCTTAAAGAAAAGCACACATGCTTTCTTACTACGTTCTCTTATTATAGTTTCTGATTCAATTTGTGCTTAATTAGGTGAGTAAAAATTGGTGAAATGGCCGGTTGATAGCTGCATATTATGATATGACAAAAGTTTCCTTACATTTGCGATTTTAAGCGACATTTAGATAAATTAAACAATCTTTTTACAGACACAGCTTTCGACATAATAGTCTCTCCCATCTTTGAACAAAATCAACTCTAGCTTAGTAATATCCTTATTTTCAGCACGCTCAAACAGCATAAGTAGGGTAGCGTGCAAATGATTTATCTCGAGCTTGCTACAAGTAAGCATGAAGTAAACGACAGCTAGTTACTCACAAGTTAACGTCTTGTTGGAAAACCATAATAGCTTGAAAAAAACGACACAATCTCACTTTTCAAGTTACGTAACACCGCTGGCGATAGCTATTGTATTTTTTACGAGTGTCCATTATGGTAGGATAACGACTGATTATCTAGTAAGATTTCAAAATGCCTGATATCGACAAGGCGCGAACATGACTAGGCGCCCCATTTCCTGGTGTTTCAGCTTATGCCGGGAATGGCCGTGTTTTTTCCACTTTTTTTCAATTGTTTTAGTTTTACTTATTTATGCGTAATTATAAATTTCCAAAGCGCAAAGTAGCCCTGCAATATCAGTAGCAATTTCACCGTCCATACTCGTCAAGAGCTATACTGCGAAGCCGGTGCGAACAACTGCGACTGTGGAACTGTAGGAACAATTTTCGGGATTCGCACGGCGATCCGCGTCACGAGTTCATGCCGAGATCCGCGCTTGAGTCTGGAGAGGGTATAATGGGTACTCATGAGACAGGGCTTAAAAAGTATTGAATTTTGACGTTTCCGAGTAAGCCTAACCTCACTTATACTATCCTATACATTGTATCGCCGATACCATAATCGACCAGAGCCGCTTTCCAGTGCTTTTGAATTGGGCGTTGTATGTGTTTGGAGTGTGACGCTCCAGCAAATGTGCACGGGAACGCAACCTAACCTGTTTTTTGATAATCTGCTTTGACGTTGACAATATGTATCACACTGCCAAACAATTTATTTATTTATTTATTTATTTACTTATTTATTTATTTATTTATTTATTTATTTATTTATTTATTTATTTATTTATTCATTTATTTATTTATTTATTTATTTATTTATTTATTTATTTATTTATTTATTTATTTATTTATTTATTTATTTATTATCTACCCAACAGCTACAAAGCCAATTACAGAGTAGGTCAAAGTCCAAATATCAAAAATACACAATATCTTACATATTACACACAAATGTAGGAAGTTCAATCACAAGGATACTATATACAAATATTTACAAAAATGGCAGTGTAGATAAAAAATTAAATAGCAAGTAGCCGACAAGACATCATAAGGAACCACGCAGCAGACAAGACATCAGGGAAATATATCTGATTGATCCGCAATGTCATTCGCTTTACCACATGAGCTATACAATGGAGAAAACTTTAAAATATTTTTTCTAGGGGTAGGCGAATAGAAGGTATTGCATTGTCTGGCATTCAAACGCGGGACAAGGAAATTAAAATCATGCAATATATTGCATATTGCAACAATCAATACGATTGTGCAATATATCAGTCGCGAACATAACACTGCACTTATCACGCCTCTCCCTAAGATTTTTAAAATCGAAAGCTTCTTCTAAAGACTCTTGTGGATAGCCAATCGGTGGGTAGATGCCATTTTACTTAAAGTAAAGGTACTTCATAAAATGCCGTTGGATATTTTCGAGTTTGTCTATCCAGAAGCAGTCGGAGGGCTGCCAAATAATTGCCGCATATTCAAACTTCGATCTTACAAGTGAGTTATATAGAAGCTTAATTGTTTTAATATCCTGCAACTTGCAACCACAGCGTATGATGAAGCCCAGCTTTTTGTAACTCTCTGCAATAATTGAATCCATATGACCATTAAAGCAATATTTACTGTTGAAAATGACACCTAAATCCTTTATTTCATGCAATCGATTAAGGGGCACACCACCAATATCATAGCCAAATATCATCGAATGTGTCTTATTCGTATAATTGACCACATTGCACTTCTCAGCATTCAATGGCAAACTATTTTCCTGACTCCAGCAGTTGAGCATGTTTACGTTATGCTGTAACTTTTCACAGTCAGTTAGAGATTGAATGGGACAGAGAAGCTTCAGGTCATCCGCATATAAAATAAAAGTGACATCTAATTGTAGTTCAATGTCATTTATAAAAATAATGAAAAATAAAGGTCCCAGAACAGAGCCCTGGGGAACACCTGATGCAATTTTATAAGTGTTAGATTTAAAGCCATTGTGCGAAACAAAAGATACACTATTTGACAAATAAGATTTAACAAACAGGAGAAGATAGCCAATGACACCAAAGTCAGCTAAATTGTCAAGAAGAATGCCGTGATCTACTCGGTCAAAGGCCTTTGAGAAATCAGTATAAACGACGTCCACTTGAGTACGAGAATCTATATTTCCAGATATATACTGAGCAGGGCAGAATAAGTTTGTCACAGTTGATCGTTTTTTCATGAAGCCATGCTGTTGAGTTGATAATGTATTATGCACATGCCAGTAAACTGCATCATATATAAGAAACTCAAAAACCTTTGAAAAGTTGTTAATTATCGTCATTTGTCTGTAATTCTCAATATCGCTCTTGTTACCCTTATTTTTAAAAACTAGACAAACTTTTGACTCTTTCCACGATGATGGACATTTACCATTTTGCAGCGATAAGTTGAATATCGTTGCTAAAGGCTTCGCAAATACAGATGCACAGTCTTTCGATATCAAAGTTGGAATGCCATCTGGACCAGAAGTTAATTTAGGCTTTAGTCTTCTCAAGGCATCATAAACCTCATTCACATTAAATTCAGTCACTGTTAAAGGACTACTTCCAGTTGACTGAGTGGAGTTGGTTTTGCCACTTGAGCTAGCAATAAAAGATTTACTGAAAAAGTTAGTAAAGCTGTTTAGAATATCTTGAGGCTCACTTATATCCAACCCGTTATAAGTTATATTCTTAGGTATAGAGCCATGACCTGTTCTGCTGCTGACAAATGACCAAAACTTTGACGGGTCTCGCTTTATATCATCTTCAGCTTTTTTTACATAGTCTTTATAAGCAATATCGATATCGCTTTTAATTTTGAGTCTCAAAGCTTTGTAATCATGCAAGGTCATTTCATCAGAATTTAACTTTAACCTCTTAAACAATATCTCCTTAGTTCTGATATCCTTTATTATGGTACCATTAAACCAAGGCGGGAATTGTCTACGACATCTGGTGGTGGAGTACTTTGGGACACACAAAGAAAAAATTACATTCAATGCAGCATAAAATTGTTCACACGCTTCCTCAACATCATGAATGCTATCGAGAAAGTTCCAATTGGTGCAGAATAGTTGATCATACAATAAAGAGATATTAGATTTTCTGAAGTTGAAAGAATTAGGCACCATTCTGTCAAATTGAATTTCTTGCTTGAGAAGCAATTCATTAATGGAGACAACTACCGCCGGGTGATGCTGATGCTCCATCAGTGTGGGATCGCTGCATTTATCAACACTGCACGTGAAATTGCATAAAACAATATCTAAAAGTCTCATGTTAGAATTGAAAACGTAATTATATTGCTCAAGAGAATAAAAGATGCAAAAGTTAAGCAAACTACTAACCACAGTGGATTCCTCACCACTTAGCACATATGCTGTTGAGTTGATAAAGTATTAGGCACATGCCAGTAAACTGCATCATATATAAGAAACTCAAAAACCTTTGAAAAGTTGTTAATTATCGTCATTTGTCTGTAATTCTCAATATCGCTCTTGTTACCCTTATTTTTAAAAACAAAACAAACTTTTGACTCTTTCCACGATGATGGACATTTACCATTTTGCAGCGATAAGTTGAATATCGTTGCTGAAGGCTTCGCAAATACAGATGCACAGTCTTTCAATATCAAAGTTGGAATGCCATCTGGACCAGAAGTTAATTTAGGCTTTAGTCTTCTCAAGGCATCATAAACCTCATTCACATTAAATTCAGTCACTGTTAAAGGACTACTTCCAGTTGACTGAGTGGAGTTGGTTTTGCCACTTGAGCTAGCAATAAAAGATTTACTGAAAAAGTTAGCAAAGCTGTTTAGAATATCTTGAGGCTCACTTATATCCAAACCGTTATAAGTTATATTCTTAGGTATAGAGCCATGACCTGTTCTGCTGCTGACAAATGATCAAAACTTTGACGGGTCTCGCTTTATATCATGTTCAGCTGTTTTTACATAGTCTTATTACTTATATCCAAACCGTTATAAGTTATATTCTTAGGTATAGAGCCATGACCTCTTCTGCTGTTGACAAATGACCAAAACTTTGACGGGTCTCGCTTTATATCATCTTCAGCTTTTTTTACATAGTCTTTATAAGCAATATCGATATCGTTTTTAATTTTGAGTCTCAAAGCTTTGTTATCATGCAAGGTCATTTCATCAGAATTTAACTTTAACCTCTTAAACAACATCTCCTTAGTTCTGATATCCTTTATTATGCTACCATTAAACCAAGGCGGGAATTGTCTACGACATCTGGTGGTGGAGTACTTTGGGACACGCAATGAAAAAATTACATTCAATGCAGCATAAAATTGTTCACACGCTTCCTCAACATCACGAATGCTATCGAGAAAGTTAGAATTGGTACAGAATAGTTGATCATACAATAAAGAGATATTAGATTTTCTGAAGTTGAAAGAATTAGGCACCATTCTGTCAAATTGAATTTCTTGCTTGAGAAGCAATATAAATATCCACAGCAGGTAAGTTACATTGCACATCTAAACAGACTGAGAAGAATTTATTCGTGATTGCCAAAAGTACGCCACCTCCACGTGTTTTGTTGACAAGAGAAAAATTTCTATCTTTTCTGTACAGATTGTAGTTCTGGTTAAATAATTCAGAATTATTGACTGAAGAGTCCAACCAGGTCTCAGATAGGGCATAGCAATCAAAATCAGCTGCACACGTGCCGTTGTAGAAAGCAGAAGTTTTATACTAAGTGACATATAAATCCGAACACCCAGTTTAAATGGTTTTATTTTAATAAAAGTTGGTGAATGTATTTACCTTACTGTAAATAACAAGTGAAAAAATTTTCAGCCTTATCAGGTGGACATTCCGGTTTTTATACTGCTTTTTTTTAATTCACTAACGCTCTAAAAATGAATATTTCAGCCGCAGTAAAGAATCAACGTGGGCGGATTTTGGTTCTCGACATCCTTTACGATCGGTTACGATGCCTAGAGTACGGAGACCTGTACGATTTCGTCAACTTAGTGAGTTTGATAAGGGCCGTATAGTGGGACTTCGGGAAGCTGGACTTTCTTTTCGGGCAATTGCAGTTAGAGTGCCAAGAAGTGTAGACACTGTGGTTAGGTGTTGTCAGGCATGGCTTCGAGAAGGCCGTACGCAAAGAGCAAGGGGCACTGGACTTCGCCGTAGAACAACAGACCGTGAAGATCACCTAAGATTATTGGCCTTAAGGGAGCGTTTCTCCACTACCAGGTCCATTGCAAATGAATGGTTTGCAGAACACGGAAGACCTATTGGCATGCGAAGTGTTTACCGACGAATGAGAAGTTTTGGCTTGTTTTCATACCGGCCACACTGGGTCCTCCCTTTAACTCGAGAACACCGACGTAATCGCCTTGAGTGGTGCAACGGTCACTCTGGGATCAGGAATGGAACAGTATTGTCTTTAGTGACGAGTCTCGATTTTGTTTAGGCATGCACGATGGTCGTGCCAGGGTTAGAAGGCGACGTGGTGAAAGGAGGAGTCCACAGTTTTTTGTTGAAAGACATGTTCATCACACTGTTGGAGTTATGGTTTGGGGTGCTATAGCTTATGGTTCCAGGTCACCTTTAATCTTCATCAGAGGTAACATGAACGCGCAGCGTTATATCCACAAAGTTCTAGAACCCCATATTTTACCCTATCTTGACACCCTGGCAGATCCAACTTTCCAACAAGATAATGCCCGACCACATGTTGCAAGAGTCACAATAGACTTCTTCCAACATAATGATGTCACATTGTTACCATGGCCACCAAGATCTCCCGACTTATCCCCAATTGAGCACGTGTTTGATATGATGGGTAGGAGATTGCTCAATTTGCAACGTCCTCGTCAGACTCTAGATGCACTTCGAGAGGAGTTGGTGGTTGCCTGGAATGAGATACCACAGGAGGACATTGAACACCTGATCAGAAGCATGCCTAGGCGCGTTGGAGAATGCGTAGCATATCAGGGTGCATCCACACATAATTAAAGGACAAAGGGCTTTAAAGCAGTGCAATCATTTTGAAATTTTTATCATTTACTTATTATACTTCATTAAGTACTTATACAATATTTTATTAAAATAAAACCATTTAAACTGGATGTTCGGATTTATATGTCACTTAGTATAGTTCTCAGGCCTCTTACATTTTGATAATAAACAGAGAGCTCTGGAGAGTTTTTTGACAAAGTTGTGGGTTCCAAGGTGCAAGAACTAGAGTCAGAGGCAATTGGTTGCTATTTTATACTTAACAGATCGGCTCGCAACTTGCTACAAGCCTGTAAGTAAGAGGAGCAATGTTTAATATCGCAGGCGGCGTGATTAGTACACACGTTAAGCTCACCTTTGCTTCGTGAAAATAAAAATATAAAAGCATTTTACCTTTATTTTTAGAAGCATATGTTTGTTACCTGTCTCCCTAAATAAACTCATCAAAACAGAGAATTACTGTTTTAACAAGCGTAGTAAATGCCATAAGTGCAATATTAGCTTTTCATCGTTTCTGACAAACTATCGCATCGGATTGGATTTTAATAAACCACGTTGTCGGCTTCATATATGCTGGCGCTCTCATAGACCAGAGCAAATAGCATATACAGGGTGACTTTGAAGTGGAGTCATTAATTTTCAGATAATGATTTTAGAAGGAAGATAAACCAAAATATGTGTGTAAAAAAAATAAAAAAGGTTACCTTGTTTTATAAAGTATCCTCCCGACAAGTATTTCAGTGCGGTCCTGTATTTGATCGTGCGGTCTTGGAGCACCGGCATGCCCTAACCTGTGAGGTCTTAAGTCACCTGATTCACGAGCCCTTTGTACTACATTAACAAAGGCACGAGGGGTTGGTTGCACTCGATTGGGAAACCGATCCGCATAAATCCGTTATGCCGCGGCAGCATTTTGTAAAGACTCCCCCCCCCCGTAAATAAGAATCATGTCCACAAGTTCAGCATTTTCGTAAACATGTGCCATTTATGATTTCGTTTGAACCACTATTCACTCACGCGTTACCGACTGACACATTGACTGACCACAACTGAATAAAATTGTAGTAAAAACATCGTGATAAGCGTTTCAAATTCTTTCGCTTTTTTATTTCCGATGCGATGAACCGATAAGGCGGATTATATCCGTTGTTGCCAAACACGAGCACATAATATTATTATTGAGACAGGGCGGTACTCAAACCTCTAAAGGGCTATAACTTTGTTACTTTAATTTTACCAGAAAAATGTTAAAGGAAAAAACATTTCCTTTGATCAGATCTACTCACTGTTAAAATAAGTGACTCAACTTCGAAGTCACCCTGTATAATAGCGATGAGAAAGGGATGTATGTAGGTAATTTTTGTGTTTGATCATAAAACGTCAGCTCGCTACCTGTATTTTTTGAACAAAGGTAGAGGGAACGCAAATGCGAGCCCTTTGATATTTCTTTTTAACATAGATTACTGGATAGTAAGCTTATGGAGATGAAGCGCTGATGCTATTATGCAAAAAGTGGAGTTACGAGATGATTTGGTAAGTTTCTGGACTCGCAAATAGGCCTAGGTATCAGGCATTGATTTTCTGGACAATTAGACAGTCCCTGTGTACCAACGAGTTTGAAAAGATTAGAAAGAGTCATGAGTATTTACATTGCGTTGTTTGTCGCCAAAATTGCGTAGTTTTAGTGCCTACCTTTGACTCATTTTTCTACCAATGCTTACCAGTTAGAAAGGGATCAACATAATAATACTTACCGATGGAAACACCTACCTTCATCAGACTGGTGCTATCTTTTACAAATTATGTAAGGAGCAACACGTCTTGAAATCGTCTAACTCCGCAATTATCTGCAAACACTCGCACTTTTGAAAAAATAACACTGAAACTACGATTTTAAAGTCAAGAGATTGAGTTATGACAAGTGCACTTGGAATCTCATAACAGACTCTGATAATAACAAATCCTTGACTGGCTCTTTCTGAAATAGTTGCTGTCATCAAATACACAATTTCAAGCTGATCTGAACAATGGTTTCCTTCTTACAGCGATTTGACGCTACTTTACTGGATAACTAAACACTCCCTATGAAGACATGTGCAATTTCAAACTGATTTGGAAACAGTTTTCTTTTTACAGCAGTTTGAAATAGAGTTGCTCGGTGTTGTCCCATTTACACTGAGAAGAATTGAACGGGGAAGAGTGGGATACAAATACTGATATATTAAATGTATGAGAAAGTGATACTCCTTTATGATTAGCAGTAGATATTTAATCCAATTATTAAATTCAAAGGCAGTTGTACAGAAGTCCATGGCGGGGCACGTCGTGGACGCCCGAAAAGTGGTACCGGTGACGTTTTGTTAACTCTGTATACGCTAGTTTTAGTTTCAGATACTAAATGAATAACTACATATGAAATTACCCAGGCTATGCGCTTCTAGGATTACGGTTTGGAAACCCATTGTCAAGGTGAGTCCCGAATTCGTTAACTTTGAATGAAAAGTGAATTCAAGTAAGACTTTACCAACCTCATCAGGATTTGCAACAAATAAAATTGATTTTATGCATTGATTCATAATTATGGATGATATTTGTGTTTACCACTATAGCGCTAAATTCCAACTTCAAATAGCAGAGTGGACTGAGTTCGGGCGAAAAGTCAGGCCTAAACAAGTCAAAATCATCTTCCAACGGGACCACATACCTGCTCAGAGAAAAGCTCTGGCAATGTCAAAAATAAGTATGATAAACCACATTAACTCAGATCACGGTGTTGTGGAGGTTAGGTTTCGGTCAGAAGCCGCTGTGGCAGCAGAAACTCGCACAGGTCGCAAAACTTGGCATTACGGACATGCCGACTGGGAGGGGCTCAGAGACTTCTTCTCTAGCTTTCCTTGGAGAGATGTCTGTTTCACTGACGCGGATGCGTTGACTATTTGTTCTTCGATAACCGAAATTATCCACGTCGGAATGGAGGAATACATCCCTCACACAGTGAAAGCTCCTAAACCAGGGTCCAACGGCTGGTTCAACAAATCGTGTACACTGCTCGCCAGCAGAAGATCAAGGCCCACAGAACCTACTTACAAAACCCCACTGTAGAGAACAGACAAACCGACGTCGAGTCCAGAAACAAATATAACGAAGCGGTTCGCAATGCCAAAAACCAGCATGATATAAAAGTTAGGCACAGGGTAATGTCGCAGCGCAATGGCAGTCGGTCTTTCTGGACGCTGGCCAAGCAGATTGAAAAGAACTTCTCACACAGTAGCCTTCCACCACTTACGTGTCAGGATGGAACTATTGTATTCGACTCAAAAGCCAAGGCGGAAGTGCTAGCCAAGGTCTTTGCTGCCAACTCCACCATGGACGTCCCCACCAACGCCGTCAATTCAAAGGGTTCCCCACACTATGCGGGAGGTAACATTCAGGCATAAGACCGTAAGACGAGTGCTCTTGTCGCTCGACATCAACAAAGCTTCTGGTCCGGACTTGATTCCTGCCATTGTACTGAAGAGATGTGCAGTGGAGCTTGCTCCAGTTCTTTCGCGTCTCTTCCAGATATCTTATGAATCCGGCACCTTCCCAGAAAACTGGAAATTTGCTCATGTACAGCCCATCCCAAAAAAAGGATCTAAAACCGACCCTTACAACTACAGGCCTATAGCTCTGCTTTCTGTTATAAGTAAAGTGATGGAGAGGTGCATAAATCGCGAGCTTCTAGACTACCTCGAACGTCACAGCTTGATTAGCGACAGGCAGTACGGTTTCCGGCACCAACGATCCACAGGGGACCTCCTAGCTTACGTCACGCAACTGTGGAGTAAACTCATCCAGTCTCATGGTGAGGCTCATGTCGTTGCTCTTGACATCACGAAAGCGTTCGATCAGCTGTGGCACGCTGCCCTCTTAAGCAAACTTCCATCCTACGTCCTCCCAGAAAAGCTTTGCAGATGGGTGGCTGACTTTATCTCTGGCCGCAAGATATCCGTCGTAATTGACGGATTCTCCTCTTCATCCCACAATGTCAACGCGGGTGTTCCCCAGGGATCAGTCTTTGCTCCAACACTGTTTCTCTTACATATCAACGACCTCCTTTCCTGCACGATCGACTCAATCCACAGCTTCGCTGATGACAGTACTCTACATGCAGGAATTCAGAGTGACAAGCCGATATCTGCCGCTGAGCTGGAAAAAAGAAGACTAGCGACGACTTCTTCTCTGACAAGAGACCTGGAGGCTATCACTGCTTGGGGACGCAACAATCTTGTACAGTTCAATGCTTCCAAAACACAGTACTGTACTTTGACGAACAAAAAGCGTCCTAGCGCTCATACAGTTTCGATGGACGGTCGAATTCTACCAAAGAGCCATTAATTTCGGCTGGTCGGAGTCCAGATCACCGAGGACCTGATCTGGCACGAACACATCTCTTCAATAGCTGCAGCTGCTGGGAAAAAGCTAGGCTATTTGTTTAGGGCTAAGAAGTACTTTTCTCCGCATGACCTTCTCACTCTATACAAGGCCCAGATAAGGCCTAGCCTCGAGTATTGCTCACACATTTGGGGTGCTGCCGCCCCGACTACATTGTTCATGCTCGATGCTGTCCAGAGGAGGGCGGTCCGACTGATCGATGACTCTTCTCTAACAGACAGTCTCGGGACTCTTTCGCACCGGCGGGCCGTCGGCGATCTAGCTCTTTTCTATCGCTACACCAACGGGCTTTGCTCCTCAGAGCTCTCTTCCATGATGCCACCGCGTGATGTGCCTGCCAGACAGACCCGCCTGACTTCGGCGTCCCATCCTAACCGTGTCAAACTTCGTACATCCAGAACTGGCCGATACGACCGCTCCTTTGTCCCGAGGGTGTCTAGATAGTGGAACAATCTACGGGAGGAAGCTTTTCCCAGTTCTACTAACCTTAGGCAGTTCAAAAATCGTATTAACAAAATTTCTTTGGGATCATCATAGCAGCCGCGGTGTTCCGGCATTTAGGCTTCTGCCTGCGCGGCTGTTTCGATATAAATAAATAAATTAATTTGGAATCCTCTAAATATATACGAGGGTGGTCCCAGAAGTACTCGACCCAACGAAGAAAACCCAAAATTTTTGTAAAAAAATGTATTTGTTCTTCAACATAATCTCCTTTGAGCTCTATACACTTATACCAGAGGTGTTCAATAAGTTCGATATCCTTTTTATACGAGGCGTGTCCGTAAAATAAGTTCCACAAATTTTTTTCATATCAAAAAATTGGTTTAATTGCAAAGAAAATACATTTTTGGAAAGTTCAGTCTTTTTTTTATTTTTCTACATAATCTTCGTTGCGTTCTATGCATCTCTGCATTCGAGGCACCCACTTCTTCAAACCAGAGTCATAGAACTCTTCCGCCTGTCCGTGTAGAAAACTAACAACCGCGTTTTGCACCTCTTCATCTGTCTGTAATTGGGTTCCGCCAAGGTTTTTCTTCAACTCAGGGAAGAGATGGAAGTCACTTGGTGCTAAGTCTGGGCTGTAGGGTGGGTGAGACACCATTTTCCGTGAAAAGCGAGAAATTCTTGGGCCGCTTCAACCCGTTGCCGCCGGTGGTCTGCAGTGAGCATTCTTGGTATCCATCTTGCGCAGACCTTTGAATAGCCTAAATGTTCAGTCAAAATCTTGTCAATTGTGGTTTTGCTGACCTCCGGAATCTTTGTGCACAGCTCCCGAACTGTAATCCGTCGATCTTCAAGCATTGCCGCTTACGCTTTGGCAATTGTTTCGTCGGAAACCGATGGCCGCCCTGCACGGGCTTCGTCGTGGACGTCTGTTCGACCATTTTTAAAGTCCCTGACCCATCTACGCACCATCCCGCAGCTCATACAGTCTTCTCCATACACTTGACAAAGTTCTTCGTGAATTTCCTTCGCGGCCAGGAAACGAAAAACAGACCGCAACTCGCAGCTGGCGGGAGACGCTAGAGGAAGCTCCATCGCTGACGGCTGCTGAGCCAAGACTAAACGTCGCAGCGACGCTGGCTTGATGAGGGATTGGAGTGGGGGAACCAAACAATCTGCCTCTGTTGCCTGGCTGTGCATAGAAACGATCCTAGCGCCAGCGGCAGCCCGTGGAACTTATTTTACGGACAAGCCTCGTAATAAAAACTGTCTTGCTCGTCAAAATAGCCATTAACTGCCGACATCACTTCTTCATCGTTGGAAAATCTTTGACCACTGAGCCATTTTTGGAAGTTTGGAATAATCCGAGGGAGCTAAATCTGGTAAATAGGGTGCATGAGGCAGCAATTCAAAGTTTAATTCGTTAATTTTGGCCATTGCAATAACGGATTTGTGAGCTGCTGCATTGTTTTGATGAAACAACACTTTCCTCTTAACCAAATGCGGCCGTTTTCGCTTGATTTCATCGCTCAAACGTTGCAATAAGTTCGCATAATACTCGCCGTTGACAGTTTTACCTTTTTCACGATAGTCAATGAAAATTATCTCACGCGCATCCCAAAAAACCGACGGCAAAACCTTGCCTGCAGATGAAACGGTCTTTGCCTGCTTTGGAGCCGGTTGTCCCTGTTGAGTCCATTGTTTTGATTGTTCTCGGGTGTGAAGCGATGGACCCACGTTTCATCCATGGTTATAAAACGACGCAAAAGTTCTGCTTTGTTGCTAAACACTCTACTGAAGCATCTTCACGACACTGTTTTTGCTCGATTGTGAACAGTCGCAGCACCCATCTTGCACACAGCTTTTTCATGTCAAAATTTTCAGATAATATGCGATGAACCGCACTTTTTGAAATGCCTACTATCTCTGCCAGCTCGCGCACTTTCAGTCGACGATCATTCAGTACCGCAGTACCGCTTTATGAATTTTCTTCACCATTTCTGCAGTCGTCACCTTATTTGGTCGACCACTGCGATGCCCGTCTTGGCACCTCATACGGCCTCGTTTAAACTCTGCTACCCTGTTGTAAACGAAGGAGCAGACTCACCTAGAGTAGAATCCAGTTCAGCTTTTATATTGGTTGGGCTGAGGCCTTTGAAGAAAGATATTGTACCACATAACGATGACCAATTTTCTCTATTTTCACAAATTCACTGAAAACGTTTAGGATTGATGGCTGCCAAACAAATACTAAACAGCGTGGCGTCTTCGAACTTGACACATATGCTTTATAGATTGCATAGTTTCTAATACAATGATATTTATCAAACAAGTATCGCCATCTCTAGGTCAAGCCGGGTACTTCTGGGACCACCGTCGTATATCATGCTATTCCATTTGAAAAAGGTCCATTTAAAAGCACTTTTCTGGGAAAACGTGCATGTAAAGAAGATATTGCTCGTAAAACTTAGCATTAGACCTACGGCTTCTGTATCAGTCATTTCTCTCTAAGTGGCGATATAAAAATGTTAGGGGGCTAATTTATAGCGAAACACTCTGTACATGTGTGTTTTCGGGGGAGGCCAGGAACCGAGAAATCGTAATTGTGCTTGCCGGAGCCCGAAGTTGGTCCCGCACGATTGCAGCAACGCATATTGGCAATCGCAGACAGCGGCGGCTGAAGCGTGGAACGTTCCAAAGCGCGCTTGTTGCTTCTAATTGCAATCGTATTGCCAATTTTGCGACGCAAAATCCCATCTGACGCTCTCTTAATTACTTCTGTGTTAAAATAGGAAGCGGTCAAAACATGGTAACGAAATCATGCCTACTCATAACCCGAGATTACAGCTGATACTATAGGGTCACTAATCAATTTACTGAGCAATAAGCAGGTTTGGTCAAAGCTTTAAAGGCTTTTGGAAGACCAACAACCACCATGCACCTGGATTAGACCATTCTGATTTTGGAGTCTGAAATATTCACGGATCTGCTTTTAACGATGATCATTGCTATATGAGCTTAGAAAAATATACGTTCTCCCTCCCAAGTGTTATTTGGGGCTGGATTGTCAGCTATCACAAACTGTTCCGGATACCACCAAATTCTTCTAGAATTGGTCAAAGAAAGAAATTTTGCAGCAGGTGGACGCGGAGCAATAGGTGGTAATCTGGAAAGCGAAAATTAGATGATGCTGGCTAGGCTGGCTTTCTTTTCCTGCTACTTTTGACAGTTAGACCTACAATTACATTAGCGCCACCCAGTGGGCGCAAAATTGGCAATCGGTACTACTATCACTTAAGTCGTTGATCTTCATGTTCACATCCCGTACTCAAGGATATCAGTGGCAATGTTTACACCATAGGCTGCAAACCACATAATCGTGATGTTACTGTTCCAAGAGATGGCGCATCAGCAGCCCATTTAAACTGACTATTAAGCCAAGCCTTTTTAAGACAACACACACCATAATGTAACACTTGAAACTTATCCTGTGGAGTTGACGCTGATAGGACTCTATGATAGTCTACCTGATAAATAAAGCCACATAAATATGCTTGAAGTACTTTTCTCACTGACGCTTCGGTCACGGCGGTGGCCTTTTTAAAAGTACAACTTACACTAGCAATATATTTTGTCGGTTGAGGGTTGATTTGTTTTCTTTCTTCTTTGCTATACAGTGTGCCTCGTCAACGTTTATCTCTGTCTGTTGTAGTTTGGAATGTTAATAAGGAAATGGAGTCAATTAGATTGACTCTATGCTTTCCACGCCTTCGAAATAACGTCCAGTACAATTTTTCATGAAGTGGCATTAAAAAGACGTGAGTTTTGTGTTAACCATAGCACTATTTCGGCTTTTAATGGGAAAAAATGCTTAGATTGCACCAATGAAGGTGTCAGTACGCGTTTGACTCATTTCTTGTAGCGTTGTCTTCTACTTGCTTTTATTAGTCCATCGGATCCATTACCCAACATAAAATATTTGCAGCCCCTTGGCGCACGGTAACTGTGACCGATAGTTATGCGATTCGTCTGCTGAAAATGTTTTTAGGGGCAAATTTATGGTTTGTCGAATATGTCTAATAGGTTCGCAGAATAACCAGGATGGAAGTGTATATTAATTCTCTAAACTGTCAAAAAAAGTTTGAACGAGTTTTGTTTTGGTTTCTGGCATTTTTCTGCACCGCCCCTGCATCGATTTTCAAAAAGCTTCTGTATCATTGACATAGGAGCAAAATTGTGAAACAATTTTATTCAGATGCGAGCAAGACTTAATTTATAGACGTGTCAAGGATTTTGCGGACATACCGACAAACCGACAGAAAGTCCGACGGAAATGAGTTACATCGTCAGAAGGCATTGGAACTAATCAATATGTGGCTTCATTTAGCAGCCAGACAATCATGGAATCCTATAAATGACCATATTCATACCGTGGCCACTAGTACTGCTTTAAGCCCTTATACAGGGTGACCCATCTATGTATGGACGGAATATTACTCATAAACAATTACATTTTGGGAAAATCTATTCACGGCATGTTATACATGCAATTTGAGAGAACATTTTTAAAATATTGGCAATTATACAGGATGTCCCAATTTTGACCTACATATCACAGCTGAGATTTTTTTAAAGGAATGCATCAAATTTTGTTGCATATTTTGATGAACCAATTCAAAAGAAGAAGATTGATATGACATACTATGGGGTTTTGGTAATTAGCTACTGAGATGTAAGGTGTTTTGTCCAGAAAAACCGTCCACTCCACCTCAATCCGCCACTTTGAAATCTGGAGTTCTGAATTTTGTATCAAAGAAACTGACACACTTCGGCTTTTATCTTATTTATTACTTTTTGGAATTTCCATTTTTGCTCAGACAGGGTATGGTGGTCAAAAACGCAAATTGAACTTTTTCTCAAAAATTTCAAATGCATCACCCTGTATATTTGTGCAGGTTTGGATTCAGTTTTTTATAAGCTCTTTTTTTGGTAATAGGTTTGATTCTGATGAAATCACTAGATTTTGAGTTATTAAGCTTTTAATAGAACATCACACCAAAATTGAAGAAAAAATCACATCAACCATGGAAACAAAATACAAACAGTGGGCTAGTTCCATATTGCCACTTAAAGTACATATTTGAGGTAAAAACTAATAACAATCAGAACAGTATAAATCAGCTTCAGGCGTAATAGAGAAAAACAACTATAACAACATAGACAAACAACTACCACTACTCAATACCTAATCTACAAAACCTGCTCGAAAACATCCCCACGTTGTAGTCTTTGGATAAATGCCCGTTGCACATCCTTCAGCATGTGTTCCCTTATGTTCAAAAAAGCATCCTTAATCCTTTCCTTTATATTTTCCGGGGTAGATGGTGGATACCTATAAACCTCTTGCTTAACGTAGCCCCATAGCAAGAAGTCCATCGGTGTCACATCTGGTGATCTAGGAGGCCGAGGTATAGGCCCATCACGACCAATCCAACGACTGTTATTCCAGGTGTCCGAATAGTTACGTACACGATTATGATAATGCTCAGGTGCGCCGTCATGTTGGTAGTATATACGCATCCGAGTTTGCAGGATGACATCCTCCAAAAGCAAAGGCAAATGCTCGATCGAAGAATTCAAGTAGTCTGTACCTGTTAATCTGTTGTCGAAAAAGGAAGGCCCGATAACTTGTCTGCCAATAACTCATCCCAAAACATTTAAGCTCCATTTATTTTGGACATTTATTTGCCTAACCCAATAAGGGTTTTCCTTCACAAAATAGTGCATGTTATGCCTGTTGACAACACCTATGCCGTTAAAAGTTGCCTCATCGCTAAAAAGAACCTTATCCAGGAAAGTAGTGTCTTCACTCACTTTATTTAGCATTATTCTATTAAAGTCGCTTCGAGCTGAGAAATCCTGAGGACGAAGGCCTTGATGCAAGCATAGGTGATATGGATGGTACCTATGCTTGTGAATAATCCTTTGGACAGAAGCTCTGCATATATCAGTTTCTGCTCCAATTTGCCGTGCACTTAAATGAGGTTTTTCTTGCAACTTTAATACCACCAACTGATTCGCCTCATTGGTGACACTTGTATTATTTATTCATTTTCTACTATATTCCACTGCTCCACTTGATTCAAAACGTTCTCGTAGTGTGGAAAATGTTTCCGGCTTTGGATGTGGCATATTAGAGTACCGTTGCTTATAAATGCGAGATGCTGGGAAAATATTTATTTGGGCTTCGCCCAAAACGAACACCATACTTACCATTTCTTCTTTAGAAAAGTTCATTTTCAAACACGTTTTTATTATAATGCTCACAAAGCTAGTTTTGACAGTTTGTAACTAATCAACAATTTATTTGTTTCCAAGGATGATGCAATATTTTAGGGAATTGAGCCGTTCCATAAAAGACGTGCGAATAACCGAAAAAATAGCCGTGTCTAGTACCAAAAAAAGAGCTTACAAAAAATTAAATAGAAACGTGCACAAATATACAGGGTGATGCACTTGAAATTATTGAGAAAAGTTTAAATTCGAAAAAGTAGCAAATAATATAAAAGCTGAAGGGTGTAAGTCTTTATTGATACAAAATTCAGCACTCCAAATTTCAAAATGGCGGACTGAGGGTTGCCGAAGTGGGGAGTTTTTCTGGACAAAACACCTTATATCTCAGTAGCTACTTACCAAACTCCCATAGTATGTCATATCAATTTTCTTTTTTTGAATTGGTATAACCAAATATGCAATAAAATTTGAGGCATTCCATTTCAAAATTGTCAGCTTTGATATGTAGGTCGAAATTGGTATAATGGCCAATATTTTAGAAATGTGCCCTCAAATGTCATGTATAAGATCCTATAAATAGATTTTCCCGAAATGTATTTGTTTATGAGTAACATTCCGTCCACACATGGATGGGCCACTCAGTATAGTGCACAGTAAGAAACTTTCTATCAAATAAGCAGCCATATATATCAGCCTACATGCTGGCGAAGACTTTGGAGTCATCTTTTGTCTCAACTGCGGTTAATTCTAGGTGATCTGTGATTCCTTGAGATATTACACAAAAGTGCCTAAATGCTTGATTACAATGGTATTCTGATATATGTACAGTAAGAGTAGGCTAACGATCATTTGGTTTCTTCTTTCTTCTAGTAGGATCACTTAGTATACAAAGTAATTTCGTTTTGTGTTCCGAGCTTTATTTTCGTGAGCTGTCTCTGAGAGTAATTGCCAGTGTCCACCATATGTTCTCATTGCGATTTTACGCGAACATAGCCCTTCTACAGGATTCCTCAGTTCAAGCAGTTGAATGGCAGAGGGTTCCTGATGTATCAATCAACACGTTGTTCCGATAACATGTGACTCAGTCATTGAAACTACTCTAGGGATTTTTCGAACAATTTATTTGCTATGCATGTTTGCTTTGTAAGTATAACAGTTGAAACGATTTTTTAACACTTCCGTAATCTTTTAGAGCATATACCATTTTAAGATAACATACACGGAATTTCGCAGCTAACTTCCCATCACAGTTACGTAGGAGTAGGCGGTCTTGATAATCTGAAAAGATGAAGAGATCATCACATCTCAAGGTGGTTCGTGACACTAGAGCCGATTTTACAGCATTCAGTTAAAAGCTGAGCTCCAGGTGATACTCTATATCACACATACTGTTAACACAGCTTGGAGAAAATCGCATGTGAATTCCTCTAGTGCAACGATGTCCAAAAAGAAGCAACAGATGACTATTTATTTATGAAAGAGCTTCAAAATAAATTTTTAATGGTGTAACTATTTACAATAAGCGGAAAGGTATTTACTATGTATTCTACGCTGCTGTCAGTCAGTCCGTTGCATTTTGTAAGCAGTGGTAGAAACACCAGACAAATACTACCTTCACTCAATCATAAGAATTTCGGTGTTTTTGTCGCGGAAAAGACGAGACCACTGGAATATGCAAATGAGAGACATTGTTGATCAGTAAAACTAAACCATTTTTCACGAATATTTTTTTATTCTTCAATCACCCTAAACAAACTCATTTATAAAATGTATGTATTGTATTGTCATTTAAATATTTTTCCATTTTTGTAAATACATACATCCACCAATACAAATTTATTTTATTAAAGTTTCATAGTATAATTTTTACGATTGCAAATAATATCTGGCGCCGCTAGCAGGGTAGGTGGCAACTCCGGCTACTGCTGAGGCTTAGAACCTCTTTCATAGATGTAATGGGGGAATTTGCGTTCGGCTTTCTCGGCCGAAATGGCAGTCTTTTTTGACAGCGACAGGAGATCTTCATAGCTGGTTGCTAACTACCAGATGAGAGTTAACCTTACATTATTTAACGAGTCTTTTGAATATGAATCCTTCAGACTCAATTATGGTATACCCTCCGAAATGATATCCTTTTCTCTGTGGTAATGGTGGACTAGTTAAAAATGACTGTCCAATGTCCTTTCGATAACCATAATGAACTCACATTCATGTAGTATAGTATCTGATTGAACTTTCGTACTTAACAGTGGAAATCCGAGGGATCATTTGCTGGATGAATTTGTTGCACACATAACAGGCAGTTTTCGGCATTACGAGAAATTGATAGGAGCTAGGTGAATTGTGGGGAACTACGGTTATCCATAGAGAATTACAGGAATTAGGCAAGGTATTGAGCCAAGTGTTTTAGTTTCATGGTAAAAATTACGCAATATGACATGTAGGTTGGCCAATGTATCAGATGCCTGTTTCTCGGTGCTGGTTGCCCATAAAGCGGCCACTCGCAATCGGAATTCAGATTCTGAATAGCCCAGGAATTTATAAAAACCTGACAGAGTCTAATATTCCTGGGCTGTTTCGAATCCGGAAACAAGCTGAATAAAGCTTTACCTCAATGCCATATAAAAAGTGGTACGGTGTATGTAATTCATTCATCAAATCGTTTAACGATAGCATAAAGCACATAAAAAATAAGGTTATTTCAGATGACGCAGAAGCATCGGATCAGATTATACAGGGTCCGCCAAAGGAACCTGATGAGTTTCAACATGAAACTACAAATGTATATTTCAAGATATTTGTTTTCATATATAAGTAATCGAAAATGTATTACATGCCATTTTATGTATGGAAAATAACTTCGGTCAAATGATGTCCTTCACTGCGGACACACTCTTCCAAACGGTTTCGCACATTCCCCATTACGCGCTGTACCATACTCATCGGAATCGCGCTAATTTCATTGCGAATGTTTTCCTTCAATTCTTCAATGGTCCTTGGGCTCGTTAAATATACCTTGCTTTTGAGATAACCCCATAACCAATAGTCACAAGCCGTGAGATCGGGAGACCTTGCCGGCCAAGGAACATCTCCATTCCGCGAAATGACTCTTCCTGGAAACATTTCTCGCAGTCGAACCATTGTTGCTCGTGCTGTACGCGCTGTGGCGCCATCTTGCTGAAACCATACAGTATTTAAATCTATGTTCCGTCGACGAAGCCCTGGTTCCAAAAATGTGTTTAACATTTCCAGATAACGTTGCGAATTGACCGTGACAGAATTTCCAGCATCGTCCTCAAAAAAATAGGGTCCAATTATGCCGAATCGCGACACTCCGCACCAAACAGTAACCTTGCAACTATGAAGGGGTCGCTGGTGAAGTTCTCTCGGGTCTTCTGCACACCAGTAGCGAAAATTCTGCTTATTTACGTAGCCTGATAACTCGAAATGCGCCTCATCAGACATAATTAAGCCACCTAAAGCGTTTTCATCCAAAAGTTCCAGAAGCTGGTTGCTTGCTGTCAAACGGTTCACAAAGTCTTCAGCTGTCAGTCCTTGAACCATCGCTAATTTGTAAGGGTGATAATGTAAATCCTTATGCAAAATACGCCGCACTGTTGTTTCTGAAAGCCTTAGACTAATTGCTTGTAGCCTAGCTGAACGACGTGGACTTTGCTGCACCGCTGTTCGCACCCTCTCAATGTTGGCTGGAGTCCGAACTGTTCGACGCATTCCTGGTGGCTTAGCTTTCATTGCTGATGCAGATCGACGAAAATTTTTGACCCACAACTTAATTGTGTTACGGCATGGAACAGAACCATGACGTCCGACATTGAAATGTGTACGAAATAGACGCTGTGTAATGATCACCGAGTCGTGATTTTTAAAATACGTCTCGACAACAAAAACACAGCTCCATGACTACTGAAATGGCATCTACTACCGATGTCTTGCCCTCTGTAACCGATGTTCTACGTCAAAAAACAGCTTCGTACTATCCATTCTGAAAACGTCAGGTTCCTTTGGCGGACCCTGTATTATTATCCATCAACGCTTTATTACATAGGAAGTAGTAAGTACATATTTGGAATACTTAACTTGGAACACTTAGTTATCTAAATAAATGTAAACGACGTATGTATTTTTTTGCCGTAAACATAACGTCCTAAGTCACACGAAACCACAAGTAGGTACTAAAAACTTGACGCCGTCATGACATTTCCTGCTACCAGCCACACGGGAACGAGAAGTCTACTTTGAAAACTATTTCGGTAAGAATGCAAACATTGATAATCATTTACTATGAGACGCAAAATCTGCATTGCAATTATTTGAACTCTTATGTGTCCTTGTTTGTTTACAATTTTATTTTGATTTTGTGAATATATTTGGAATTAAAAATGTGAGATGGAATTTTATGTTATTATATCATGTTGTTAATTTGGAATACTGAAAGTGAACATAATTTGGAATAGTATTTATGGTATAGGTATTAATTCCTCTGTGTTTTTTAAAAATATCAACATCTCACAAATACACAAGAAAGAGATGGGAAAAAGGAGGAAATGTGCTTAATGCGCGAATTGTGGGTTCACGCTGCTTGTGGTTGTTATGAATCCGGTGTCGGTGTGTCTGTCTTTGGTTATCGGAAGAACAGTAACTAAGAACACTAAACTATACGTTCAGGCTGAATACTGATTTGTGATTATTGTGACTGATAACTTAATAATCATTAATGATTATAAGCTATTTTGTTAAACAGGTTAATTACCAAAGACTGAAAAAAGGTTACAAGGTTGAGAAATTCATTAGCTTCTATGAAAAAAGTGAAAACAGTTGTCAAAAAAGGTGATTATAATTTGGAATACTACTGATGGGGTTCCTGGTTGTTATTTTGTTTCATTGCTCGTATCATTAAAATTCAATAATTTCCAAAAATTTAATCTTGCAATTTATTTCCAAAAAACAAACCAGTATTCCAAATATGCTGCAGTTCCGCTACAGAGTTACCTCATCTACATCATTTTGGATAATTGTCTTTCATTGTCAAGAAGGATCGTAAGAAAAGAATGTAAAATTACCCTTATAAATAGAGCGTACTCATATCTTCCAAACAGAATAGCTGGAATTATACAGACCACTTGACTTCTGGCAATCATAAACTGGACGGTCCTCATCTCAGAGGCTGTTCCTTGATACCAGTCCATACAATACATGGCATCAGCTGCCCCTGATGTCTGAAAATCAATAAAATTGAGACTCTGTTACAGGACGTTATCAGGAAATTTGAGAGCAGATTCACTATATTACAATATGAAAAAAGCACTCCATTGGTTTCTACAAAGAAATAGTATTTGCAAAGAGGCAGAAGCAAGCTTCTAGTATCCGTTTTCCAACATTGCCCAAATAACGTGGAATTTATCGATATTGTCCGGTCATAATGCATGGTGCCCAACTTAACTGGCCATTATCGTCATCCATCGGCTCTTAACGTCACTGAACGACTTCTCGTCTTTGTCGGAGTGAAATGCCTTTCGCACATGATTCAACCATGACTTTTCATAGGAAAGTGGTCCTTACGAGACCAGACATCAAATAGCAAGCTCCTAATATGACCATACCTTATCCATTATTTTTTGACCGGCTCTGCTGAGTATGGCTAAGGCGCTCATGTAGCCAACGAGGAAAATCACAGCTCCGAGAGGCTTACTCTGAAACGTTAGTCATATAGAATAAAAACGGTCTTTAGGAGTCTCAAATAAACCAACGCTGGCAACAGTTCATAAGAGACTAGCGCAATAGGCGTGCTAACGCAATGCCGTTTATTGTGGAAAATCTAACAACTAGACATCGGCTGATATATCTTTTCCGACATAAATAATTGACAAATTTTGAAGTGAATTTTCAGCTTATGCCTATTATCACTGGTAGTTATTAGATCAATTTTGTATCACTCTGTTGCATGCGGCAATTTGTGCAAAACATAGGTTTGTTATAATGTTTAGTTAGATCCTAGAGATACTATTAAAGCAAAAACAAACAAAAGATTTACGGTAGTAAGTAAAAATTTGTGGTGATTAATTTTATACATATATTCTACCATACTACACCCTGTACAGTATGGTGAGCTGGTAGGTCACAGACAACAAGTGTGCAGTTTTTGATATTTTTTTAATTCTGTCATATATTGTCAGATTGTACGTTACGTATGTTGACAGTTAGCTGTTAGGTATCAGGTTGGTAGTTAGGCACCCAACTAGCAAAGTAGTGCTATAAGCTTTTGCTAAAAGAACCGTTCAGCCATAAAAGCTCTCTATTGTTGTTGCCTGAACACCAAAATGCTGGCCTAATGTTGTGTGGAATGCAAATTGGCTTTCTGCAACATATTTGCTCTAAAATGAGGTGTTTAAAATATTCTTATAGCATAGTTACACAACACCTTATAGGACAAATTTTTTACTCTTGCATAAACGTTTATACACTATTTTACACGGCATATGTGCAGGTTAGTCAAAATGGTTGTATTGTGGCATCCATGGTAATGTTTATAAAACAAACCCGAGCCTTGTTGTTTTGCTGTGCAAATTTACTACTTTAGCCAACAAATTGCTCCCAACGGAAGCACTTATACAACTGTTGTTTAGTGACTGTTAAAGGCTGTACATATGCTAAATATATCGGTATACAGCTTCACCATAACCTAACTTTCTGCTGTCATATTTCAGTTAAAATGCCATAACCAATGTTTTAAGATAAATAACGCATGGATATTGGTTAAAAAGGTTTTATCAACTGTTCAAACAGAAGATATAGATCTGGTACAAATTCTAGGTAAATCATTCGACTCTGTCGGTATTTCATTTCTGACATTTGTCAAATTTTTGTGTAACACCTGCAGGCAACACCAAAATATTCTAATAAACTAAAGACAACTTGGACGATGCCATGATTATACACAACCACCCGCCATATTGGGCAAACATTTATTCCTCTATTTGATATTAAATAATTATACTTCAGTTCGAAATTACAGATATAAAGTAATAAACATTAGTGTAATTGTGTCTAGATAAAGGATTTGTGGAAGATTTAACGCAGACAAGTTCAGTTTTCCATCTTAAAAATCTAGACATACTTTTGATCATTATCAAAATATGAATCAAAAACGAAGAAATTGCGTAACTACTTTGCACGATAATCACAATAAAATTTGCCGCGCAAGTAATTCAATAGCCCTATATCATAATGTAGAAGTTTATCATATACCTGTGTATGAAATTCACAATGACCGATATGTAAGTAAACAAGATGACTGTATTGTGTTAGTTATATATTCTTTAGTTCGTCTATACAATACATAAGAAATCGTTTGGTTGCAATAAAGTAGAATCACGTAACAGAATAGTTGTACAGTTGACAAAAACTGAATCTTGCACTGACGCAAATGTCCTATAGCGGCTGCAGGAGGCTTACACTTTTGTTGTATAACTGTTACCTGCAGCCCTTAAACAACACCTTAAATGACTGAAGTGTCCTATTACGTGTGCCCATTCCGCTTGTATAGCTGTTCTAAGAGAGTTTTGCCAATGTTCTTACAGTATACAATGCTGTGTAAGGAATACTGTATAATCATTCTTGCAACTCTAATAGGAGTGATAATTGTTAGTTGGGCAGTTATGTTCGGCACAAGATGGTTCCTCCTAGAAATAAGTATTCAATTCTGTAATATTGCTACAACGTTGTAAATCTTACATAGTTACATCAAACCTTAGCCCATACCGCGGCGAACATTGTCTGCTCAAAACTCTACCCGTCAATACTCGTATAAATTAAATATCGAAAAACAAAGTTTGAACGATTTAGAATTTTCTTGCATGTAGCTCTACTGCACCTGGATCTATTTGCAAAACCATTAGATCTTTTTCGGCCTAATGATAGTAATAACCTTGGCAAACTCTAAGCGATACTTGTAAACTTATAAATGATCCGGGAATTAGCGGACACATCGACACAGCCAAACGGAAATAAGTATTACTGCGTATTTCGAAATGTACGTGTCACATAACGTCGTAAGAAGATCGATGTTTGTCATGACCACAATCCTTTCTGGCGAATTACTGGTATGGAAAGTGAAATTGTACGGTCGCAGTATTTATAACTTACGTTTTGGACCTGATTAGCAATTGCTCCAAAAGAGACTGCCCAAAATAACGACATATATCCGAGGACATCTGTGAAGCCATCTTTGATCTGATTTGCTAAGCTGAAACAGAAAATCGCTATTAATTTGAATGGAAAAATTTTAAATAAGACAATGGGTATTAGTTACAACGAACAAGTCCAAAGATACACCTTCCAGCACAATTTTGTTTCTGAAGGATTACACTATAATTAGGTTATAAATCTGGCGCGATTTTCAAGCAGAAGTTTAAAACTTCTAGAGTTTCTATATTTGTGGTGAACAACAAATTCTAATAGATTAGATCTGTTTAGGCTGCATTGTTTGTCGCCAAAATTGTGTAGCTTTATTCGATCATTTTGCCGGAATTGCCTACCATTGTCTACGAAAGAAATTAACCAATGCACCGTCGTACATTTTTCTCTGGAATGGGGAATGACGTAGCAAATCATACTGGGTGTGGCAAAAAAAACGGAAGTAATTATTTGTCAACTGTACAAATGAAAATACAGGAAAAAATACTAGGGCATTTGCTTGAATTATACTCGGCATCTCTAAGTAGTTGTTATGAATAAATGGCCAAAAGCAAATAAGTAGTTGAGCATAATATGAAATCACTGCTACTGTACGATTGTCACTATATTTAACCAATAATAAGGTTTGGAACCAACTTAACTGATTCGATATTCATGGTTTTTTTTTTGGTGCACAGCATATCATTAATAAAATCTGGTAGCACTAAACTGAGAGCGCAACATTACTGTTTGTACCACGTAAGAAAAGACCTTTCCCGAGAAACTTCGGATTCAAAATTAAAGTAGATAAGACTCAAAGCTAAGCTTTGGTTGGTCTCATTCACTATGCATCAGCTAGTTGAGCCTTGAAATGAGCACTCAAAGAAACAAGAATTAGAACGACTGATTCAGAATTGTCCAGGTAAGAGCCCACCCAACTGGCAAAGTAGTGCCATGAGCTTTTGGTAAAAGAACCGTTCAGCCATAAAAGCTCTCTATTGTTGTTGCCTGAACACCAAAATTCTGGCTTAATGCTGTGTGGAATGCAAATCTGCTTTCTGCAACATATTTGCTCTAAAATGAGGTGTTTAAAATATTCTTATAGCATAGTTACACAACACCTTATAGGTCAAATTTTCAACCGTTGCATAGACGTGTATACAACTATTTTCGATGGCATATTTGCAGGTTAGTCAAAATGGTTGTGTTGTGGCATCCATGGTAACATTTACAAAACAAACACGAGCCTTGTTGTTTTGCTGTGCAAATTTACTACTTTAGCCAACAAATTGCTCCCAATGGAAGCACTTATACAACTGTTGTTTAGTAACTGTTAAAGGATGTACATATGCTAAATATGTTGGTATACAACTTCAACATAACCTAACTTTCTGCTGTCATATTTTTGTTAAAATGCCATAACCGATGTTTTAAGACAAACAACGCATGCATATTGGTTAAAAAGGTTTCGACTCTGTCGGTATTTCATTTCTGACATTTGTCAAATTGTTGTATAACACCTGCAGGCAACACCAAAATATTCTAATAAACTAAAGACAACATGGACGATGCCATGATTATACACAACCACCAGCCATATTGGGCAAACATTTATTCCTCTATTCAATATTAAATAATTATGTTTTAGTTCGAAATTACAGATGTAAAGTGTAATTGTGTCTAAATATAGGATTTGTGGAAGATTTAACGCAGATAAGTTCAGTTTTCCATCTTAAAAAGTCTAGACATACTTTTGATCATTATCGAAATAAGAATCAAAAACGAAGCCCTTAGAAATTGCGTAACTACTTTGCAAGATAATCACAATAAAATTTGCTGCGCAAGTAATTCAATAGCACTATATCACAGTGTAGAAGTTTATCATATACCTTTGTATGAAATTCACAATGGCCGATATGTAAGTAAACAAGATGACTGTATTGTGTTAGTTATATATATTCTTCACTTCGTCTAAACAATACATAAGAAATAGTTTGGTTGCAATAAAGTAGAATCACGTAACAGAATAGTTGTATAGTTGACAAAAACTGAATCCTGCACTGACGCAAATGTCCTATAGCGGCTGCAAGAGGCTTACACTTTTGTTGTATAACTGTTACTTGCAGCCCGTATACAACCTCTTAAATGACTGAAGTGTCCTATTAGGTGTGCCCATTCCGCTTGTATAGCTGTTCTAAGAGGGTTTTGCCAATGTTCTTACAGTATACAATGCTGTGTAAGGAATAGTGTATAATCATTCTTGCAACTCTAATAGGAGTGATAATTGTTGGTTGGGCAGTGTCTATGTGCATTTAGTAATGCAGATAAGGTGCTCATTTGAAAGCCTCCCACCACTGATTAAAAATAAAAACGCCGAGACACGTCAAAAGATTTGTCAAGGGAGACAACTGATTAACCAAAGCTACTTCACCCCCTTTCACCCTCTGCCCCCCAGGGTCATATACTTAAAAATTCTAAATGACAAGGCGTATCGAGTGATAGCTTGTCTGAAAGGTCCTTCGAAGTCCTTTGTTTTGACGTTTGATTTTTTAAAATCGATCGAATCGTTTTCAAGAAAATGAGAAAAATCTTTACTGATCTTAATTTGTTCAGATAGAAAACGAAAACACAGAAAAATATTTTTTTTTTATACTAAACACCCATTGGGTACCGTGGGGCTATAGGGGGATACGGAACGCGACACGGACCCTGGCGAGGGAACACGTGTGCATGCAACATGTATACATTCTGGCTCCGCCTACGAGATCCGCCGGGTGGTACCTCCACGATCGACAGTCAGAGACCATCTACCACCTACGGACAATCACAACATCCATAGCCAATTGAAAAATTTCTCCTGGGACGGGACTCGAACCCGCACAGCGCACGGCGACTGATCAGGAGACCGAAGAGTCTACTAATGCGGCCACCGCTGCTGCCTTACAGTATATCATTTTATATTCCAATAAGTTTTCAAAATGTTGCCCGCTATTGGCCAAACAATGATATAGGTGATCTTCAAATTCCTGACGGACATTTTCAAAAACATGTTGTGGGATATCATGACTGCTTTAACTGCGTTAACAAAGTTCATCCAAACCTTCAGGCTGGGGAGTAATTTTAAATGGAAAAAGTCTAATGGCGTCAAATCAGGAAATCTAGCAGGCCACAGTATAGACCCTTTTCGCATTATCCACTTATCTGAAAACTCGTCGACTAGCCATTGCCGATCCGAACAACATAGTGAGGAGGAGCGCCGTCTTGCTGGAAATATATTTCAGCCTCATCAAGTATAGGGTTTCCATCCTCTTTGATCTGGTCTTCAATGGTTTCAGTGATAAGCGCATTGATGATATTTTCCAACATATACAAATAAATGACTCCATTCAAATTTCCATTAATAACAATGGCAAAATCACTTTGTTTCCTAAAATGCCTGCGCATACATTAATTTCTTGGGGGTACTGGGTATGCCCTTCTACAAAAGCATAAGAACTTTCATTGCTCCAATACCTGCATTTAAGCTTATCCACAAATTCATTTAGACAAAAAGTGCATTCATCACTGAAGCAGTTATCCTTTACATGAATGGTATTATCGTTAACGGTTGCAGTCGTTTGTTAACATAATTCAACTCGCCTATCGAAATCGTCTCCTGTTAACTCTTGCAATATTTTCATTTTGAATGTATGAAATTTATGGAGTTTAGTAACTGTGTGCATAGATCCTGATAGAACACCAGTCTCAGCAACAGCGTAATGAACTATTAAGATTTATTCCAAAATGACCGAAAACTTCATCCAAAACTCTCCGATGATCATGTTTTTCATTTTCAACCGATCCAATTTGAGTAAATTTAGTAACAAGGTCGAAAACATACCTATGCGAAGTTATTTTCCCCAGATGTCTGGCGTTAAACGTGACGGCAGTTTGCCGAGCACATTGATTTTCAACACCATAAATTAGAATCATTTACACTCTTTTGTCTAGTATGTAAACCATTTTGTAAGTAAAATCTGAATTAATAAATTAATTTTCACTATCTCAGGATTGTCACAAAGATAACTAAGTAAAATCTGAATTAATAAATTAATTTTCACTATCTCAGGATTGTCACAAAGATAACTAACAACAAAATCTTTCAACAAATAACTAAACAGCTATAACAATAGATATAGTTCGTCCAGGATATCTGTGTTGACGAAAAGAAAGCGCAAAAATCGTGTTGTTATTTGGTTGTGGCCACGTCTAATCTTCCGAATTGTTGTTTATTTCTGTAGTTTCCATTTTAAATTATAAACCGTAACGAGCAAAATTTTGAACACTTATTGGCATAAAAACTGATATTTTATTTATTAGTCTATTTGTTTCCTATGACGTAAAAGACGTGCTAATAACCGAAAAATAGCCGTAAATACCCTTATGTGTCTATTATCGAAAAAAGCTTATAAAGAATTTAATCCTAACTTGCATAAATGTACAGGGTGATGCATTTGAAATTTTTGAGAAAAACTACAATTTGCGTTTTGGATCACCGTGTATGAGCAAAAATTAAAATTCGAAAAAGTAATAAATAAAATAGAAGCTGAGGTGTATGGGTTCTTTTTATACAAAATTCAGCACTCCAAATTTCATAATGGCGGATTGAGGGGTTGCCGAAGTGGACGGTTTTTCTGGACAAAATACCCTACATCTCAGTAGCTAATTACCAAAACTCCATAGTATGTTATATCAATCTTCTTCTTTCGAATTGGTTTATCCAAATATGGAATAAAATTTGAGGCATTCTACTTAAAAAATCACGACTTTGATGTGTAGGTCAAAATTGGAACACCCTGTATAATTGCCAATATTTTAGAGATTTTGAGATTTGCTAGTGCGCGGCGGATTGAGATAATCAGGGACCTTGCACCTTGTTTAGTAGCTCCACCATATCAGATAGGTACTTTATACAGGGGGATATGTCTAAAAATTGTAAAAAAATCGATTAGAGTTTCGCCGTCTAGCGCCTACTTTACGAAGATGGATATAACTTCCAATACTTTCTCTTAGCGAGGTTTGTTACAGAATTTTTCAACCGATAGCTCTGGTTGATTGGTTGCTGGCGTCCTTTATTGATGGACCTACGGTACAAAGTGGCAGATTATCATAACTCAAATATAGGTGGCAGAACCTGTGGATGCTCCCTCCACCATGAAGAGGGTATACATCATATTATAGCCTTTTTCCTGTATGTGATCTAATCCCTAGGACGCGACGCTCGAGTAACAACCTTCTGCTTTTCAAGTTATTTCAGATCTTACCCTACGGAACTCTCACCTCAAAACATGTCTGTGGTATTCAATACAAAGTCTGAACATCTCCTGTCTCTCATTACTGCTTTTCTGGAAGACCTTTTCTAGATAGCCTTCAAAATGTTCGATATGCGTTAAGAGGAATTCTGCCATTTCCATGAATAAATAGCAGCATAAGGCGCATGGCGTCAATACGACTATGCAAAGGAACGCTTGGACAGAGAAGATGAATTTTATGTTGATGTTGAATGGAAACCATGCTGTGGCATAAGCACCACAAAATAGGTTCGTGTCCACGGTAAGCTGCACCTCATAGCACTGTTCTGATTCTTTGATCGACGTAATTCCTGAAAACAAAAATATGATATCAAGCTGATTCACTCAAAATTTATCACGCGCTAACAAAAAATGGTAGGAGTACACGCTGCTGAGTAAGGCGTTTTTAAAGCCGCGCCATAAACATAGAAGTTATACGCGTTATTAGCAAGAAATAATAATAATAATCGACTTTGTTACTGTAAACTACAAAAGGCGAGATTTAGCTCAAAGGTCTTTTGACAACATTCAGTAGCCATTGTATTAAACATATTTTTATATTATAAAAAATTGTCTAGTTGCAAGTGTATATCATTCCAACAGTCCGGGAGATTCTTCTCAGCAGCACATATCACGCCGGCGACGTCTTACCCTTCTACGACCATCGTGCGTACCTAAACAGACATGACATGACATTGTGCCATTCTGCCTCCCAATGTTGCTGTTATCTGTTCCAGTTCAAACGTTGACGACAATGGTCCGCAGTAAGAAGAATTACTAACCGTAGACGGTATGAAAAAAAGTCTAAAAGCTCGAATGCAGAGATGGAGTGTACGCATAGTTACATGTCTACCTTCTTCTTCAAGCCATTGATCGGCGATCTGACGCGAAGTGGCAAAATTGTCTCGTATAACTAGTTGTCTGAAGCGCCTATCTTGACGCTGACCAGTTGGCTTTCTTCGTGTTCCTTTACCTTCTTCTATCGACACACGGCACACACGGATTACCATCTTTGCAGTACAATTAACACGGCGATAGGACAAACCAACATCTCGATAGGCAACAATTCTACCCCTGTTAAACTTGCTAACATGGTGATAATTTAAACGTCTTTGAACTCGAGGCATTTGGTTATGCTTAACACTAGTACACGAAAAGGCAATAACTAAAAATATCTGTACTACAAATTAATACCTCTGATAGTGCACCTGATTTCAAATTTATTGTCAAAAATTATTTCAAACTTTACCCTTATACAGATAATGAGCTCAGTAACTTATTTTTGAAAAAAATTAAAAAATTCTAAATCTTGCGGTTTCTGGTAAAAGAAGTACTACATCTTATAATAAAACCAATAACACACCTTATAAATATCTCATTCCGCTGCGGAAAGTTCCCAAGTATGCTGAAACTAGGCAAAGTAAGACCAATTCTAAAAAAGGGGAACGAGCCTGATATTACAAGCTACAGGGCAATCACTGTGCCGTCTGTACTTTCTATAGTGTTTGAATATGCCTTTTTGGATAGACTTCTTCTACATCTTAAGAACAACAATATTTTTTCTCAAAACGAGCATGGTTTCACAGATGGTAAGACCACAATGTCACCCATAAATTCCTTCTATGAGAAGCTCATAGAATACATCGACGTGGGCCAGTGCCCTACTGGAGTATTTTGTGATCTCAGTAGGGCATTCGACTGCGTTGATCACAACAAATTCTTGGAGATTGTTGTTAAATATGGTTTTGTCGGTCATTCTCTTAAATGGGCCAGATCGTTTTTAGCCCAAAGAAAACAATATGTTTCAGTACAATATCTTGATGCAGGGAACAATATGAAAAACTTTGTGTCAAGTACGTTAGACATCTCGATTGGAGTCCCCCAGGGCTCTATTCTTGGACCAATCTTTTTCCTCTTATACATTAATCAGTTTGATAATAAAATTGGTCCGCTTCTTTTTAATAATTTACCATGTCACATTGCCTCGGTTAAAAATATTAACGACTTCAAGTTCCAGTTGGAGCAATTTTTGATAAACAAGTGCTTTTATAGTGTTGATGAATTTTTGAACATTGCAATTTGAGATTAGTTGTAGGTTTGTAGCGAACGAAAAATTGACAATTCCAATACAATTATATATTATCTGTATGGAAATAAAGGGTATTGAATTGAAAAAGCTCTCAGAACCTGGTTTCTTCACATAAACTAAGAGATAACATCTTAACAAAGGTTAAAAAAACAATGATGAAACGTTCACATTGTTGCCACAGCACGCTTTAAGTATAATCATTAAGTTTCCAAGTTTTCTGGGTGCAACACCTCTAATGACACCGAGAATATTATATTTATTCAGGGTGGCCGATGTGTAAGTGACAGGTTTGTATCTTGAATATATGTGAAATGAAACAAAATACGTAAATTTTTTTCATCTTAGCCTTTTATTGAAACTTAGAAATTATGTATGAAAAATAATATCATACAAATGTCCGCCTCTAGAAGCCGCAAACCTTAGTCCTCTTGATTACATTTCCCATAACTTTTTGGTAGGTTTCGGGAGGAATATTTTCAATCAATTCCGTAATCTTGATATCCAGTATTTGGTTTGTTGGTATGAACCCTGTTTTTAAAAAGTCCACATAAAAATGTCAGGAGCCATTAAGTCCGGTGACCTTGGTGGCCAGTTGACATCACCAGATCGAGAAATTGAACATCCTGGAAATATTGTTCGCAAACGATTCGTTGTTTCCGTAGCTGTGTGACAAGTTGCTCCGTCCTGCTGGAACCACATGTTTTACAGGTTAAATTGTTGGATTTGAGGTACCACTCGGCAGTGACTTTAAGAGAATTACCTGCAGCGTCTTCAAAGAAGTAAGGTCCAATGACACTTCCATACCAAACACCGCACCAAACTGTGACTCGACGAGGATGTAGACGTTGATGGATGAAACGAGGGTTATCTAATGGCCAGATACGATAATTCTGCTTACTCGTATTAATAAATCCGTTTGTAACAATGTGAGCTTCATTGCCCATTGTCGGCAAAAGTCGTTATTTTGGGTATTAAGCTGCAATATTGCATAACTGTATTGTCATCGATTTTCATAATGAAGTGCGACGAATACCCAGTTCTTCATAACGATGTCTGGTAGACGTCTCAGGGCGCTCCACTACACTTTCACGAACTCTCTCGATATTTTCCGGAGTACGAACTGTTTGAACACACCCCGACCTTGTTCTAACAATACGAACGCATTGTGAGATCGTGTAGCGTTCCATGACGAATTGGAAACACGTGCTTCAAACAACTGCTACAGCTACTGAACTGCGTGTATCAAAAATAGCGCGCAATTTAAATCAGTCAATTATATACTGGCAACCCTGTATAGATGCTACCCTAAATTTGCCTATTGGTCATTTTTTAACTGCAATAAGTCCACTGAAATGAAAAACTTACTGATACGTAAAGCCTCTATAGAAAAGACTTGTTGAGTGGGAATGAATAGCCAGAGATAAGTCATCTCTTATATCCAGATTGTGGAGATTGTATCTGAAAATTAATTTATTTTTGAGGTATCGAGGAGATGTGGATTGATTCATCAATCTATGTACAAAAATTAACCGTGTTTGACTCTAACGGAAATTTAAAGCAATTTAAGTTCTCAATTTTCTCAGAAATATGATCACATTTTTTCAGTAGGTACATGGATGAATCGACATGCCTTTTGAACCATTTAAATTCTGTTTCTACGTCCAAATCAGGGCAATACACTACATTAGCATATCTGAGTATGGAAAGAGCTAAAGAACTCGCAAGACTGTTTCAATCTATTATTGTGCAATGTTAAAATTATAATGTAAGTTCTTTGAATTAAAGTATTTACATGCTGTCTCAAACGAAGTTGTTTGTCAATATGTACTCCTAAGGCTTAGAATAAATTACAAATTCTAGTATTACGTTATTCATGCTTTTATTCAAATCTTTTTTTATTCTATTTTTGTCATGTTCTGATCAAAATGTAAGTGCTGAGCATTTATTTGCTTTTAGTGTCAAAGTATGTGCTTCAGGGCGATTATATATAAGCTCTAAATCATTAAGAGTGTATGCCATAGATGAAGAATTAGGATAAGTTAGTTGTGTATCACTAGCATATATCTGAACATATTAATAATTTATATCTTTATGAATATCTGATGAATCAGCTAAAACCAGGATCGGATTTGAAATTGAGCCTTGTGGACCGCTGATATGGCATTAGAAACTGAAGAAACCCTATTATTTTTTGACACTTGTTGATTACGAAAGCTGGATTTGAGTAGTCAATGGTTCAGGTTACCCGAAGAGATTATGATCTATACGCCTTTGGGAAAGTTCAATAGCACTTATGTGTCTCGCGCCTGTTTTTTAATTGTGGAAAACTTCTCATATTCCACTTCAATAATAATAGTATATATTAACTCCGATGCGATAATGTAGCCTCGACTTGTCAAGTGCTTTTTGTTGACCATTCAAACATACCGTATATTAAATGATAATAAAAATAAGAAGTGGCGTTTTTCTTTTGATAAATCATAATTTTTTAGTCTGCTTTCTTTCGACATAAATCTTTGTAAGAAAATATTTCTATTGCTATTGCTAAACACGGACTAATCCCATTTTTTAACTGTATAATTTTAGGAATTATTCTCAAAACGTTTTAAATCAGAATATCAGAATAAAATATTTTGCTCCATCACCATGAAACTACAGCAGCTTCATGAATGAAATAGCTCCTACCGAGAACAGTACGACCGTTTTGAGCTGTACATCAGATTTTAAGAGGTAATGCTATCTTTCCACAAGTTTCAGCAGAACAAAAAACTGTAAATGAAAATTTGAAATTTATTGCGTTACTTTGGCATGTCAGTAATAACTTGAGAATTTCTTGTCCGACTTAAGTGCTTCAAATTTGTTTTGTAGGGTCGAAAAACCAAGGCGCATTGTCTTAGCAACAGAATATCTATGAATAAAACTAAAACATATACTAAGTAACATATAAATCCGAACACCCAGTTTAAATGGTTTTATTTTAAAAAAATTTTGTATAAGTACTAAATGAAGCATAATAAGTAAATGATAAAAAGTTCAAAATGATTGCACTGCTTTAAAGCCCTTTGACCTTTAATAATGTGTGGATGCACCCTTATGTGCTACGCATTCTCCAACACGCCTAGGCATGCTTCTGATCAGGTGGTCAATGTCCTCCTGTGGTATCTCATTCCAGGCAACCACCAACTCCTCACGAAGTGCTTCTAGAGTCTGAGGAGGACGTTGCAAATTGAGCAATCTCCTACCCATCATATCCCACACGTGCTCAATTGGGAATAAGTCGGGATATCTTGGTGGCCATGGTAACAATGTGACATCATTATGTTGAAAGAAGTCTATTGTGACTCTTGCAACATGTGGTCGGGCATTATCTTGTTGGAAAGTTGGATCTGCCAGGGTGTCAAGATAGGGTAAAAGATGGGGTTCTAGAACTTCGTGGATATAACGCTGCGCGTTCATGTTACCTCTGATGAAGATTAAAGGTGACCTGGAACCATAAGCTATAGCACCCCAAACCATAACTCCAACAGTGTGATGAACATGTCTTTCAACAAAAAACTGTGGATTCCTCCTTTCACCACGTCGCCTTCTAACCCTGGCACGACCATCGTGAATGCCTAAACAAAATCGAGACTCGTCACTAAAGACAATACTGTTCCATTCCTGATCCCAGAGTGACCGTTATCTGCACCACTCAAGGCGATTACGTCGGTGTTCTCGAGTTAAAGCGAGGACCCAGTGTGGCCGGTATGAAAACAAGCCAAAACTTCTCATTCGTCGGTAAACACTTCGCATGCCAATAGGTCTTCCGTGTTCTGTAAACCATTCATTTGCAATGGACCTGGTAGTGGAGAAACGGTCCCTGAAGGCCAATCATCTTAGGCGGCGATCTTCACGGTCTGCTGTTCTACGGCGGCGTCCAGTGCCCTTTGCTCTTTGCGTACGGCCGTCTCGAAGCCATGCCTGACAACACCTAACCACAGTGTCTACACTTCTTTGCACTCTAACTGCAATTGCCCGAAAAGAAAGTCCAGCTTCCCGAAGTCCCACTATACGGCCCCTATCAAACTCACTAAGTTGACGAAATCGTACAGGTCTCCGTACTCTAGGCATCGTAACCGATCGTAAAGGATGTCAAGAACCAAAATCCGCCAACGTTGATTCTTTACTGCGACTGAAATATTCATTTTTAGAGCGTTAGTGAATTAAAAAAAAGCAGTATAAAAACCGGAATGTCCAACTGATAAGGCTAAAAATTTTTTCACTTGTTACTTACAGTAAGATAAATACATTCACCAACTTTTATTAAAATAAAGCCATTTAAACTGGGTGTTCGGATTTATATGTCACTTAGTATATTTTTACACCTAGTCTAATAAAAACGATTCGGAATTTTTTCTGGGACGTCCCATATTCTTGTATACCTTCAGATTCATTTTCACTAAGCACTTGCTATATTAATCGGAAACTCATAAGTACCGATTTCGGATGGTTTTGAAAATATACCGTTTGATGGTCCTAGAAGAGAGTTCAGAAGATGATGCTCTATGAAACTGAGTACTCTTATCACATTTATCAAAAACAACGTCAAAATTACCGCACAATCCAACTTACAGTAATGGTGGTAGTGAGATGATGCTGGTCTTCATAAAAGTTTGAGTTTAACAATAAAATACATATTCTTTATCCCATACCGTATGCGATGGCTCCAACAAAACAATAGTAGAAGTACAAGCCAGAGAACAAGTTCAATCTACGGGACACTTTGTCAAAGTTTTGGGGTTTTCCAAACTTTTTGAAGTCAGTGAGTGCAGACACTAGCGATCCATACAGCTTGTATGATACAGAGTTCATTACAGAGATATATAAAGTACTAAGACCTCCAACAATCATTGATAGGTCTTCTGTCGTGTCCACTGGAACCTCGCCTGAAACATTGATAATCAGTTTTATTTCCTACGCCTACGCTTTTGGGTAAGGGTAAATAGATCCACTTGTGATAAGTCATACAGGCAAGCTTTTGCATTAAATAAGAATGTTTAGACTTTATTTATATTTCCTCGTACATCGGATATCAAGAAAAGGATATATGGAAATTATGATTACAAGTAGGTCATGCTTTGAAAAATACAAGTAGTAGCTTACAACTTACCTTTTATAACTATTATGAAATGCAAAATTGCACCCAATATGATAAACGTGAAGAAACAAATATGTAAGAGTAATGCCATAATGGAATAAACCTTCAAGCTTCTGTCATCCATTTCCTTTGGATAAACATAAAACATGGCCATAATCTGAAATGTGTTGTGAAATGGCCGGATCTCTCTTTTCAGAAACATGTTTATTATGTGGTAGCTATTTTTCTTGATTCACTTTATATAGTGGTTGCTAAATAGCCTGGCAAAACTGTGAAAATTTTGTTGGAAATACTCTACTCCCTTTCAGCATCTCCTGATATTGACAAGACGTGTTCAAGTCAAATCAAGTCCACAAGACCAGTATAGTTCATCCGTACATTACTACTTATATCGCTGAAGTACTAAATTGTACCAAATCACTTTTTTTATGTACTATTGTAAGTAGGAACCTAATTACAGGAGGACCGCCACAACTATAAGGAACCTAAAGACACATTGTTAATCCGATTCTTGAACTGATTAAGGTTGGCAGAAAAGGAAAAAACCTCATGAGGCAGACTGTTACACAATCTTGACACCAGAAGAACGAAGGAGTGGTCATACTGGGCAGATCTCGATGTGCGAAGTTCAACAGAGATGGGGTGGGAGGCAGAAGCTTGACGGGTTCGTCTAGCAGGCTCAACGTGCGCCTGCATCATGTAGCAAAGCCTGTTGAAATAGCGGTAGGTCACCGACCGCCCATCTGTGCGAACAAGTCCCGAGACTGTCCGTTGGAGAAGTGTCATTGATCTGCCAAACATGTGAACAGTATCCGAGTACCAGGTATTATCTGGGCCTTGTACAGAGTGAGGAGGTTGTGCGGAGAAAAGTAAATGTTAGCCCTAAACAAATAGAACGAGATGTACTCAAGCCAAATGTCATTTTAAAACATGTGGGTCGGATTGACCGAGCGAGAGATGGGGTAGTTGATATGAGTTCCCAGATAATTGCTTGCGCGTAAAGTACTAACAAATATTCCAGAGCTCCCAATAAATTATGTCTTGTAACTTATTACTTTACGTTCTACAACAAGTCCTATGCATTTTTATACGTTGTGCTCGTAAAGCATCTTGAATCCACAAAAACGCATAAGTATTTCGATTGTGGCAGAAATATGCTTATGCTCTAAATTTTCCAAACGAAAGCATCGATGAGCGAAATTAATATTTGCTTGGTATCGTACCGATAATTGAAACAATGGCACTTCTTCGGGTGACAATCAATAGCTATAGCCGCTTGAGATGACCAAATTAGGCGACAGATCACCCATAATATGACATCCATCACAAAGCCCACCTTTGCCTTTCGTACTATGTGCGGTCCACCGACTCTAGTCTCATCCTTGTCACAAGCTGTCGACTGAGATCTAGTGTATATTCTCGACTATAGTCTAGCCCTGTTATGCTCATGAAACCTAAAACCTACATGAGTACCCGATGGCCGCTTCAATTCGCTTGATGCGCCCTAACGGGGCATTTATAGCCGTTGACCAATATTAAATTTAAACTATGGTCGATGCACGTTTTCAACAAATCTATGTCCATAGTTCAAATTTGTCGGTTGTATTCTTGATGCTACAAATCTCAGACTTCTGTCAAATCCGTCAAAAAGGTGTTAAAAGTCAAAACAGGGCATACACAAATTTTACTTTATAAAAACAACCAGCGGGGGGGAGTAAGTTGGAAAAAGTAATCTGCTAATCTTTCGCGTCGACAGAATGAGATGCTGATAGGGTTGATGAGGATGTATTTCAATAAATAGATGAGAATAAAAAGACAAACGAAGTCTTGAATTAATTAAGTAATTCCTAGGAACAAATCTCTTTTCCTCCTCAGTTTCGGCTATTTTAATAAATGCTTGGACTACAGGAATTCTTCGTGTAACAAAATAATACTCTGAAAAACTGTGGACTGTGACACATAGAACCGCACTCCAACAGTCGTTTCAAATAATCCAGTGGCATAAAAACGATTTTTTCTAGTCTTAACACAAAATTATCCAGTTCGTTGAACAAATTATTTTCGTGTCGCAAGGTTTGTTCGCAATTCTGTCGAGCATCTTCATCGCCTGCTCCTGCGAAAATGCGAAACTGGAATCGATGTCTATCCATCATTCAAAAATACAACAGGAGACCCTTGTTGACTGGCAATGGTGACAATATAAATAACTTTTGTATAACCTAGCTGATGGGAGCTTTATCAGCAGATAAGTATCCGTTAACACGATTTAGACACTTGTTCCAAGAGTTAGTAAATATATTGAAAGCTTCTTCTAGTAGACTGTTTTATATAAGAAATACCTTGGACGCCCGCAGAAATTCTTCTCAAAGTGCGATTAGACATCTGCAAATGGAGATTATTTTGTATGATTATATATCAATCCACAAACATTTTTAAAGCGCTGGCGGTAGCAAACCTCATGGGGATCAAGTCTTGAAGGTATATAATGGTACCTGTCTGTGCTAAGCATATATATTTAAGGAGTCAGTCAGTTTTTCAATAGGTGGGGGGCACAGCTCCCAGATGAGCGATCTGCTGGTTGCTTTGAATATGCAGACTCAAGAGGTCGAAGTTTGGTGACTCTAAGTGGTCGAAGTTTGGTGACTCCGTTTGAACAGCGTATTGGGGCTGAATTATGCAAAGTGGGTGAATCATGGAAGGCGTTGCTCATTGTAGGGCCTGTTATTAAAAAGTCGTTGTATCTGCCATGCGATGACATACTAGCAGTTACAACGGAGCGGATTATCCTAGCCTTGGTGATCTAATGTGACTGACTCAATCTAGCAAGCCAGGTTTTGCACAGAAAAACAAGCTGGCTGGTTTTCCTTTAATCTTGCATATCTTCTGATGTGCATATATAATTTTCGTCTTCATCAATAAAGAAAAGCGAGCCTAATTGAAGTGCACTTCGTATTTTGATCCTTGTTGACCTGATGGCATTTTAAATATTAATCCTCTTACAGGTGCGCTTATAGTGAAAAATATGATAATAAGATAAATGGACACGTCAAAAAACCGTGCAATGTTTATTTTCTCTATACAAATGCGTTGGATTAGGATTTCGCCAAACAGTTCTATATTTTGATATCATATCCATGACTTATTTTGAAGACATGCCTGATTAAATGTCGCAAACGGACACGAATAATATTGTGTTGAAGGTCGTTTACCGTTGGCTTAATGAACTTTTCTGAAATATCTAGAACCCCAGTTTTAATACTAACTTTAGGAACACACTATTGACTACTCGGATGCACTCTTTTGAGCTACTTAGCCTATTTTACAAAATAATCTCCCATATCTATCGTACTTTACGTAAGATTACTCATATACGTGGTGACGCAGAAGTCGACGTCAAGACGGAATCGGCGGATAGGCCAAGTCATTAAGAATAGTTATCAGAAAAATAAAAAAATCGTCGTGTAGTTTTTAAATTATAGACTTTAAAGGAATCGGAAAAATGTTCATCTTGTGTTAGTTTCCATCACAACAAATTTCAATTTTTTCTTAGACAGAGTGACGGACAGGGTTATTCTATGTAGTGACAGCAAGACAGATAGTAACATATATGTACAGTATGAATTCACGGTTGTGTAGTGCCATCGTGTCTTTATCGTGAGAGGTACCCAAATGCTTTGTTTTTGTGAATGTGCACCGTTAACTCTCACAGGGACGATTCCCATGTCAAGCACATGGTAAAGGAAGAATTTCCTTTCCTAACGAGGACGTCATACTACAAGTAGTCGAAGAAGTCCCAAGTGATTCAGTACATCAAATAGAAGCAATAGTTCGTTATTGAAATCTAAATTAGATCTTACATACTGAATGATACCCATCCAACAAATTGTCAGTTTCTGATAGCTCTAGTATATTATTTTCGATAACATAAAAGCAACTTGCTATTCCATGTACGTTCAAACAAATCAAAGTTATAAAATGTTTGATTTAATGCGATAAATAGGTGTTTTATTAGACAGTGTTACTTTTCCATAAAATCTGCCCTTCTTTATCCTCTCATTAGCGTCATATAGGAATAAGCCGTCTTCATAATCTGAAAATAAAATACAAGTCACTGTAATAACAACAAATATAAGATTAATGGGCGAACAAAATAAATTATTGGAATATAATATTATATAATATGATCTCAAAAATGATAATAGATATATCATTATTACCGTTATGAATAAAGCATATTGATAATGTCCAAACGGTGTGGCTGGCAGCTTTGCAGGTATTTGACTTCTAGCCATCATGAATCGAATATCTTTTATCTCTCGGATAGTGCCTGTATACCACTTTAAGTCATAGAGTGTGTCTGATACGCCAAGTGTCTGTAATCGAAACAGATCAATTAGACTAGTGTCTGCACTTGCTGCTAACGATGTGCTTAATCCTATCTCTGTTTAACATGATGACTGCCATGTGAGACCAATTATGAAAAATCTTTCAAAAATAAAATAAAATAGATAAACAAAACGAGAACATGTGAAAATAAAAATACTAATTAATTCTGGTACAAATGTGAACCTGAAAGAAACAATCTGAGCATTAGTGCTTTTCGCAACCTATGCATTTTAGTGTCGTTTGCAGAGTTTTACGCATAGCAACGTTTACTTATGACCTATGAGATCTTCAATTGTTGTGTATACTGGCACTACTAGCAGCATCGAACTTCTGCACAACAGCTCCCAAAGTTGGCGGTTGGTTTTGATCGAAAACAAATGTCGTTTTTACAGATTTCTCACTTTTTCGTCTTTTCTTTCCTAAATCCAAATCAGAGTCAATCGTATTGTCAGAAGGCTGATATTCATCTGATGATGTTCCTCCAAACAAGTTTTCATCGTCTATTTCGCCTTTATGCCAGCCATACACGTAACGATATACTTGTGCAAGCTTAGACTTGCGCAAACACACATCATCCTATCTCGAGCACACACAGCGCAAGTATACTTGACCGATCATTTTTGAGAAAGTCATGGAGCAGGCGAGTTGTCTTGCATCGATGGCACCCATTGATGATGCTATGGCGATAGTTGGCTTGATAGTTGTTACAAAAAACTGAAAAGATCTAAAAGGCATCGAGCTATATGGTGTAAGGACTGGTTAATGAAAAGAGAACATTATTCACACATCAATTTACTGAACGAGTTGAAATTTGCACCCAAAGACTGGCATAACTACCTGCGTATGAACGAAGAAACTTACTTGAAGCTTCTATCGATGGTTACTCCACTTATTAAAAAGCAAGATACTGTAATGCGAAAAGCTGTATCGCCACACGAAAGATTGACAGCAACTCTGAGGTTTCTCGCAACTGAAAGGAGTTACGAAGACCTGAAGTTTACAACAATAATATCACCCCAGGCGTTGGGTGTTATTATTCCAGACACATGTGAAGCGATATACAAAGTACTGCGGAAGGATTATTTTAAGGTGAGTAAAAGGTTTTTGATCCTTAAACATTTATTGACAATCATTGAAGCTGGATATAAATGCCCCTGCTGATTGTTCTGGAATAGATAATTGCACTTCAGTATGTTCAGTCGAATGTTGTGAATCCGAATTGTACTGATTGGAAGGCGTGGAAGAATCATTACATTCTTGCTCGATGCGTGGCAATGAAGACAGAGTTGATCCTAAATGCATGAACTGCTGTGAGTGTTGTGTTGGAGGACTTAGAATTGGGGTTCCTTGGTTAAACTGTTGTGAGTGGTGTATTGGAGGACTTGGAGTTGGGATTTCACGAATGAACTGTTGTGGCCAGTGTGCTGAATGACTGGGAGTTGGAGTTGCACGAATAAACTGTTGTGGCTGATATGTTGGAGGACTGGGAGTTGTGCGATAGAACTCACGTACATTGAGCTCTCCATGTGGCAGTCTCAAGTTGCCCATTTCTGCTTGAAATAATGAGTCGTTTATAATTTTTTCAGCAATCAGCCTTTGCTGTATTGGTAGATCGCGCAGTTTCATTGCGACATTTTTGCCAAAAATATCAAATCGGTCTTCGCTCAACAAAGGACGGTTGAAATGCTCTTTTACGACTTGCAATACGTCGGTAGATAAATCTGGTGAATCTAATGAATGAGCATTACTGTTACTTTTTCTTTTGGGTGGTCTAGGGCGACTTGTTATTTTTGAAGAGGTACTGGCTGTTTCCGGAGAATTATCATCTCTATCTTGTGATGGCAAAACATCGCTGTTTATTACTTTCTGTGCTTTCAGTTTCCACAAACAGAAGATGAACGGAAAAATATAGCAAAACATTTTGAAAATAGGTGGAATTTTCCACATTGCCTTGGGGCCATAGACGGGAAACACATAGACATTATTCCTCCAAGTGGAAGTGGCTCCTATTTTTATAATTATAAAGGTCGACACAGTATGGTACTTCTTGTAACAGTGGATGCTAGGTACCAAATTATAATGTGCAGCTTTGGTGTTAACGGCATGATATCAGACTGAGGTGTGCTTCAGACTGCTACATTTTATGACAAGCTTCAAAAACACCAATTAAGTATCCCGTCAGATGAACCTATAAAAGGAAGTTCCAAAATACTTCCTTATGTATTTGTAGCCGACAATGATTTTGCTTTGAGAACAGATATGATAAAACCATACCGACAGGCAGATTTAGATTCTCGCGAAAGAAAGATATACAATTACCGAGTTTCTCGAGCGCGGCGCATTGTAAAGAATGCATTTGGAAGCTCGGCTTCTAGATTTCGGATATATAAAACTAAAATTAATCTAGAACCCAAGAACATTGATAAGGTGGTAATGGCAAGCTGTGCTTTGCATAACTTTTTAATGTCGTCATCGAATTCATATAGTTCTGCAGAATGTTTCGATCACGAAAACCTAGAAGATGGAACTATTACATCAGGTTTAACATCACATGATTCAAACATGGAGCCATTATATCGACGAAACTCTGGAAATAATGCAACTGCTGCCAAAAATGTTAGAGAACAGTATGTACATTACTTTAATAACGAGGGGAGTGTACCTTGGCAAGATAACACACAGAGAAATGTTACCTTGTAAATATTTACATTAAATAAAAATATAATAGCTAATTTCGTGTACTTACTTCAGAACTATCATCTTCTTCGATGTTGGAACGAGAAAATCTTGGCGTTCCTTGGTCGTCATCGAGAAATTTCAGTAAATCATAATACCATAATGTTGCGACATAAACGTCATTGGTGCCTGCTCCAGATCGGCTAGACTCTTCTATCTTCTTCTTTTTTTACGGTAGTTGGTGCGTAAGCCATTAATTTTTTTAACTATCATATCTCTTGGTTCTATTTTCTTATACAGTTCTACTAATTTGGTTTTTTTATCTCTATTATGGTAGTGTTTGTTCTTTATTTGCCAGAGGCATGGTTTATTTCTGAACACATTTATAAATTCTTCAAAATTTTCTCGAGCTCCACGTGTCTCACTCATTTTGGTGCTGAACAACGCAACGCGTGTGTACAACCAAGCAGCAGGACATCGCTAACTGCGAACGCTCGTTGCCACACACGTTCAAGTAAACTTGCGCAAACGTAAACTTGCACAAGTCTCGGAACCGAAAATTGCAACGTTCTTGCAACTTGTACAAGTCTAGACACTTGCGCAAAAATCTTCCAACACACGCTACAGTATACCTGTGCAAGTCTAAGTTTGCGCAAGTATATCGTTACGTGTATGGCTGGCATTACATAAATCTTCTTGCCTTGTTCTGCCTCGTATGACATTATTGTTATAATACCACTTGTCTCGATTATAATGGGTATTATAAACTATTCATCAAACTAATAAAAAGAAAACTCAACCGTTATATGCGAAAAACTCTTTAGACTGCGATGCATTCAGGCAAAATGTGGTGATGCGTTGGTCTCACGCGGCCAACCGGCATAATCTAGTCATGACCAGCTGCGTGATGCCAATGTGTCACCACAAAAAAAAATAGTTGTAAATACAGCGTTATTTATTTTTGTTAGGGTTTTATTTTTATCCTGCTTGGATTTTAGATTATTTTGAGAGGAATCATGGAAAAATTGTCTTACGGCTAGTAGGGCATTTTCTTTCAGTCCATGGTGGCAGTCAACGTGTACAAGATTAAATGTCTGATTCTATTTCCTATATCGAAATTATTATAAAGGAGTGTATAGTAATAATAAGAATAATAATAATGATAATAAATATGTCTGGCCGGTTAGGGTACTGTTGCCGGCGGTATCAAACCTGCTACCGTAATAACATCAAGGAGAGACGGTACAGCCAGCGGTCTTTCATCATGCGCCAGGAGCTTTAGTCTCCCTTCCTTCGAAGGCGCTTTAAGAAAAATCATGCGTAATGCGCGCATGCCGGCATTTATATGGGGCCGTCTGCAAAAAAAAGGGGGAAACACCTGTAGTTATGGAGAAAACAAAACATTTTGCCTCGGAAGATTCAAACGGCGTATACGGGACCACGGACCTCATGGTTAGTGGTGTCGCGCCCGGCAGGGGTGAGGCTGCAACCGTGGTTGTAGCCTCTGAGGTAACCCAGGTCGTTACCCAGCGAAATCCTCAAAAAAATCGATCTAATCGGATAAATCCAGATGAGGGGCCGACTGTAGTTGTGACTGACGAACATAGTCACACTCTACCTGGTGGCTCGCAGGCTCCAACTCATGGAGGAGATGCTGCTGCTAGGGCAGGAAAGTTGAAACGTATTAAATGGACACCGCAGATGAAAAAAGACGTAATGAGGTCCTTTTATTACGTAACGAGATGTATGGATCCTCCTCCTCCCGGATGGAGGGTACTGCTGCATGCTGAGTTTAATAAACTTTACCCTGATTTGAAACGAACCGAACAAAACGTCGCTGATAGGCTACACGTCATAAAGAGAAAAGGTTACCTAACACCTTCGGAAATAGCTGAGATCAGAAGGGAGGTAGGTAATCATATTTCTGCTAAGAGAGAAGAAGAGGAAATACAGATGGAGGAAGCAGGTGTGGCTACCACAGAAACTGAAGAACAAGAAACTACCTCAACCTACTGCGACAAATTTATTAGCAACACAAGATTCTTCGAAATGGTTGACCCAAATCAAAGACCGAGACTGCCAAAACTTATATCGAAACCAGACACGGCTCAACTAATAACAGCTATGAATCACATACTGAAAGCCTACCTGGAAGATGAGGACAACCTCGCAAATATACACCTAGCTATCTACGCAGCTGCTGTTGCGGTACTAGAAGATAATGGCCAAAAATTGTCACGCGAGATACTTTCGGACCACCCAATAAGACGTCCCCCAGAGGAGCCAGAATATATTAAAGGCACGAGATCAGCCAAAATTAACTATAAAATGCAAGCCATATGTCAAGAGTATCGGATAGAAGTAAAAGACCGGGAAAACATCCAGAAATTGACAGAAATCATGGATGAGCTCCGCCAAAAGGCCAAGGCGCAAGGCTCAAAAGGTACAACGAAGCCACAAACAGAGCAAAGCAGAATCGCAGTTTCTCACAAAACCAGAAACAGTTCTTCAGTAATTTTACAAGCCCAACTACATCTAATAATTTGTCACAGGCACAGTGTAAAGAACAAGATGCTATCGACTACTGGGGTAAAATATGGGGCGATAAGAATGAAGCAGATCTCCAAGCACCATGGCTTAGTCAAATTGAGCAACAGATCGTTGCAGTGCCAGACATGGATGAGCCAAGAATAGAGACAGCCGATATTAAGAATGTACTCAAGAAAGCAAAGAACTGGAAGGCGCCCGGCCCTGATAAGGTTCAGACCCTTCATCGCTTCCCAATTTCTTAAGTATATTAATTACCCACTTGCTGCTCAAAAAGGGAAGTACAACAGACCCAAGGAATTACAGACCAATTACTTGCCTGTCTGTAATATACAAGCTTCTGACAGCTATACTCAATGACAAAATCTACAATCATTGCGAAATTAATGATATAATATCACCTCTACAAAAAGGATGTGCTCGTGGATCTAGAGGATGTAAGGAGCTACTGATAATGGATTCTGTGATTACGCACCATGTGAGAACTAACCACCGGAACTTTCATGCATGCTATATCGAATTCACGAAGGCATTTGATTCTGTACCTCATAACTGGCTACGCAAGGTTCTGGAACTATATAAGATCCATCCATCGATCAGAGCATTATTATCGCATTCTATGACTTTATGGACGACACAACTTAGCATCAGCGGCAAGATGATAGGCAAACTGAGCATATCCAGAGGGATCTTCCAAGGCGATTCATTGAGCCCAACCTGGTTTTGTTTAGCCTTAAACCCCCTCTCGACGATACTCGACAACAGCAACGTGGGATACAGAATTAAGAAGAATAGTGCAGTCAGAATTAACCATATGTTTTACATGGATGACATCAAACTGCTCGCAGAATCAAAGCAGCAGCTAACCTCGTTGATTACCACCGTTAAATTGTTTAGTAACAGCATATGCATGGAGTTCGGTATAGAAAAGTGCGCAACTGTTAATGCCAGCAAAGGACGCATCATTAATATGGGCGATATAATAAATGACATTGAGGAATTGGATGAAGGCGGTTCGTATAAATACTTAGGGCTCAAACAGCAACTGGGACTAAATCACAGCGAAATCAAAAAGGACTTAATGGAAAAATATAGAAAACGCCTTGTTAAACTGCTAAACACCAACCTGAATTCCAAAAATATGATATCAGCTATTAATGCATGGGCAGTCCCAGCCCTAATTTATTCTTTTGGTGTCGTTAAATGGAGCAACACCGATCTGGAAGAACTGAACAAGGAGGTCCATGACAAAGTTTCGTATGCTCCATCCTAACTCTGCTGTGGAGTGGCTCTACCTGCCCCGCAATGAAGGCGGCAGAGGACTAATCAACGTATCCCAAATGTGCCACACACAAATCATGCATCTTCGGGAGTATTTCTTAAATCAAAATAGCGCTCTAGTACAACTAATCAAAGAGGCAGATTGCAACGCAACTCCCCCGTATATGTCACAGTTGCAACAGCCATCCACATGCAATGCAACAAGAGAAAGGTTGCAATCTTGGAAGAACAAACAATTGCATGGCAGGTATCCGTCTCAAATGGAGAAAGTTGGTATTGACACAAAAACATCGTTCTCGTTTCTCCAGCGTGGTTTCTTACACCCAGAGACTGAAGGGTTTATCTGTGCTATACAGGATAAGGTTATCCGCACAAGAAATTATGACAAGCATATATTGAAGAACCCTATCACTGATAAGTGCCGTAAGTGCGATACAGTAGGCGGAACAATCGAACATGTCACAGGAGCATGCCCTAACCTGGCCAAAGATGCATACTTAGGCAGACACAACAAAGTAGCCGCAATAATACATCAGCTAATCGCACACAAAGAAGGTCTAATAAAAGCAAAGGTGCCCTACTACAAATATCACCCTGTGTCCGTTCTAGAAAATTAGAACCTATTGATGTATTGGGACCGCCCAATAACCACTGATAGGCGCATAGAGCATAATCGACCTGATTTAGTCCTTATAGACAAACAGAAACAAACGGAATCATAATCGACATTGCGGTTCCACTTACGCATAATCTTAAGTCCGTGGAAACTGAGAAATGCTCCAAATATCAAGACCTCAAAATAGAATTAGCACGGATGTGGAAGTTAAAAGAAGTAACGATTATTCCCATCATCATATCAGTGGAAGGGGTGGCCACGAACGCTTTGTCGGAGAATTTGAAAGTGTTGAACCTTCCAAAGGGTACATGTATACAACTGCAGAAGGCAGTGATCCTCGACACTTGTCGGATTACAAGAAAGTTTTTATCGATATAGGAAATTGAGGGCAGGTCATGATGAATTTCATTCCCACCCAGAGCCACCATCTATAAACATCATTCGAGGTGGCCCAGATACTACCAGCTTAAGCTGTGAGAACTCAGGAAAATAATAGTAATAATAATAATAATAGTAATAATAATAATAATAATAATAATAATAATAATAATGATAACACCTACGCATGCTCTGCCTTGAACTGCTCGTTCGGTATAGTTCTGTGAAGCAAAACTGACATCGAGAAACTAGAGAGGCAAAAAAAGGAGCGCACCATCGTCGCAGTGCAATAGAGCGCACAACGTTACCCCGACAGTTAGGAGGAAAAGGTCTTATGGACATCAGCAAGCAGCTAGCTCAACAGGTACTCGCCTTGCGATCCAACTTCTTTGAGAAGGCCGAGATCTCTGAGCTGCATCGCATCATATGCTCAATAGATGACACAACGCCCTTACACCTTAGTAGACGAGATGACCAACCGAGTCACCAAACCAACGAACAGAAGCTACAACGATGGATTGAAAAACCTCTACATGGGAGACATGCAAACGAGATTAGCCAAGAAAACGTTGACAAGAAAGCGTCAAATGTTCCCTGAGACTGAGGGATTCCTTGTAGCTATACAGGACCAGGTCATCCCTACCAACAATTACAAGAGGTTTATACTTAAGAACTTTCAACAGTCTGATGAATGCAGGTACGGCTGTCAGGACTCCGAAACAATACAGCACGTGACTGGTGGATGCCAAGCATTCGCTCCAAAGAACTATAAGGAGCGCCGCGACATAGCTGCCAAAATCATTCACCAGGAGTTGGCATACAAATTCAAACTGATCGAATGCAAGCTACAGTACTATAAATATACACCGCAATGTGTCCTCGAGAACGACAAGTATAAACTATACTGGGATCGCACTGTGCTTACGGACCAATACATGAAACAAAACAGACCTGACATAATCATTGTCGACAAGGGCGCCCAGAAAGTAACACTGATTGATGTGGCCATACCTAATAGTAACAATTTAACATACAAACATAATGAGAAAGTTGCAAAATACAGGGAGCTAGAATTTCCAATTAAACGCCAGTGGAAAATGAAGTACGTGGAAACAATACCAATAATAATGTCATCTACAGGGGTGATACCAAAAAGCCTGCTAGAAAACATCAAAGCGCTGGAACTGAGTGAAAACATTTACAAAATCATACAGAAAGGAGTTTTGCTGGCAACTGCCCGCATAGTAAGTTATGTGAAATGCAAGTACCTAGTGAAGTCACTATTAAGGCTTATCCCTTTGATGCTTGAAACGTCTCCTTTGCTGGCGACACCTGTTGAGGACCATACCAGTGAGTCGCCTTCTGGATCGACGCAAAGTGAGCTCACATATTCTAGATGCCGCTTTGTGGTTCGCCAGACCTTCCTCGAATCAGCGATGGGGACTATATGGTTCGACGGCTGGGAGATGGAATCGGAGTACCGAGTACACCAAAGCAGAGCAGAGTGGAGTATAGTCCAGTCAGTGGCGCGACATAAGAATTAGTCAGACATAACTAGTGGTGTACATAAATGTTCTATCTAGTCAAGATAAACAAATTAGTGCAGTTCCTTTTGTGCAATCCAGTGTTTTAATCCACATCCAAAAGAACCCAGAAAAACGCTACAATAATAATAATAATAATTGGAACAATTATAATAAGCAGTCGTTCACGTGGCTTACAGATGGAAGAGTCTTCACAGAAACAGAAGGATTTTTCATGTCAATACAAGACCAGGTAGTAGCAGCAAGGAATTACCGTAAACGCATAATTAAAGCGGAAAACCCAACACATACTAGCTGGATGTACCAAGCTCAGCCAAACAGAATACACCACGCGATACGACAACATGGGCAAAATATTACACGAGGCCATTGAGGAAAAAATATTCAACACACCACCAAATAGGCAGTACTGGAAGTACCATCCAGAACCAGTAAAGGAGAATGAAGTATAATTATACATTATACTGGAATAGATCAAACCATACTGATAGACAAGTGGTGCACAATACGCCTGTTACAACATTATGGCAGAAGGAATAGAAAACAGTTCACCTCATTGATTATGCGGTAGTTAATAGTCACAACATACACACGGCATACAGCGAAAAAATACAAAAATACCAAAGCTTGGCCCAACAAATAAAACAAATCTGGCAAGTAGAAAGTGTGAAAATCCGATAGTAATTTCAACAACAGGAGCAGTACCGTAATCATTAAGTAAACACTTGAAAGAACTCAATTTACCTAGTCACCTAATATCAACAATGCAACACTCAGTATGCAACCTTTTTCGAAAAACCCTGTCTTTAACGCATGGTCATTTGAATTGGCAAAACAGCTCGCAAGTGGTCACATCTACCATGCCCAATAGATGAGAAGACGTGCGATAATAATAATAATAATCGTCTTTATTAGGGACGAAGTTTATCGTAACACTTAACCCCAACCAAAGTACAAAAAAATATCTTATTGTTAACAACAAGTAATGATAGTTGTGTAAATGATTTGTGTATAAGATGAGATGTAAATTGTGACTGTCTTACAGCTTAAAGAAAACCTTACATTGAATAGTTTTGCGAAGGGAAAGCTTGAAAAAACAACTAATTAAGTATATTTATCAAAATAAATATTTCAACTTCTTTCCTAAATTTTTGTGGAAGTTCGTTATAGAGAATAACTGCGTTGCATGAGAAGTTTTTACGAAAGAAGGCTGTCCTCTGGACAGGCATTGTGAGTGTCTCCGCAAATCGAATATCTCTTGTGTGAATATAATTCCTAGGTATAAGTTAATCCTTTAAAAATGGAGGAATGGAGGATTTCTCAACTTATTGATTAATCTGCAACACGAAATTTGAATTTTTTAGAGACGGATGAGAGAAGTGGAGTCTATACAGGGTGACTTCGAAGTTGAGTCATTTATTTTAACAGTGAGTAGATCTGATCAAAAGAAATGTTTTTTTCCTATAACATTTTTCTGGTAAAATTAAAGTAACAAAGTTATAGCTCTTTAGAAGTTTGAGTACCGCCCTGTCTCAATAATAATATTATGTGCTCGTGTTTGGCAACAACGGATATGATCCGCCTTATCGGTATGGGAAACAAAAAAGCGAAAGAATTTGAAACGCTTATCACGATGTTTTTACTACAATTTTATTCAGTTGTATTCAGTCAATGTGTCAGTCGGTAACGCGTGAGTGAATAGTGGTGTTTGTTGCGTGGCTCAAACGAAATAAAAAATGGCACATGTTTACGAAAATGCTCAACTTGTGAACATGACTCTTATTTACGGGGAGTCTTTACAAAATGCTGCCGCGTCATCACGGATTTATGCGGATCGGTTTCCCAATCGAGTGCAACCAACCCCTCGTGCCTTTGTTAATGTAGTACAAAGGGCTCGTGAATCAGATGACTTGAAACCTCACAGGGGAGAGCATGCCGGTGCTCCAATCCATCAAACAGAACTAGAAGAACAAATTTTAGAATTAGTAAACAGTAAGTACCCGACACATTTCAACTCAATTGGCGATTAGTCAATATAAAACTTGAAAAACTGTACGTGAAAATCAGTTCTATCCGTTTCACATACAAAAAGTGCAGGCCTTACAACCGGAAGATCATGAAAAAAGGGTTAACTTTTGCAATTGGCTTTTAAATAAACATCAAAACAATGACAATTTTTTAAATCAAATTTTAGTGAGTGATGGAGCCATCTTTACTAGAAACGGAATTATTGATTCACGTAATTCTCACGTTTGGGCTATTGAAAATCCCCACGAAATAAGGGAAACCAATTTTCAACAGCGATTTGAACCAATCAACCTGTGGGCTGGAATTGTTAATGGAATTTTAGTGGGGCCTTTTGAATTACCAAATCGCTTAACTGGTGAAAATTATCTTGATTTCTTGCAGCACAATTTGCCTGGTTTACTGGAAGATGTGCCTTTAAATATTAGACAAAACATGTGGTTTTTACAAGATGCAAGGAATGTGCGTGAATTTTTAAATAGATAATTTAATAATCGTTGGATCGGCCGTGGCAGTTTTGTACCTTGGCCGCCAAGGTCTCCGGACTTAAATCCTTTAGACTTTTATTTGTGGGGTTGGCTAAAATCTCTAGTGTATAAAACACCGGTTAATACACGCGAAGAATTACGTGCTCGAATTGAGGAAATGAGTACAGTGATCAGAAATCAACCAGTGATTTTATTGCGTGTTTGTAAAGAGACATGGCTAAGACGCACCCAGCTCTGCGTCGAGCAAAACGGAAATCACTTCGAACAGTTTTTGTGACATGCTTTTGGGCGCACAGGTCCGCACTGAAATACTTGTCGGGAGGATACTTTATAAAACAAGGTAACATTTTTTTATTTTTTTTTTATTTTTACACACACATGTTTTGGTTTATCTTCCTTCTACAATTATCATCTGAAAATTAAGGACTCTACTTCAAAGTCACCCTGTATGTATGACGATACAGTTAAGGCGACGTCGGACTTAATTTCAATAGTTGAAATCAGTTATAATTGTATGACTGAGGTAAGAAACGTACCGAGTACCCGGTTTGTACCCGGTTTTGCCGAGTATTCAATTACCAGGCCGGGTAATTACTCGGTCTGAACGTAAAACACACAACTTGTATAAATCAAAAAATTGAATTTGTAATGTGCATAATCTAATCCCACATGACTTTCTAACTCCTTTCGGCTATGTTCTCCAGGAAATTAATGCATCATCGTGAAATTAGCTAAAATTACGGCACATCCTGTCGGAATTAGGGAACTGGTTTGGATGATTTTTTAGTAAATGTCAGTCGTCTTCTGGTATTCTCCAGTGAAAAAACACAGCAAAAATCACAGGACACATTGAAAAAAGTGCAACAAAAATCGTAAATAACCCAAATATAGCGTATTGACAAAGAAAACTTCACTCATACGTGATAATTCAGGTTTAGTTGTTCTCAAATCTACGCTACGACATTCAGCAGTTTCATTTTTTTTTGTAAACCTTCTGCCGAAGGTTCAAAAGTTTAAGTTTTATATTGGTGTTCCTGAAGGCGATGATGTGGCAGCGATTATAAGGTTTTTTCGTTTGAGCATCTTAAGGTCTCCCATTGCCAACCTTTAGAAAAAATGAAGGTTTAATAGATGAGTATATCCCCTTGAATTGCCTAACAATGTACTTGTTGCATTAAAAAAGATTGAAAAGTAAATCAAAGACTGTATAATATAATGTTAAAATATAATTTCAATTCTAAGTTTTGCTTGTAGTAACTGAATTACACGGTTTCAAACAAATACTTAACTGTTGCAAGATTCTTAAATATTTGGAGAACAAAACTCTTGAAAATACTATCAGTACACTGACTTGTCACGCTTCATACACAAAAATGGCCTAAGTGCACAATAGTTTTTTTTGGTGCATTAATTTTCTTAGATAAGCATTACAATTTTGAAAATAGAGAGACCTTTCATGCACGCAAATATAATTAATAACAACAGTATCTGAAATAACCCAGAGCCAACTCGACCGAGTACCCAGTATTAGAGGCTGACCCACCCGGTACAGTGCATTTTGAAAAAGGTGCATCCCTAGCTGCGGTCCAGATCTGGTATAAGCGGAAGTTGATTACTTACTTGGTCGTGGAGAGTCTGCCCAGCCTGTGAAAGCCATGCTAGTGCTGCTGTATATCCGCCGAGAAAAATGACTGCTCCTAAAGGCTTACTCTACGTAAAAAAAAGATTTATTAAAAATGATTTCTGAAGAAAATAATAGTTCTGTATTTATCCAACTTATAATAAGATTTTCGAAAGTTATGTCAAATTTGGTCATCTCAGCCTGATCTTGGATAGCCGAGTTCTACCAGAGAGTCGTTTACTTAGGTTGGTCGGTGTCAGATCACCAAGGACTTGATCTGGCACGAACTCATCTCGTCTATAGCGGCAGCTGCTGGGAAAGAGCTAGACTGTTTAGGGCTCCACATGACCTCACTCTGTACGAGGCACAGATAACACCTAGCCTCGAATATTGCTTGCATGTTTGGGGTGCTGCCGTCCCGACTACATTATCCATATTCAATGCTGTTCAGAGAAAGGCTGTCCGACTGATCGGTGACTCTTTTCTAACGGACAGTCTCGGGACACTTTCGCACTGGCGGCCCGTCCGCGACCTAGGTCTCTTCTACCACTCGCTAAAGGGCTTTGTTCCTCAGAGCTCTCCTGCATCAAGTAGACCTTCGTACATTCAGAACTGGCCGGTACGATCGTTCCTCTGTCCCTAGGGTATGGAGATTGTAGGCCAATCTACATGAGGAGGCTTTCCTTAGTTCCACTAACCTTAGGCAGTTCAAAAATCAGATTAACAAATATTCTTTAAGCTCCTCTTAGCAGCCCTGGCATTACGGTTTCTGCCTGTGCGTCTACTTTGGGGTAGAAAACTGCAGCATTTTGATGTTTTCTTTTGATTTTAGTTGCGCAAACTTGAAGCGCACAGGAGCACTATTTACCTCCTTCTCTTTTGTTACTACACTGAATCGTGACATATTCCGTGTAGGGTACTATCCATTAAGAATCTATTAGACAACTTACAGGTTTACAAAGTAACTTCTGTTTTCATATAGTTACAAGTCACACTTCTCGGCGAGGGCACCCGTGCAAACTGTGATTTATAGCTTATGCAAATAGAAGTTATTCCTAAACGCGTCAGTTGTGTCCCTTAATAGACGCCTCGTTAAAAGTCGTTGGAGCGATGTCGTTCAAACTCTCCTCCAAGGGCGTCCTTTTGGGGATGTATCTCTGTAGGCATGTCCTGTACGGCACTTTCAATGGCAACCGGCTTCAATGTTTAGATGGTAGACCATCTCAGAATAGTTTACATCGTCGAAATGCTACCGAAGCTTCGCGAGTGCATGCAGACCGATTTTCACGATGCTTCGTGATTTATTTTTTTCTTTAGGGCAAAGAGAAATGTTTGGTGTGCGGACTTAGGAGTCTGCTGCGTTAGTTCGGAAAAGGCAGTCCATTCTAAAAGTATACTCTGATGCTTGGCTAGGTATTCTTTCTTAAAATGAAATGTCCCAATTTTCAGGACACGCTGTAAATGAACTAACCGATTACCGAGTATGTATTTACATGGAAAAATTGGGTAGCTTCATGGTAACACATATACTCACATTGTATATTTGATTTGCTATAGTTCCAAATATTATGGCCCAAAGGACGGGCAAATGGCCTATGGAGCTCTTTAATAAAGGTACCAGCTGATCTGCAATGCTAGAAATGTGAAGGGATGTGGGTTTCATTTGAAATTTTCAAAGCAGTCAAGAATTCTAGCTAGGTAGCGCTTTGACTCCCCAGCATTAAATTTGTGCTGCAAAGTCGAAGCTGCTGAAATTGATCACAAGCTAATGAAAAAAGATGTAATTAGTAGAGGTGCGAGTATTTGAGACCCTTGAGGCTGTGACTGACAGTGAAGCACGAAATGAGGAGTTACGACTTGTGCCAATCAGAGGTTTTTTCGAAATTTTTTTCATGATTATATTACCTTAAAATGTAGGCATGGTAGTCCACACAGATCTTCAATTTTTGTCGCCTGGTATCCACGTCACTCTCTACAAACGCGTCCTCCAAATACAAACTGAGATGTCCGATTCGAGTCATCAGCATCTCTACAAACTCATAGTAAATGTAGCAGTACAAACTAGAGGGCAATAACAACCACGCTATCGCGCACAGTTGACCCCAGAAGATCAACTTGGTGTTTATGTCAAACGGCAACCAAACCGGCAGATAGGTTCCACAGAAAAGGTTAATTTCAACGTTGGCTGAAATTTCCCTGCATTGCTTCGCATCTATCTGGGTTAAAACTGCGTACATAATGGCTCCCGTGAAGACGTAGAGTATATACATTACTGACAGCATGTTACAGTGCTTGATGGTGCTATCCATTTTTGGAGGCTTACCAAACCTAGTAAAAAATGAGTTCTGTGACATTGAGTGTGAGTAGTCGCAAAAGTCTCAGAGTATGTGGACGAGGTCCCGTGCATAGCGGCAGCACTGTGAAGTTCCTACACATCGTGTCAATGAATTCGTCACTGCCACAATAGAAATTCGACCTAACTTACTGTCATTGAGTGATTTTATGGCAATAGAACAGACAAATCCGAACCACTAGATATGTTCACCTTCTGGACGAGTTCTGAGTCATATACAGAGCTAGCCGGCACTTTAGAGTCCGCAATCCTTTGACAGCAAAGGATTAATCAATATAGGGTCATAATAATAACTTCACGATGCTGCACCATACTTAGACTAGCAGACATTCTACCAACCATGCAAACCCAATAAGTTATAGTATCTTATTTTTCCACTAAACTTCGGTTGGTAAAAATAAGCTAAGTTTTCTAGTAAATGAAGTGATGAGACTGGCAACGTTGCATTCGATCTGGCAACAGTGCGCCTGGTTTGAAGGGAGGCAGGGGAACATGTGATGCGCTATTAGTACAAGTTTGAACACTCATTTGGTTGTCCGTAGCGATTTTTTTGTGAAACAGCTTCTTCTATTGTGTTCTAAAAATGAGTGAGGTTAAAGGCATTTTCAGAAGGCAGAGATTCTATTGAGGATGAACCATGAAGCGCAAGGCCTTCATTTTCAAGAACTTATGAGAATATCTTGTGGATTCAGATCGTTGTTTGACAAGCAGAATGGCCGGGGAAGAGTTAGATTTGACTCACACCATCGTTCACCAGATCAAAAACCACTAGGTGTTGCATTACGGTAATGCTCCTTCACACACAGCAATGTCAATAAACGAGTTTTTAGCCAATAAAAACATATGACTCCCCAGCCTTCCTATTCGCCTGACTTGAGTCCTTGTAACTTTTTCTTTCCAAAGTTGAAAAATCATCTCAAGGGATGGAACAGTCGTAGACATTAGAACGGCTGTAACCGAGCTGCGCAGCTGAAGGCTATTCTATTAAACTGCTATGAGGAGCGGAAAAACAGTATCCGACACTGTATGGCTTCACGAAAAAGTTATTTTGAGGGTGGCAAAATAAAGTTGTAAATAAATGTGAATGGAAAATTTAAAAAAATCGGCCCCATCACTTAATTTACAAATCATGATGATAATCAAGCTATCAGGTACCCAGCCAGAGCCTGCCCGGCCCAGCGTTCAGCGTGAGAAGTTACGCTGTGCATCATTGTCCAAACTGAGTGTGGCTTAACTTAGCAGTTAGCTCCCAATTGGATTTCAAAGAATTAGATATTTTAACATTCCAAGCAAAACAAATGCACTTGCAACATTTTAGTCGAAGATTGCATAACAATTAACCGATATATTGCGACATCAGTTGTGGCTGTTTTTTCGCGCTTCTGGGAGGGCTTTTGATGTTTTCGGAAAGATGGGCGAAGGTAACCCATCTGGTACATTGAAAGTCGACAAACAGCCTCATACTCGCTTGTCGCCTATGCTATGCGTGGTGCTGTAATAAACTTCGGGATCATGACCGCACAATCTCAATATGTTGTTGTGATATAATAAATAAAAAAAACGCACTGTCATCCGGTAGACAAATAAACCATATTTGTCATTGTGCTGAAGAAAATCACCCTTGTGATTTAAACCATTACGGTAAAGAAGATCTGTCAATACTTGTGACAAGGGTGGGAGATTAACGAAGCTATCGACTTAGTTTTGGTCTACGTTGAGCGTATTTAAGATTCTCCTGATCTTTGCGAGCAAATTTAGCTTGTTTTCCTGGTTACCTGTGCCAGCAAAGTATGTTGCAGGGCAGCACTTGAAATTTTAGATAGTGTTCCAAATCTACTTTATTCTGAAACAGTGAATCTCAACATTCAAGATGGTATATACTTATGAGCCTAGGTAGCTGTTTAACACAAAGTCAAGAAAGGTGAAAAATAAAGGATTAAAGACACTCAAAAATTAGAAAAAAGCAGCAGTATAAAGGATGTCCTGAAATTGAAGGATAATCCTACAACTGTACATGGGTTACGTCATAGTCTACTAGATAGAAAAATTTTGTTTTAGTAAAAGTCTTATATTTTTCGAGATTTTCAGTAACCTTTTTTTTCTAAATCGTGCTTATATGGAGCTAATACCGCGCAGTTGCTACAAATATTAAGTTTGTCTTAAAACACTCAGAATTATGCATTGCATCTCGTCCAGTATTATAATTCCCCCTCTTTACGTATGACTTTGACATTCTGTAGAGTCAGAGGGTCAAGAAGGATCACCGTGCCAATTAGTTAAAGAAAGTTGGCCAACTGTTGGCAATTTTCAAATAGTATGAACGATTGTTATTCGCACTCCGCTGTTGTGTGTTTTTTTCGTTTTATTGCACTTAGAATAGAAGAGGGTCAATTTTTGTAGTTATCAGAAAATAACAATTTGTGGCTTGGATACAAAAAATCGAAATGGTTGACGCTACAGGATATTTTACATTTAACATATTAATGTTTTGACTGTTATGCATGACCTCCAAAAAATAACCGCTCTGATGCTCCAGGTTGGTGCTATTCTGTTACTGTGATCAGCTTAGCTTGGCATACGAATTCTTTAAGGCAATCCCTATTAAAAATTCGGTAGAAGCTTTTGGTTGCAATGAAATAAGGCCGCGCAGCGTGAACCACCTTCATGAGTAATGCATGTTTGTAATTGAAGTAGTCTCGATCTGACCGAGTGTGATGTGCCGGTATATTATTGAGTATTAGTATGTTGCAGCAGATCGTACTCAGAATATTTTTCCGATCAGATGCTAGAATAATACCTATACTATACGTACCATGCTTATTTTAAAAATACTTTTAAGCATCTAGTAGCCTGGTTTCAAACTGACAAACTCAAATGCACGCTAGAGGAAGCACAACAACATATATTGTTCCTAAGTTTTTTAATTTTATATAATCAGTGGTCGTTCAGTACCTTTTGTTATTTGTATTTAGAGTTTTATAGTTGCATTCGCATTGAGGTTTTATTAGTTTGCTAGTTCTTATGCCTTCAGAGTTAGTTGTTTCATTATGGATCTGATATATGGGGAATAACCATCATCTTCTTGTGGATAACCTTAATAATTTCGGCCTTAGTGACTCATTAGTCGGTCTTCTAAGCTCATATCTTTCTAATAGGACGCAATACGCTTATTATAATGGTTATTCTTCAGCTAATTATACTGTTCCCTCTGGTGTACCGCAAGGTTCAAACCTAGGTCCCTTGCTATTTCGATTCTTCATAAATAACCTAGCCGCTTCACTAATGTGTGAATCTTTACTATTTGCTGATGATCTGAAAATCTGCACCAATATAATAAATTTGGAGAGCTGCATTTCCCTTCAGGACGATCTGCGTACCATCTCACAGTGGTGCGACAATAATATTCCCTTCTTAAAAATTTCCAAATGCAAAGTATTATCATATTGTCATAAAATGAACCCGATTATGTTTGATTGCTCCATAAATAATGCGGTTTTGGAGAGAACAACAGAGACTAAAGATCTTGGTGTAATATTTTCCTGTAGACTGGACTTTTCTGTCCTTATAGCATGCGTCATTTCCGAAGCGACACGGATTCTGGGTTTCATAATGCATAACTGCCGATCTTTTTCCAACGAAGCGGAAGTTTTTTTTTATTTCACTGGTGTGACAAAAACTTGAGTATGCTTCTTAGATATGGGACCCTTTCTATGCGTATTATACAAACATCTTAGAAAATGTACAAAGAAAATTTCTTAAATACTGTTTTTATAAAATCGATGGCACATATCCAGAAAGGGGGGTTTCTCAATTTGTTTTACTGCGTCGTTTTGAACTAGAGTCTCTACAGTGAAGACGTTCCACTGCTGGCCTGTCATTCCTTCACGAGAGTGGATGCACCAGAACTTCTCCAGAAGTTGAATTTCTGTATTCCACGGTTAAATACGAGAAGAACTGTAACTTTCTACTGCAGTACCTCCCGTACCAATGTATTATTCTATTCTCCGCTACATTCTATATGCAACAATTGTAATTCCATAGCAGACAGTTCTGACATTAATTTGGATTGTATCAGTAAGATCTTGTCGAATTTCAGGTACTATTATAATAGCTAATTCTGTTTTTAAGTTAGATTTATGTATACATTATATGTATACTAAGTGACATATAAATCCGAACACCCACTTTAAATGGCTTTATTTTAATAAAAGTTGGTGAATGTATTTATCTTACTGTAAATAACAAGTGAAAAAATTTTCAGCCTTATCAGTTGGACACTCCGGTTTTTATACTGCTTTTTTTTAATTCACTAACGCTCTAAAAATGAATATTTCAGCCGCAGTAAAGAATCAACGTAGGCGGATTTTGGTTCTTGACATCCTTTACGATCGGTTACGATGCCTAGAGTACGGAGACCTGTACGATTTCGTCAACTTAGTGAGTTTGATAGGGGCCGTATAGTGCGACTTCGGGAAGCTGGACTTTCTTTTCGGGCAATTGCAGTTAGAGTGCAAAGATGTGTAGACACTGTGGTTAGGTGTTGTCAGGCATGGCTTCGAGAAGGCCGTACGCAAAGAGCAAGGGGCACTGGACGCCGCCGTAGAATAACAGACCGTGAAGATCGCCGCCTAAGATTATTGGCCTTAAGGGACCGTTTCTCCACTACCAGGTCCATTGCAAATGAATGGTTTGCAGAACACGGAAGACCTATTGGCAGGCGAAGTGTTTACCGACGAATGAGAAGTTTTGGCTTGTTTTGCATACCGGCCACACTGGGTCCTCCCTTTAACTCGAGAACACCGACGTAATCGCCTTGAGTGGTGCAGACAACGGTCACTCTGGGATCAGGAATGGAACAGTATTGTCTTTAGTGACGAGTCTCGATTTTGTTTAGGCATGCACGATGGTCGTGCCAGGGTTAGAAGGCGACGTGGTGAAATTAGGAATCCACAGTTTTTTGTTGGAAGACATGTTCATCACACTGTTGGAGTTATGGTTTGGGGTGGTATAGCTTATGGTTCCAGGTCACCTTTAATCTTCATCAGAGGTAACATGAACGCGCAGCGTTATATCCACGAAGTTCTAGAACCCCATCTTTTTCCCTATCTTGACACCCTGGCAGATCCAACTTTCCAACAAGATAATGCCCGACCACATGTTGCAAGAGTCACAATAGACTTCTTTCAACATAATGATGTCACATTGTTACCATGGCCACCAAGATCTCCCGACTGATCCCCAATTGAGCACGTGTGGGATATGATGGGTAGGAGATTGCTCAATTTGCAACGTCCTCCTCAGACTCTAGAAGCATTTCGAGAGGAGTTGGTGGTTGCCTGGAATGAGATACCACAGGAGGACATTGACCACCTGATCAGAGGCATGCCTAGGCGCGTTGGAGAATGCGTAGCACATCAGGGTGCATCCACACATTAATAAAGGTCAAAGGGCTTTAAAGCAGTGCAATCCTTTTGAAATTTTTATCATTTACTTATTATGCTTCATTAAGTACTTATACAAAATTTTATTAAAATAAAACCATTTAAACTGGGTGTTCGGATTTATATGTCACTTAGTATATGTATTATAAGTAAATATACCATTATATTGTCCTCTAATTGGAATAGTTCTGTTGGGCAATTATGTATAAAATATAATAAAGGCTGCTCACTACAATAGCATCTTAAATGTAAATTATCCTTCAACATCACTGCTGTTCATTTTTTGTATAGCAACCATAAATTTTCAATTTCAGATATATAGGAAAACTGACGCTCCTCCATTACAACTGCAATAATCAAAAAACAGCAGAGGGCGAAGAACATTAATACCTTTGAAAAAAATTGCCCTTGGTTGGCCAACCTTTTCGAGGCTCTTGATCCTCTCCCTCTACAGGGTGCCAAAGTCAGACATAAGAACCGGTCTCTATTAAATATACTTTGGTGTGACTTTTAAGAGAGCTTTACGCCACCTTAAGGAAAAATAATACTGGGCGAGATGAAATGCTTGAATCAGAGTGTCTTAAAAAAAATCTGGTCCAAAGAGTTGGCATTTATGGAAATGGCGCTGGATTAACCGAATATAAGCCATTATTTCAGAAAAAAAATTGAATGCCGAAAATCTCGATAAAACAAAATCTTACCATCTACAGTTGCATGATTATATTCCAATTTTGGAACACCCTGTATAGTGTAAAGTACGAAATGGTATAGGTGACTTTTTGGTAAACGAACCTCTTGCAATCCGCCATATTATGAAGGACGCGATGGAGTAAGCTGTACGACATCATTGATCGTCTGAACGTCGTAATAACGCTTGTTCCACTCACTGTTACTGTTATGTCTTCAGCGATGTTGATTCCCACATTTCCTGAAATATCCCTTATTTTAAAGCAGACAGATTAGTTGATTCCAACTGACGATGCGATGATTTCCTCATTCCGCTAAAAATATAAACTATACTTTTCCTTGTAACAGACAAAAAGCTTTATGGAGTAATTGTTACTTACTACAGAAAAAAATGCAATAGGAAGGTTCGACATTTTTCGTATTTCTCTTATTTTAATTAAAATCGAGGGATTTTGTTATTAAAGAACGGTCAAAGGAATTTGAGTGCAAAATATTAATATTTACGTCGACGAAAAGCATTTTAAAATCAAGGATCGCGAGACTAGACCGCGTGACGTCAGTAGCCAGACACTTGCTGTCGCCCTCATAGAGTACTTGTATCTTATATTGTCTTGTATACGGAGTGAAGAGTATACAAATACGAATTTATATAAACTGGGACCGATGTTTGTGTACTTTATTTATTTGTGATATCACAATACTCCAAGGTTATCAGAAAGCTGATTCGCGAAATTTACCCCATGTGAATGTGGAAATGATGCTCGAGTTTTTGGCAAATGATGCAAAATTAAATGAACCTCAGAGCAGCGGTGCTAAAGTAGTTCGGTAAGTATCTATTTGAAGCTAATTTTCTTTGTTTAGCTCCAATAGGTAGTATTTTTTTGTTTTTCTCCCCAAAATTGATCCTGCTTTGCTTTAGTCTATTGAAAGCTAATAATATTAAGACAAAATAATGCCTGCTCCCGACAATAATTTTGAAGGCTATTTATCTCTGCTTTTTTCTTCCTAGGTTAAATATTGTGGAATTTAAATTATCATACATACCTTTTTACCTTGTTACGCCTATTAAAAGCCCCGAAATTGGTTCTCTTTGCATGCACAAAGAGGCTTTATTACACTATTCTGTAGTAAAGTATGGTACCTAATATGTTTTCAATGCGAGAAATTCCAGGGATGGAGAGAGAATCCTATTTTTTTAGGGTCTCTTAAATTAGGGGGGCAGTCACATTATAGAACTTTATAGCTACTAAAATATCAAAGTTCAGGGCTGCATTCGGGGGCTGAGCAATGAAGCCAGGTTCTAAACGTTGACTAGTATTGCGCTTAGAATGACTACCTACTCTAATAATAATTTGTTTTAGATCTGGAAAAGAAGATTACGGAGACTCTGTAGTTGGTTATGTTCAAGTGTCTTGTCACATACCTGTGACTGAACTTCTACTATTAAAGGTTCAGGCAGTTTCGGTTGAGGGTCCCGCCCGGCGTGCCGCCGCTGTCTGCAAATATTTGGCGATGTGTTTTGGAACACTCACAAAAAAATTTTGTGGTGTAGTACTTGACGTACTTGTCCATTTTGGCACAAAACACCACTTTCTGTTCGACATTTAAAACCGTAAAAGTTCTCAGAATTTAACAGTAATCTATCGTGCCACCTCTAACTACTCCAAACCGATTGCTGAGGCGTTGTTGTGAGAATGCTAAATGCAGCTGGCCAGCTAGTGAGGTGTGTCTGGCTACTGACGTCACGCGGTTTAGTCTCGCGCACAGGTACGTTTTCCAGCGTCGCGCCGATCCTTGATTTTGAAATGCTTTTAATCGACGTAAATATCAATATTTTTTGCTCAATTTTTTTTATCGTTTTTTAATAACAAAATCTCTCGATTTGAGTAAAAATCAAAAAATGGCGAACCTCCATATAGTCTTAGCATTTAGTGCAACTTTCTGAAAAAAAAAACACGAGCAAAAACCAAAATCAGACTCTCATGTCACGTCAGTTATATTTCTAGTGTTATGGTTCACCTTCCATGCATGCTTTGAGGTGAAATATATTATATTACAACCACAAAGTGAAACTAAAAAAGGTATGCTTAGTTTTCTTTGATTGTGAGCATCCTCATTACAATCCACGTACGAAGAAGACGATAGAAATGCCCATACGCACTAAATGTAATCACTTTTCGATGCATACATGCAGAATATACACGGCTGAAAAGGACATTGATTTCCGTCTCCTGTAACAATGACCAATGACAGCGCTGTTTCGAGCTTATAGCAACTCATCAGTGCGCTATAGGTTTCAGGCCTAGTCGTGGAGACAGGTGAACAGAAAATCACACGAATAGTGGTCATTTGAAAAACTCGGCAAATTGTACGGAAGTAGCTGGAAAACTGAACATGATGAACACTTTTGTAGGTAGAATGTATCCATAACCCATTACATTTCATAATTGAGAAAAGTTGCTCACGATGCAAGGAAAAACAAAATATTTTACTTCAGCATACTTATACGACGGAAAGAATAGTTTTCTTATATGGTGATTACCTAAATCTTGGTGTTGTCTCAGATACAATAAGCAAATAGGCTCTTATTACTTACCTTTAGTGACAACCACCATATGCAAGGCGGTAGGAACGATTATCGTTAGAATAAACAATAGAGGCAACGCCAAACCAAAAAATTCGTATCTCCTTATAGATGCTTTATCCGTCTTATCAATATGCAAACCAAATATTGACAACATACCCAATGTACCATAGAAAGGGTACCCTTTTCTCACATGATACATGTTGTCATCAGACATTGTTCATACCAACTGATATAAATCGTTGATAATCTACACAGAATGCAGAAAAATCGCATTTATCTACTCAAAGTCACCAATTATCATGTTCTCCGTAAGCCAGTGGCCTTTTGATTTACGCTGGTCGTATAATTTTGACCTGACGATAATAAATCTAGTATAATTGAAGGATAACTTGTTTTGCATGTGAATTCATTATTAATTCATTATTTTGAAATCGCTTGGCTACCAGTATTAGCTCTAGCCATAGAAAATATTTGAGTTTAGTATCTCAGAAGAGTTACGACTGAAGGAATAATATTGCATTCCTTTGATTTTTACTTATTATTGTACTTTTCAGCATGTGCCATCTAAGCCTCCAAACATGGACCAGTTTCAGGAATTACATTATGTACTGTCTAATTTCGCAAATAGTTCACGGTTCATCCACGTGTCCTCGAACAGCATCTTCTATGGTAAGATGGTAAAGATACACCTTTGTTTCCATAAATTATGTGACACTCTGCCGTCCTGAACGGTTCCATATAAGAATCCAAATGCAGCTCAAAGCTCCTATCAACTCACTGTGCTGCATACCAGTACAGAATAAAGTAAGCGAAACCTTAAACCTAAAGCATGTACAAAGTAAAGGGACAAAAAGTAGTTCTAAGTTGGATACGGATTATTATTTCATTCATGAAGGTGTCAGTGTTACAAGACTAAGGGCCAATTTCACCAACAACAGTCCGTTATTCTCCACCTATAGGGTAACAGTCCCTCAAATACAGCGAATGAGCTTCAAGTTCCACTCAACAAATTTTAGCAACAATAGCTATGAAATGTTGAAAACAAAATATTGTAAAAGTATGAGATGACATCTTCTCATTGAAACATCCCCTGCTTATTGAATATTAAGAAATTACATATAATTCAGTCAAAATTTAAACAAATGTTTGATTTTTGAATAAAATTCATGTTTTAATTACCATTGTTGATTTTTTATTCATGATAATATTATTTTCTTCAATTGATACACGATTTTACTGATTCAACATCATCTACTGGGTGTTTTTTCCAATAAACCTGTTGCAGATAGCCATTAAGCACCTACTTGATGACTGGCTCTACCTAAAAGTTCATAGATATCGCTCGTTTCCAAACATTCATTCATTTTCTTGCCGTTCATCAGAACCATTATGGCACCTTAGATTGATATTCCCACAAAACCATTCTGGTTTTTTAATATCCATACATCCATAAAGTTGTATATTTTTCGTTGTTCAGGAACTTAACAAACATCCACACTATATTAGCGATTAAGAAATACCCAAATATATGTCGTAGAGCTACCAGCAAACCTAAAACCTGCAGAAAAACTAGAAATTTGCAATATTTTTCTTTTTTCACTGAGTAGATATTCTGGGTTATATTTATATTAGACGTTATTTGAATACAGCTGATTATTGCATTTCAAGGAGTGACACATGTGTGGGCTCTGTCAACTCTTGGTACCAGTCACAAAACATACTCTGAAGGTTTAATTCCATGCTATTCAATCACAACACGGTGACTTGTGTGGTTGTCAGCGGCCATTTTGTGAGGGTGCGATAGGGTTGCCAGATTGTGCATTAATATCCCGTTTCACCCTCCTGGTCCCAGTGGAGTAAGTTCCGCCAACTGTTGAAATATACTCTACTATGCTTTATAAGCCTATTCGTGACATTGAAATTTAAAATTATTTTCATGACGCCGCAAAATAGCTCCTTCGGTATCTTGGGTTATACATCTTGACAGTAGGGATGTTCGATAGGATCCTATATTTAGAAGTATCAATACATTTCACGAGTATCGTCATCTTTCGATCCGGACTGTGTCAGAAAGAGTGACTGCCATTTGGCTGCCACATTACCGTGCCAAATCAGACATATATTTCATCATTTTTAAGGAAATTGTACAAAATCTTCAAATTTCTGAAGTTAGCGAGTTTCACTTCTTACGTTCTTACCAGACATGCCCAAATCATCAGTTGCTGCCGTGATATTCATCCCGACTACTGCATCCCCACGGCTAGGCGACCTGTATGTTAAATTTGTATTGATGGGGCAGCGGGTTATGCTATAAATCATATTATGTCACAGTGTTTGTGCACTGATTGCAACAGTTAGATGATAGGTACCAAAAATATTTTCATAAATAGGAGTTCTTTCCCATTCCGGTTCGAACAATCTACCAAAGATGCTTATAATCATGATACCTAGTAAATTTTCACGAAAAAAGTTCAAAACCTGCAAATGTAAAAGATTCATTTCGCACCCTCCACCACGGGACGTGATCGTCGTTAGACTTGGCAACCCTGCGAGTGTCAGATAGATATCCCCGCCAGTGACAAAAAAAAAATGGACAAACAGCAAACATTACTGGTAATTTTGATTTTTGAACTTAACAGCCATTATCTGGTAAACATTTTTCATAATTTTTTGTCTATGTCCATAGTAATTGCATTATGCATCAGGGAGATGTAGGGATTGACACGTCTTACACACGTTATCTGTGTTTTAGGATGGAGAGGACATAATTTTTTTATTGCTTTGAAGAAATTCATTATCCAATAAATTAATAAATGATTACTATTATGACATAAAGGAAGATGAGGAATTGGATGGAATGTATTTTATATTCTATTTTCTTGCAAAATACAGACAAATCCACACTATTCAACAGGCATGTAATGATAACTTTCAGTATATTGAAGTTGGTAAATTCAAGAGTGCCATGCATTAACAAACGCCTAAATCTGCTGCCAAATTTAACAGCTAGAAAATTTACCTATTATTTGCCGCATTCCCATTCGCTGAGGGGGATAACAGATTGTTAAATGTAAACCTATAACATATATCAAAATACTTAAAACTAAAAACAATTTCGTAGTCATGCTGAGGTCAAGCGATCTTATCATGCCATTTGTATATTACTTTTGAAAAAGTAATTTATTGAATTTCCATTTACTGTCATTCATGTAGCAATAAATAAATAAACCTACTTGATAATGTGAGAATGATACTCAGCACAATATTCTAACATTTTCATTCTTTTCTTCAACTGTCTTTTTTGAAATATCTTCCTGAGTCGACCAGTAAGAGAATGCATGTGTGACACGATCAAAATAACTTCTTCGTAATGCATATTGCATACCTAAAGTCGCAGTCAACTAAACTATATGTTGTGATCGAATAATATACGAGTACAAAGACACATTAAACTAAGAATATGCCAGACAAAGAGTAGAGGCGACAGAAATGTATTTGCTGCCGGGTTTTGAGGCTACAGAGAATCAGAATCTATGAAATAAAGCGAGGAATGGACATTCAGGTATCGGTGACAGAAGAAATTAAGATACGCGGAAGAAGATTTTAATTTGGAGACCTCCTTTCAGAAGGAACAGTCGTAATCCGCCAGAGGGATGGGAAAAGCAAGTCAGCCGTGATATATAGAGTTTGGACAAGTAAAGGGGCATGGAGGAGGGAGAAACGCGCCGGTATACAGGTATAGAGAGTCGATTGAAGATGAAGCACGAAGCGAAAGGCATTCGTCTCCAAGAACCGACAAAAATATCGACAGAATCCGGGTCTTGTTCGAGTAGATCGTCGACTGATAGTCAGAATGATCGCGGAAGAGTTAAGTTTCACTCACATCTTCGTTCATCAGATTAAGAACAAATGGTGTGCTGTATCACTATAATGCTCCACACAGCAATGTCAATAAACGAGTTTTTGGTAAGTGAAGTAAAAACACTCCTGTGATTGCTCAGCCTCCTTATTTGCCTGACTCGAGTCTTTGTGAGTTTTTCTCTTCTCTCTTCTCGAAGTTGAAAAATCAAGCGACAGCCGAAAACATTCAAACGGCTGTAACCGACCAGCTGAAGGCTATTCCAGTCTCGGAATTCCAGCACTGCTGTGAGGAGTGGAAGAACCTTCTCCAGCGCTATGTGGCTTCAGAACCATAAAAAATTATATATTTGAATAAACAAGTTTAAGAAAGACAGTCCCAACACTTAATTTGTAGACCTCGTATGTCCGTCTGAACGTACTAGACGCGAAAGCTACTCGACGGACTTCACCAGTGGACAGAGTTATTCGTGACAAATATACTAAGGGCCGGTTGTTCAACTCCAGTTTAAACCGCTGTTCAGATTGAACTAAGTTCAAAGTTGAAAGTCAGTTGTACAAATAAAGCTCAAGGCTTGAACCCAGTTCAAGTAGGCATAGAACCTGACCGGTCGATGTCCCTCGGTTAAACTCAGTTCAATGTGAGTAACATAAATATCGTAGCAAAGTTTAGCGAAGGAGTTGTGTGTTAAGTTTAAAAATGGACATTCCCGAAGAGATAACTGATGATGAGGACTTCTTAGAATTAATAACCATCGTACATATACCCAGGTTACCCAAAACTTACAAACAGAGACCTGATAATTTTCGGATTTGGAACGACACTCAATTCTTGCAACGTTTTCGGTTATCAAAAAGTACTGTTAGATCCATAATAGATAAAGTTGCAGATGATATCAGAAATATAACAATACAGTAAGTTCATTTATAATTACTAGGTATCAGAGCTATTCCTGACGGGTGCATATTGTGCTCCAAATTGAAGAATAAATATCATTACCTATTTCAAATTTTATATATTTTATATATATATTTTTAAACATAATTTTTTTATAAATTTATACAAACACCAACTTATGGGAATGCTGTGTTGCATCTAAATTGAAAAATCGTTCTTTCATTGTCGGTGAATTTGCAAAAACCATCTGAGCTGCTCAAAGGCTACTCACTCTACATGAATGGCCCTGGGTTGATATAATGCGGGTGGGATTTGGACAAATGTGTATAAAAGCTATTTTTTTATAGAAATCATGCCCTCACGCCAGATTATATGGTCTTTGTTACGCTAAGTTACCTTGCAACTGGGTCCTTTTTGCAAGTAATAGGGGATGTACAAGGTATGGACAAAGGAACTGCAAGCAGGGTTGTGTCGAAAGTTATAAAATCATTAGCAGTCCATTTTAAAGAATTAATAAAAATGCCTGAAAATGGCGAAGAGAGAACTGCGATACGTCAAGAATTTTTCAATATTGCTAGATTTCCTAGGTGCATAGGAGCTTTGGACTGCACCCACATTAAAATAAAATCTCCAGGTGGTGCAGACCCAGAGAATTATAGGAACAGGAAAGGTTTCTTTTCCTATAATGTACAGGTGATTTGTGATGCCACTTTGAAAATACAAAATATAGTTTGCCGTTGGCCAGGTGCATCAAATGATGCAAATATATTTGCAAATAGTAGAGTTCGAGCCTTATTTGAAACCGGACATTTTGGCGATAGTTTGTTGGTTGCAGATAGTGGTTATGGTATTAAGCGATATTTAATCACACCACTAAGCCGACCTGAAACTCAGAGTCAACACTTATTTAATGAATCTCAAATTCGCACAAGGAATCCTGTCGAGAGATGCTTCGGGGTATGGAAAAGACGTTTCCCCATCTTAGCATTAGGAATTCGTGTAGCGAAAGAAAAAATTGAGCCAGTAGTTGTTGCAACAGCAGCCTTGCATAACCTAGCAATTATCATGAAAGACCCACAACCTGCAATAAATAATGAAATTGAAGCAGCAGTTGAATTCATTAACAACTTTGATATTGTACCAGTCCCAGTTGGAGGTCAAGATGCATCTAATAATAGGACACGATTATTGTTAATTAATTATTTCCAGGATTTATTGTGAATGATTCAAAAATTCAGTTTTTAGTATTTTTCTAATGTTATCTTCGTTTCATACTAAGTGAAAGTGAAAGATATAAATGATGCAATAAAGAATATTGGAGATTTTATGAATTTATTCAAAATAGGTAAATAAGATGGCAAGATTAAGAAAATCAAATTTTATATTTATTTAACAGATACTGTTTTTCCATATTTAACATTTCCATTTTAATGTTATGTACCTCATCTTCCCTCTTTTTTCTCTCTTCATACTCTAGTTGCATTATTTCCAGTTTATTTTTGTTTTCTTTCATCAGTAGCTGTTTTTTCATTTCAGATTAATCCAAAAGGCATTTTTCTTTAGAATCTTCCAATGATTCGACCCATTTTTTCATTTTTGTGCAAATAGTACCCCTTTTTTTGAGCAGTCGGTCTTCACTAAAATTAAAATGTTTAAGGAACATCTTATTGTGATCCACATTTACTAGCAACATATAGTATTTTATTACTAATTTCATCAACAAGAACAAAAAAATTTACAGCACAACATGCAAAAACTTTCGATTTTAGTACTAGAAGTAACAATTCCTTTTTGAAATTCGTAATGAATATGAAATATTTCTGGAGATTATAATGTAGATTACCTTCTGCAGTTCTCAGAGCACTTGATTTTGGTGTGCGCAAAAGGGATGTACTTAATTTGCTCCAGTCCCTCGTTTGATGTCTACCGGATTCTGGACCTTCTAAACGATGCGCTATTTGATTTTCTTTATCTGTAAAATCATGAATAAATGAGGATTCGCCACAATAAGGCACATATATTGTGTGTATTTACTAGCAACAGGTAGTATTTTATTACTAATTCAATCAACAATAACAGAAAAAATCTACAGCATAATATGAAAAACTTTCCATTTAAGTTCTAAAATAGGTTTTTTTATTTTCATAATTCAAGATAAATGCCATTATAAAAAGCATGCAGTAATGACGATATAATAGTTCTGTAGATTTTAATGTAGATTACCTTCTGGAGTTCTCAGAGCACTTGATTTTAGTGTGCACAAAGGGGATGTATTTAACTTGCTCCCCTCCTCCGCCTGATGACTACTGGCCTCTGGACCTTCTAAATGAGACACTTCTTGATTTTCTTTATCTGGAAAATCATAAATAAATGATAACATCAAAACTATTTATTTTATTAGTACCACTGTTTTGAACTTCCTGTGTCTCCTCTGAAGTGATTTCATCTGAAACACCTTAAATTAATAAAAGTACATTATTTAACATACATTCGAAACTTATATTCCTCAATAATTAAGTCCCTGCATGTAGCATTCTCAGGTATGTCACAGACAACTAAAAATAAAATTAACTTAAAAATATATTCACTCAACACAATCCGGCTTCCTTACTCATGTCATCATCATACGCTGAAGGGTGTCCTTCTATTCGGACACCTAAAATGTCTTTGACTTGTTCATCAATATCGGTGAAATGAACTGTTTTTGAGGCACCTCCTCCTGTAGCAAACAGGGAACACTTCTCCTGTGAGAACTTCTTCTTTGACCTTTTTTTGATATTGTCATATTTATTCTTCAATGTTTTACTATCCCTGTAGGTCACCGCTCCACTGTTAAACTCTTTTGCAATCATATTCCATGTCTTTGCTTTTGAAGAGTTTGTTACTGCATCCGTTTTACGACATTCAATAACATCTTTATATTTATTCACCAGTCTAATTAAAAGGGATTCTTCTTCCCTGCTAAAGTTACTTGTTCTCTTAGGTGCACTCATTTTTCAAATAAATCCACTACTACGAAGAGAAAGAATCAGCAGCAATTATATTTTTAATAAATATAACATAGGAAAGATAATGAAGCAATTATATACCTACCCGCTCTCCTGCGGATGTTGCGATATATTTATAGTCGAGAATAACAAGCTAACTTCAAAAAATCGCCAAAAAATGATTCCAGATTGAACCTATCGCTTCGGCCTATAAGTAAAAGCAAGTGAAAGTAGGGTTATAACTTCGGTCAAAATCACGTCAAAATGACATTATTGACAAGTCTTATCATTCCGTGCCTAATAACATAGTGCTTATGGTATTACCAACTGCTGCATATTTGAGGTTCAGTGGAACCGAGCTTGACTGACAGATGAACAACGCACATGCATTTGAACTAAGTTCATATTTTAACTGGAGTTCAGGTGATCTACAGTTTAACCGAAAGTTGAACAACCGGCCCTATGTGACATATAAATCCGAACACCCAGTTTAAATGGTTTTATTTTAATAAAATTTTGTATAAGTACTCAATGAAGCATAATAAGTAAATGATAAAAATTTCAAAATGATTGCACTGCTTTAAAGCCCTTTGACCTTTAATAATGTGTGGATGCACCCTGATGTGCTACGCATTCTCCAACGCGCCTAGGCATGCTTCTGATCAGGTGGTCAATGTCCTCCTCATTCCAGGCAACCACCAACTCCTCTCGAAGTGCTTCTAGAGCCTGAGGAGGACGCTGCAAATTGAGCAATCTCCTACCCATCATATCCCACACGTGCTCAATTGAGGATAAGTCGGGAGATCCTGGTGGCCATGGTAACAATGTGACATCATTATGTTGAAAGAAGTCTATTGTGACTCTTGCAACATGTGGTCGGGCATTATCTTGTTGGAAAGTTGGATCTGCCAGGGTGTCAAGATAGGGTAAAAGATGGGGTTCTAGAACTTCGTAGATATAACGCTGCGCATTCATGTTACCTCTGATGAAGATTAAAGGTGACCTGGAACCATAAGCTATAGCACCCCAAACCATAACTCCAACAGTGTGATGAACATGTCTTTCAACAAAAAACTGTGGATTCCTTCTTTCACCACGTCGCCCTCTAACCCTGGCACGACCATCGTGCATGCCTAAACAAAATCGAGACTCGTCACTAAAGACAATACTGTTCCATTCCTGATCCCAGAGTGACCGTTGTCTGCACCACTCAAGGCGATTACGTCGGTGTCCTCGAGTTAAAGGGAGGACCCAGTGTGGCCGGTATGAAAACAAACCAAAACTTCTCATTTGTCGGTAAACACTTCGCATGCCAATAGGTCTTTCGTGTTCTGCAAACCATTCATTTGCAATTGACCTGGTAGTGGAGAAACCGTCCCTTAAGGCCAATAATCTTAGGCGGCGATCTTCACGGTCTGTTGTTCTACGGCGGCGTCCAGTGCCCCTTGCTCTTTGCGTACGGCCTTCTCGAAGCCATGCCTGACAACACCTAACCACAGTGTCTACACTTCTTTGCACTCTAACTGCAATTGCCCGAAAAGAAAGTCCAGCTTCCCGAAGTCCCACTATACGGCCCCTATCAAACTCACTAAGTTGACGAAATCGTACTCTAGGCATCGTAACCGATCGTAAAGGATGTCAAGAACCAAAATCCGCCAACGTTGATTCTTTACTGCGGCTGAAATATTCATTTTTAGAGCGTTAGTGAATTAAAAAAAAACAGTATAAAAACCGGAGTGTCCAACTGATAAGGCTGAAAATTTTTTCACTTGTTATTTACAGTAAGATAAATACATTCACCAAATTTTATTAAAATAAAACCATTTAAACTGGGTGTTCGGATTTATATGTCACTTAGTATATTTAGATGTATAATTTGTTAGAGCTCTGCGTAAATTGACTGAAATATGACGATAGTTGTAACACAAGGTATCAAAGATCGATGATACGTAGAATGCTGCATGTTTACGTATATAGGAGAGACCGGGGTTCGAAGTTCCGATTTTTGTGTCGGACCCAGTATGAATGTAATAAACATATTTGTAATTCATGATTCCTAGGTAATTAGATGCAGAATTCATTACAGTTTCATATCTTACTGTCGAATTTATTGAAGTAACAATTTGTTTTGGCTCACGGTCCATTTTCTGTAAAAAGTCGACTAGGAACAAAACGCCCCACGAAGGGGCTAGTTGTTCCTCAGCTGAGGCAAGTTGTTCCGCTGTCAACTTTAGTCATTAATTAAATAATATTAGCTGATAAGGTATGTATAAAATAAATGATACACGTAACAAATTATTTATTATTATTAATCAAATGATTCGTCATCCGGATTATAATTCGGACAAACGTAGAAAAGGAAAATTTTCAGAATTTAGGAATTTTGAATGAGCCCAATTCTTCCAGGTAACGCATTCAATCCATTATTCTCCTGGTTTTGAATTGGAAAATGAGTCGCAACATATCAAACAATACCATTCCAGGCTGCCTTCTTCACTATTGCTTTCATCATCGTCTTGCAGGACTTTCCATTTTCTTTACCAGTTGTATTCTTCTTGCCGACTCTTTTTTCAATTCTCTTTCCTTTTATTTTGCTATTGACTCTTCCTCTTTCTGTTTTTTCTAAAGCGTTCTTTTCAAGCGTGTCTGTCAGTATTGCAGATTTTCTAATTCGGCGCTTAGTTGCTGTAGACGATCTTGGTGGTGCTTCTGCTAAGGGTTTGATGGCTTCAGGGGAAAATATGAAAGATGTTACCTGATCGACGTTCTGTGGAAAATCAGTAATGTTCGAAGGTCTTTGTTGATGTTCGTTCATCATTGATCCTGTTATTGCTAGACGTGGCTCAATACCTGGGATGACTTCCATATTATAATCTAACACTGTGTAATGGAAGTGTAGCTTATATGTTCTTCCATTTCGCTTAAATTTTGTGTCACGACTGTGACCTGAAGGGTAAAGGAGTAACTCGCAAATACTCCCAAATAAATATTGTATCGAATGTGAAGTTATACAGGGGTTCGCAAAGTTTTGATTTTCCTGTTCAGAAACAACTACCCTTGAAATAACAAAGGTAATGTGTAGTGATACGAGTGCGACCAAGTAAAAAAAAATAAAGGAAAAGTACTCACTCTCCAGTTGACGAGAAGGGCTAAGTACGTCTCTGCCCGAAATCAAACCGCTCCAACAGAAAATGAAATCAGCTGATGCGCTACCGAGCAGACGCCGGCGGTGGTGCAGACCGCGAACAGAGGTAACAAATATGACCATCGTGCAGAAACCACATTGATTGTCTTACACTTAATGGCACATCTTCTAACAAGGAAGGCAAAATGTTGCGTGTAAAGTCTAGGTATTGCATCCCGTCCAATCGATTTGGGAGAATAGATGGTCCAATGGGCATACCGTTCATTTTCTACTGACCAAACATGAGTGTTGCGGAAGATATTCACCCCATTACGCGTGAACGTAGATTCGTCTGTCACCAACATGCACTTCAAAAAGTCCGGATTATTGTCATGTTGATGCAACAACCACTCACAAAACCGCACTCTTGCTGGAAAATCGTCAGGTTGAAGGGCTTGTACACGTTGGACGTTTGCCACACTGTAGTTTTTGATACTTGCACGTCTCTAGCCACGTCTCTAGTGCTTGTTGATTTTTGAAACGCAATCGATTATTCGGGTTCGTTTACCTCTACATGCGTGACCGTAACCGTCGGTTGAAGGTTGCATACTGACCTGACACACTGATCCCGACCCAGTTCTGTCGTCGGGTTGAGCTAGTGTCGTAGTACCACGCGGGGATGTCGCGGCTACAGGACGGTATTCAGATATTTTTGATGTTGCAGAGCCCCTCATCTCGGTTTCCTTAAGACATTGGAGTATATGGTACTAAGAAAAATTGCTTATGTTTTCAAGATCTACACGTCGTGTAAAGGAAAACCCCAACTTTGCGGACACCCTGTATAAAAAAGGTACTTACTACAATTGGCACTGCAGGGCAAAGCTGCGCCTGCACAGGGTAGAATGGCAAAAGGAATCCCCGTGGGGACTACCCCCAGATCGTTCGGCAGCGTCCCAGCTCAACTAATTTTTATAATCGAAAATATATCCACCTGAAGTGATAAGAATAAACCATTGCTGATTATGCATAGTCATCAGCAGATGTGGGTTAGAACATCTGTTCGTAAGCCAGCGACCTGGCGCGTGTAAAGCCTTACAGTGTGGTCACTCGTGACAATAAAAAAGCCTAATGAAACAAGCAGGTGTGCGCGTTGCTAAGAATCCAATATCTATTGAACTTCTGCAAAGGACAACCAATTAGCCGAATGGTTTACAGTATTGCCATCAATTAAGACCATCAAACACAATATGTTTTGTAAAGCATTTCATAATGCAAGTCGTTCGATTTTCAATTCCTAATGACTAGTTGACTAAAGCGTACAAGTAACAATGTTCATTGCAACTCTGTATGAGAATTGGATCACTTGATGCTTTCGTCGTATTCGTCTAGGTCGGTACCGACTTTGACAAATAATGAGAATGCGCAGATGTATTTTCAGAAGCAACATTGGTTGGTTATCCCGACCCTGGAACATATTTTTATCTGAGCTCATTTCAGGCATTACATTATTAATTACACATTTAGTTGTATGTAGAAAACAAGGCACTGTAATTTGCGTTAGATTGCTATGTAATAGAAGATTTCTTTCGACTTTATAGATATTATTATTATTTTTTTAAATATATGAGTATATGTTGCCCAATCTAAAGTCGATCTAACATCACATTGCACCACTAAATAAGGTTCAACATGAAAATTCAGTTTAAGTAGGTAAGCTGAAATGACATGAATAAACTTTTGAACGCTGAAAACACGTTATTTATAAAAATAAGCTGATACCAATGAAAATAATGGACACTTAGTCGATTTGGGATTTGGAGCAATTTCAAAGTGACAACTTCCAATTTTGAAATATGATGACAGCAAAAGATTTGTACCTTTACCAGACCATGTTCGCTGCCATCCAGTTGATTGCATGGCCCTTTCTTGTCGCAATCAAAATGAAATACTTGTGGCTATACTGCAAGCATCTGTGATTTTGATGGAAACATTACATACGAATCGGCCACATTGTATTTTACTCTTGAATATAAAGGCATGCTTCAAAAGACCTTAGCGATAATAACGAATACGTCCTCAAAAAATATGAAGGTCAACAGGCTTTCTAGGTTCAATTGTGAAAATACGGAGAATGCATTCACCATGAGAAATCATGGGATGACTTCCGTCCTAAATTTTGGTCAGAATGTCGAATGCTATCAGTAGTACTCAAATTAGTTAGCTATATCTTCAAAACCGAGGCCTACTTTCAGAAACTGGAATACATGGCTCCGGCTTAATTCAATCTATACTAAGTGACATATAAATCCGAACACCCAGTTTAAATGGTTTTATTTTAATAAAAGTTGGTGAATGTATTTATCTTACTGTAAATAACAAGTGAAAAAATTTTCAGTTTTATCAGTTGGACATTCCGGTTTTTATACTGCTTTTTTTTTAATTCAATAACGCTCTAAAAATGAATATTTCAGCCGCAGTAAAGAACCAACGTTGGCGGATTTTGGTTCTTGACATCCTTTACGATCGGTTACGATGCCTAGAGTACGGAGACCTGTACGATTTCGTCAACTTAGTGAGTTCCATAGTAGCCGTATAGTGGGACTTCGGGAAGCTGGACTTTCTCTTCGGGCAATTGCAGTTAAAGTGCAAAGAAGTGTAGACACTGTGGTTAGGTGTTGTCAGGCATGGCTTCGAGAAGGCCGTACGCAAAGGGCAAGGGGCACTGGACGCCGCCGTAGAACAACAGACCGTGAAGATCGCCGCCTAAGATTATTGGCCTTAAGGGACCGTTTCTCCACTACCAGGTCCACTGCAAATGAATGGTTTGCAGAACACGGAAGACCTATTGGCATGCGAGTGTTTACCGACGAATGAGAAGTTTTGGCTTGTTTTCATACCGGCCACACTGGGTCCTCCCTTTAACTCGAGAACACCGACGTAATCGCCTTGAGTGGTGCAGACAACGGTCACTCTGAGATCAGGAATGGAACAGTATTGTCTTTAGTGACGAGTCTCGATTTTGTTTAGGCATGCACGATGGTCGTGCCAGGGTTAGAAGGCGACGTGGTGAAAGGAGGAATCCACAGTTTTTTGTTGAAAGACATGTTCATCACACTGTTGGAGTTATGGTTTTGGGTGCTATAGCTTATGGTTCCAGGTCACCTTTAATCTTTATCAGAGGTAACATTAACGCGCAGCGTTATATCCACGAAGTTCTAGAACCCCATCTTTTACCCCATCTTGACACCCTGGCAGATCCAACTTTCCAACAAGATAATGCCCGACCACATGTTGCAAGAGTCACAATAGACTTCTTTCAACATAATGATGTCACATTGTTACCATGGCCACTAAGATCTCCCGACTTATCCCTAATTGAGCACGTGTGGGATATGATGGGAAGGAGATTGCTCAATTTGCAACGTCCTCCTCAGACTCTAGAAGCACTTCGAGAGGAGTTGGTGGTTGCCTGGAATGAGATACCACAGGAGGACATTGACCACCTGATCAGAAGCATGCCTAGGCGCGTTGGAGAATGAGTAGCACATCAGGGTGCATCCACACATTATTAAAGGTCAAAGGCGCTTTAAAGCAGTGCAATCATTTTGAACTTTTTATCATTTACTTATTATGCTTTATTAAGTACTTATACAAAATTTTATTAAAATAAAACCATTTAAACTGGGTGTTCGGATTTATATGTCACTTAGTATTGTATAAAAACTAACCCTTATGTTTTGGGTACTATAGTAAAGAAGTGAGATAGAACTGAGTAATGCAACACATCGTACTAGGACACCACTGTCTTTGAGTACGGGGACACGTGTCCAAAGATGCACCACATTAGCAGTGGCGTACGATGAGTTGTATCACTATCTTTCACTTTGGCAGCTGGCTATAACTCTTTATTACCTGTGCCGACGGTGTGTATAACTCTGATGAATTGAATAGCTGAATTGCGAAAATTAAAAAGGTATTTAATTTGACTAGAAACCGTATTGGGTAGACTGATAAGCAAAACAAATTCTTCGATGTTTCCTTCTGATGTCTCGTACAGGCACTGTGTCTACTCTCAAAAATGGACAAAAGTGTATAGGCTGCAACAGCTGCCTGAAGCCATAGTTTGTTTGACCTTATCTTAATATTAGTTCCATTTTTCTCAAATCTACGACAGGACAGTGGGGTGTACTTTCGGAATAGGTTTTCCTGGTGTCGAGTAGCGTGGTGCGGTATTTCAGGTTTGAAATATTCAAAATTCCTGGGTGCGGAAAAGTTGTGTCTAAGGAAAGCAAGTATTTTACTCTTATCACAAAAAATGACTGGAGTTAGTCTTCCACCAACCCAAGGCCAAATCATTTTCTTAAGATAAGACGGTGATGGGGAGGTGGTCGACGAACTTATATCAGTTTGTATTATGTCACTACAGGGTGACTGTGAAGTTGAGTCATTAATTTTCAGATAATGATTGTAGAAGGAAGATAAGATATGTGTGTAAAAATAAAAAAAAATTAAAAAAAAATGTTACCTTGTTTTATAAAGTATCCTCCCCACAAGTATTTCAGTGCGGACCTGTATTTGATCGTGCCGTCTTGGAGCACCGGCATGCCCTCCCCTGTGAGGTCTTAAGTCACCTGATTCACGAGTCATTCGTACTACATTAACAAACTCACGAGGGTTGGTTGCACTCGATTAAGAATAAGAATCATGTCCACAAGTTCAGAATTTTCGTAAACATGTGCCATTTTTTTTTCGTTTGAGCCACGCAACAAACACCACTATAGACTCACGCATTACCGACTGACACATTGACTGAATACAACTGAATAATATTTGTAGTAAAAACATCGTTTCAAATTCTTTCGCTTTTTCCTTTCCGATGCGATGAACCGATAAGGCGGATTATATCCGTTGTTGCCAAACACGAGCACATAATATTATTATTGAGACAGGGCGGTACTCAAACGTCTAAAGGGCTATAACTTTGTTACTTTAATTTTACCAGAAAAATGTTAAAGGAAAAAAACATTTCTTTTGAACAGATCTACTCACTGTTAAAATAAATGACTCAACTTCGAAGTCACCCTGTATATAAGAGCTATTTTTCGGTCAGGCATCCTTATAAGCAAAAGTTAGAAAAATAAAATACAGGGTGTAAACTTTATGATAGTCATTATTTAAATGGGTGATAGAAGGGGTCAAAAGAAGCAAAAAGCTTCATATAACATGGGGGTGAAAACGGCATTTTTTAGAGAGAAGCGAATTAAAGTAATATAAAATCTGACAACGTTGCAATGCCAGACGCAAATTACGACGGAACGCAGTGTAAATAAAGATGGAGTTTGTTATTTTTGGCTCTTAAGTATTATTTGATTATTCGATAATGTGCTCGTAGGATGCTAACAATTAAAAAAACGGACTTACTACTAACTGTATCAGCGCTTCACCTGGTGTGTGAAAGTTTATTGAAGTATTAAAAAAATCGACTTGTAAATAGGGAACACAATTTTGATACATACATTGTTTTTCTTTTTAAAAGCCACACTGCACTTTTTTGTATTGAAAGGTGCTCAAAATATCTTGCTCCACTTTTCACACAAGCTTCATTACGACGAACCCAGTTTCTTCTTACTCTAGGTCCTCGAAGTTGTCCATTTATTATATCAGCCGCATTAACATTTTTTTCGCGAAGTTGTGCTTCAGTTGTTATTGGACCACCCCATAAACCATGCCTTTAAGTTCTCCCCAATACCAGAAATCTATCGGATTGAGGTCAGGAGATCTTGCTGGCCATTTTTGACTGGCGGCTCTAAAAATGTGTGGTGGTGCCCCGTCATGAAGAAACCACAAATTCTGTCTCCGTTGTAATGGCACGTTGTCTAAGGTCTGTTCCAAAAGTTCTGGTAAGTTATTGACTAGAAACCTAAGGTATCCTTCTCCTGACAACTTTGGGGGTAACTCGAAAGGGCCACTTACCTGATGGTCAAGAATACCCGCCCAAATATTTATTTTAAAACGTTGTTGAAAATGACCTTGGTATGAGGATTTTCTTGAGCCCACATTTGAGTATTAAGGAAATTTAATATTTCGTCTTGCGTAAAAGTACATTCGTCCGGCGCTAGGACGTTTTTAAAAAAATCCGGATTTTCAATGTTTTTGTCCAAAAACCACAGGCAGAATGTTAGTCTGCGAGGATAGTCTTCTGGCAACAAAGCCTGCACTCGTTGTACATTGGAAAGTATACCTCGATGAATATTATTTACTTTAACTTACGTTTTAATATGGATATTATGTCTACTTGATTTATTAATCTGTATTTTTTTTTTGTTTGATACATATCTAATGCTGATCCAAAGAAATTATTAGGTTGATCGTCCAAATAAGCTTGTTCTGAAATGATGTCGAATGTTTTTGAATATCATTAAAGCTCCGGGTGATGAAACTGATGCATGTAGCTGTATTAGTAGTTGAAACCGGGCCAGTTGCTGGGATCTAGGGGAAATGTAATACCACAATTTGAGGCTTCTTATAAATACCTTATAACTCTGGAATCTAAAATCTCCCTTTCAAAATGGCAGACTATAAGGTTGTCTAAGTTGAACATTTCTGTCATCGAATAGTTTATAACTTAATAGCCGATACTGTCAGAAGACCTGTAGAATTTTATGTTAACCTTCTTCTTTTGTAATGAGCGTACCAAATAGATAAAGTTACAAAATATGCAAATCTTTTTAGCACCAAATCTCTCATATGTCATTGCACATCTAGGCTGACTTAGTAGTGGCTTGTGGAGGTTTCCTCTACTTCTTTTACAACCAGTTAGAACTAAGCTATATATAGTTACCGTCAAATACTTATAGAGACCTAATTAGCTGCTTTGAATATGAAAGGATTCTTTCTAATGATTTTATTTAATTTATTTCACTTGAAACGGTATTTAAATGTATTAAAAATGATGCTTGTTATATGCAACGGTGTAAAAGAGAATAAAAGCGATATTTTCAGCAACATCAGTTTGTTACTATTATTATTATTATCATTATTATTATAATTATTATTATTATAGGTATTAAAAATGATGCTTATCATATGCAACGGTGTAGAAGAAAAAAAAGCGATAGTTTCAGTTTGTTGCTCCGGTCCTGGAAGATACTAGAACCTGAGTTTAACATGCCATTAATAATTAATTAGTTATTATACTTGTATTCTATAAAACAAAACGCTTTAATTTGGGTAAGATTGTTGTGTAATAGAAGATTTTTATTGAAACTATAATCCCTGCCTCATAAAATATTTATGTTGGTTAGTTTAGACTTGATATATCACAACATTATACGAGCTAGTTGACACAAGAGAAGATACACTAGTAAAAATCCAAACATAGGTCTAGTTTCTGTCACCTCGGTGGCCTTGTTCAAAGTACTCGTACATCAAAAATGACAATAATATACTACTATATCTCGCCTATAACCTTCCTGCAGAAAAAAAGTATTATACAGAAGACAGAGAGACACACCATACTTTAAAAAAGTCCATCGAGATGCCCAAAACGTTAGAAGGCTTTCAATCAATGATCTATGGCTGGCAAAACATGACGATTTGATATTTGCCAGCGAGATAAACCCAGGATAAGTTCCGGAATCTACATTAAGCTAAAGCTCTTTCACAATAGTATATTTTTTGAAAGCTTCATGCTACATGACTGGGCTGCCCTTATTGGGTTAATTTGTTCAACAGGTTATACTAATTTGATAAGTGAGTTTGTAGAGAATAGTTGCAAGTGTGCTGAACGCATGTACTAGGAGCGATCGACGTGGTTTATTAAAGATGATCCATAGAACCATTGACACACTGACTAACAAACTGCCTGGAAGAGACAACATTAATTTTCGTATTCCAGACTTTATAGGACACCCAAGGAATAAGGTGTTCATGTTTTGTTTTGCAGCATGGTTGCGTAAGAGTAAGCGGTCTTCACAACCTGAAATAAAAACGAGTTTGACTATTCACGTAACATGCGATTTACATCTGTTAAATTCAACATGAACGAACTGCAAACACCTGTAACAGATGCTTCAAGTCAGCCTGCAAAGCATTTCTGGGCTTTGCGCACATTTAAACATTTAATCAGCAGAACAGTAACTATTACTATTCGATTTTCCTTAAAACGAAACTTTTCATGGAATGGATCAAATTGGTGTTTTCGACGCAAATGGCATCTGATATATCCAGAGGAAATGAAAGCATTTTTAAGGTATCTGTATATACTTACTGTTACATATAAAGAGTACTTGTAGTTTCCGAATGGCTTTGCAGATAACGTTAGTGGTATTTGTGCTCTCATAATCATGAACATCACAGTTTTCTGCTCTTCAATTGTCCCGAGATACCAAGGTATACAGTACAGCTCGTCAGCGATGGAAACACTCTACAAATATTGCAGTGTTTTCAAGTGACTGTTTTATATTAAGAGAAATAGGTTTATACAGAGGAAAACGATTCACTATACTATAACTATCTAGAACTGTAATGACTCATCGATGTTCACGTGAACATCACTTAACTACCAGTAGTCGGCTGTTCATAGGCGGGGTATGAATGTTTAACATGGGTGAACTAGATTTGTCACATGCTTAATAAAGAGTGGTTTGAAACATATTGTAAGTTAAAAATTTGGGAATTACCTTTATTCATCGTCTCTTCCACTTACATCTGACAGTAATAAACTGTCGCTATCGCTTTCCTCGTTGAAATTGACTATAACTGGCTCTATGATGGTGTCGATGTGGTGGTCAAGCTACCACATTTTTGTTTCTTCCTTCACAACATGACGGATAGCATTCTGCCAAGCTTCGGGCGTTACTAGCTGTATGGAAGTCTCAAGTAAAACCTTAACGTCTGGTAATTTGAAGGTTGTGTTATGGCGCGCAATATAACCCTTCACTTGAGCCCAGATGAGCTCTATTGGGTTCAATTCACAGTGGTAGGGCGGTAACCGCAGCACAGTGACACCACATTGACGGGCCATCTCATCAGTCGCGTAACTAATGTTCCCTTCAAATTAAACTTTGGATCAGTAGTAACTCCAGTTTTCTTCTTTTCATGCACCACCCTGCGAATGGTCCACTCTGAGACGCCTGACATACTTTCACAACGCCCGAGTGCATCTCCCTGCGACACAGTTCTGTTCAGATAATTGAACACGTTGAGCACGATTTCTTTCGCGTCCCTCTTTAGTGCTTTACGAAGCCGTCTACTTGTTCCCTGGCTTTCAGTACTTCCACTCATGCCATTTGTACTCTCCATGGTTAAGTACAACCAAAACAGTAACCACAGAAACCACAACAATAACAATCACACAACAATTCTTATAAAAACACACAATATGCGATCGCTCAACGAAACACGTTCCAATGCGTTGCCGACGCCTATGAGTCTGCCGGTCGAGGCGCGTCTTTGATTTCATTGGTTCTACCGGCGGAGAACAATCAGCCATTATTTCCATCTCTGTCTGTGCTGTTGACCACCGCAAAGCCACAGAAACGACATATGTCGTACGCTATACGCCTGTACTGGAAGGAAGCCGGGGTCGAGCTCTGATCACGTGTTGATCACGCGTATGAGTCATTACAGTTTTAAATAGTTGTAGTATAGTCTATTTTGGCTAAATACTACTAATGTCACAAAGATTCTGTACACTGTACATATTTTGTATTAGTGGATAAGAATTTATTCAAGCTTTGGAATAATGCCACAGCAATATTAATCACCTGCGATTGTAGTAGTTGACCAGAAACAACAAAACAGGATAAGCTTATCATGTACGCTGAGAGGTATACAATTGCTCCTACAGGTTTGTACTGAAATTACATAGATTAGTTATATTCCGTGCTAACTCATTTTAAAGCAAATGGTGTGGAATAATTTGGTGGATATGTACCATATGTACGACACTTTCTCTGCTTTTACCAGAAATAAAAAATGCAGTGTATGCAATAAAACAGTAAGCTTTCATCTGAATCGATAGAAATTAGTGACAAAAAGTTCCATATAATGTCAGACGTGGCTTTTGACCTTTGGTAACGGCCATTGATAGCACTGCCCAACAAATATCTAATTCATTTTCTTAAAATACTATTATTATGCTTGAGGTATTTTGGTATGCACGTTTCAAAAATCGCACTAGTTTATGCGATCTTTCAAATCATCCAAACTTAGGGTGACAATAGACATTAGGTCGTTTTCAGATTATACATATACATTAATCAATTATCTCACAGTAAAAAAATAGCTATGAAGAGAACTCGTTGTTTAATTGATTCACACAGTTTGAAGTGGACATTGTCAAGTGCATAAAATCTATGGATGCCAAATACTGTACTCCAAGGTTTATGGTCTCCTTGCGGCACTGCTCCAGTAAGAAAATGTTTGCTCTTGAACCCAAAGCACCATGTCTTCCAGCTAGGGGTACTTGCATAAATGACAAAGTACACTATTCACATTGTCATTTAGATTCATTTCCTCAAAATCCTGGAGATTATAGTGAAGATCAAGGTGAATGGAGTTCATTAACGCTTTATTATTACGTTGATATGAAACTATCTATAAATGGATAAACTCACCATGCTCATGAACTGGTTGATAATGCATCCTATTGAGACTGCCCAAGCAAGCACCATGTGGCCTGTGATGTTTTTGTGCAACTCATTCACTTCCAAAGCTATACTGGAAGCAAAAAAGGCCACATAAGTTTTACATTACAAGAGTTCAATGGCAAATCATTTGTAGTTCTAGAATCTCAAAATTGTTCGCAGTGGTGTAGTGAACTTGTCTCGAGAAGCCTCACAATATAAAACATTCTTGAGGCTAAGGTTAACCTTCAGTTGTGACTAAATATTTGAATTGCGTATGGCAGTAAATCAGCTTACCGAATAATATGAGAATGGTATTCGGCGCAGCGTTCCAGCATTCTTGATCTCTTTTTTGCTTCTCTTTCAGTGAAAACCTTTCTTAGTCGATAAGCCAGAGAATTAATATGTGATACAAGCAGAACCACTTCTTCATAAAGCATAGTACATACCTAAAATCGTAAGATGATTACCAGAGAAAGTCAAATGTCAAGTATTAAATTTGAACAGTGTAGGTAGATATACGAGCACATGCAACCCAAAGACAGTGGCGGACTATAAATCAATCTACTCTCAAATTTGACTAAAACTGCTGTAAAACTAACGTCATGATTCATGACCGTTTTGTTTGAGTGATTTGAGTTGAGTGATTATTTTTAGATGACGTCTCTTAAGTGTCAGACACATTAAAATATTTACATTTTTTGGAGCTTTGTCAAGAGACGGACGAGAATGTAGGTGTATGTGGTTTTGAAATATGAACACCTCGATTTGCTTGTTGCATAAAACATTTTTGCGTCAAAATCTCAATCTAAAAGCAAACAACGATTGTTGCCGTCCTTTACCACCATTTTTATATAAAGCATTTTAGTGCATTTGTTTCACCGTATTTTCACATAACCATTCCAAACAGTTGCGTCCCTCTTCGGAAACTCAAAACTTATGTACATACTGGCGCTAGCTTATCTTAAGCCATTGTAAAAAGAAGCCCTGACGTCTTAGGTACTGTAGTGGAGCACAAAATGGAACGGAGTAGCGCAGCGTATCGTACTAGTATACGACTGTCTTCGCGCACGGTGACACGGACCCAAATACGAGTACACACCACGTTGGCAGAGGCGTACGATAAGTTACCCTACCTTGTCCCATTTTTGCACTTAACTATAGCTTGTTTCTTACCTGAGCCGACGGTGTGTATAACTCTGATGCACTGAAGATCTGTATTGCAAAAACTAAAAATGTATTTACCCTGAAGGGAAACCATATTGGATAGACTGATAAGCAAAACAAATCCTTCGAGGTTTCATTCTGATGTCTCGTACAGGCACTGTGTCTACTTTCAAAAATGGACAGAAGCGTGTAGGCTGCAACACCTGCCTGAAACCATAGTGTGTTCGATCTCATCATAATATGATGTCTGTAAATCAAGTGAAGCGGTTGATTTCTTTTAATTTTTTTTATTCAAATATAAGGATAATTTTATTTTGCCACTCTCAAAAAGACAACTTCGGGAAGAGAAAAAAGTCACACGGACTCAATTCAGGCGGATAAGAAGGCTGGAGAGCTGCAGTAATGTTTTTGCTGGCCAACACCTCGTTTAATGACTTTGCTGTGTAACAAGGAGCATCATCATGATGCAACACCCAGTTGTTCTTGATCTGATGAACGGTGGTGTAAGTCAAATTTAATTCTTCCTCCATCATTCCGACTGTCAACCGAAGATCTAAGTGCATAAGATCGCGGAATCTGTCGATATTCTCATCAGTTATTGAAGATTTTTTTGGTTAATTAATAAAACACAATGATAAATACTATCTAACGGTTGGTCCAAGCAAAACAGTTGTCTAGTGGCGTGCAAATTTAGGCCCTAGCTCAATAAAGCGGAAAGTATTGGGGGGGGGGGGGGTTAGGAGCACTAAGCCACAACTCCCCGAGATGTTAGTCGGAACTTGTTTTGCTTGACCACCGCACAAAAGGAGAATCTAACAGAGATGAGGAAATTTAAGTAACAGTACACACAGAGAGATCCTAATAAACAAGATATCAAATAGATCACAATATATTGATTATTGAACAAGTGCGAGTGCGAGTAATAAAAAAAAGAAAGAATGTTGTAAATCTTAAATACAAACTAACAAAATTATTTTTCGAGATAACCCCGCGGAACATCTACCATGGTATACGCCCGAAGTATTTACAGATATTTTGCGCCTAAATACTAAACTTATCTGTAGGTCTTCTTTGTCAGGCGCGGCCGAGGTGTCCTCGACTCTGGTCAAAAAGTGGCCAGTAGTGAGCACGTCACTGGGCAGGCGCTGCTTGCCTTGTTGCCAAAAATTATGGTAGTAACAAAAAAGCCTAGAGAGAGAAAGACTGTTTAAAAATCTACTCTGCTCTCTGTCTGAGATAAAACTACTTATTGAAAACAATCGCACTTAAAGCAAAACCATGTACATTTCTTTCGTACAATAAAAGTAAAGCAAAGGCAAAAAAAAGATTAAAATGCACTAAACTAATATACCCTTGTTCTAAAAGGTTATGGCAGCTCAAAAATCAAAATCATGATCAAGGTAATAGAAGGTGCCATGTAGGCACTGCCCCCATATTTGAATACGTAGAATGTCCAATAAAATCAAGAAGTCTCTAAGAATTTCAATAAGCAATCATAAATGTATAAAGATCTATGAAATTGTTAATTAGAATATTTTACCTGTTCAAGGGGATGGCTTCCAATTTGCAAAACTGCAACAAAATGCAACTAACTGGAGGAGAAAGGATGATGATCTTATTCTGATTCTATTGACAAGAAGAAAGCATATGTTGAGCGAACTTCATCAGGACACGCATCAAGGCACGTGGCTCGAAGGTATATAAAAAAGAACTTACCGCTGAGGGTCAAAATCCCATAAAAAATGGAAGACGTAGCACCCAAACCAAAATAACTAAACTTGAGTTACACAAAAAAGGGTGCTAGACCATAAATTGGCGCTTGGGGCCCGATGTCCCAGAGTCCGGAAAATGACGACACGAGCCCTGCACCACGACCTCAACGGAAACAGAAAACCGAATCGCGCCGAACACGTAACGTTCTAGAAGAAGAAATCTTGAGTGGCCTTGAATAAGATATGTTTTATAGGAAAGCAACTAACTACAGAGCTTTTTTCAGATCGTCAACACCATACTGAATCGCTGAGAAAGAAAGATATAATACGAGTGAAATTACTTGTTTTATTTGCAGTCTCTATGTTAGGCTTAAAAATTCCTTCAACTATGTAAGTTTCTAGCACAGTTCCTGTCCAATTCGTCACCCACAATAAGCAGTTTCTTGGAAATGTTTCCACTGTTCCGAGATTGTTTAAGAAGTTCGTCATAGAGAGACAGGTTTCCCACAGCTGTATTTTGCTGTTGATACCTATTGTCTAATATCTTCAGTTGATCATTGTTTCCCGACATTCAACACTAGTCCTTTTTTGTTTCTTCTAATTCAGCTATTTTAAGTATGCATTGTTTGCTTCTTCCAAAAGACTAATGCTTTTAAGCATATCGGCATGAATATTTTTTATCTTCGTCATCTCTGTTTGCATGTCTTTTATTATCTGTTCATAACTGTCCATCTGTTTCTGGAGGTTTTTGTTCTTCTCCTCTGCGTCCATGATTTAATTTTGTAATGGTGACGTTCTTTCTTTTTTATTTTTCAATTGGTACCTAATAGAATTTCGTTATTGATCTCATCATGTGTTTCTCCTTTACTTGTGTCTCGTCGTTTAATGAGTTAATTTCTGAGTGTAGGATCGTTGTTACAGACACTGATTACTGATTCACAGACAGCAGGACAGTATATCCTGTTATTTGAGATCTTCACAATTTAGCAACATTTGAACCTAGCTACCATTTTCTACCGGATACGGGCCTGTTCGTTTTCCTATTTATTATTTTGTCTTTTTTAAATATATGGTAATTAGGAATATACAACAATATCCCACTTTAGGAAGCAAAAACGGACATCGACCCTCTTCCGTCTTAAAATACCTTAAACCACCTAAGAACCTGTGTTGCTGACAAAACAGTCTCCATAGGCCTGCTGAAGGTTAGCAAGAGTTTCCGTTGCACTGTGCCCAAGTCTGAAGCAACAACTGACAGCACGTTGTTCGAAATTGATGTCACTCATTTTTAAAACAATACGAAAAACTGTTTCACAACAAAAATCGCTACGATCAACCTAATGACTCGAGCGAGTTCAAACTTGTACTGAGGGCGGATCACACGTTCCCCTGTATCCCTTCCAAGCATTCGTCTCCAGTTTTGCGAGATTGAAAGCTACTTTGCCAGTCTCATCACTCAATTTACAATCTCGTATTACTTCCATTTTTCTCAAATCTACGTCAAGGTTGTAGATTGTACCTTCGGAATAGGTTTTACGGGCGTCAAGTCCCACGTTTTCGATACTAACCCCTTTTCGAGGTGCGAAATTATACTAACTTTAGCGACCACAAACCTTAATCTTCAAATCGCCATTGTTTACCGCACTCCATTAAGGGAAAGTACATTTCTCTCCTATGTAAATAACGAATATGTACATTTACCTAGAGCTTCATTGGCTTACTAATAATTTTGCCGTTTTTTAATACTTACTTCAAGCAGCTCTGTATTATAACTGAAAAGTGTATATACATTATCGGCAGAAAATCATTAATGTCCCGTAATTGATATGTACGAGCGAAAGAAACACGTATCTTTGAGTGAGTGCACGAGTGAGGCGTCCACACACTCGTTGTCCTTGGTGTCTACAGTATATTCAGATAAGAGATAGACCGGACATAAACAAGACCACGTGATCATCGAACGCTGTAACATTCGGCAGGGACGTATTAAGAGTCACGCAGTACATATTTTAGATAGTAGATGCTGCTTTGCGTAACTTTGTAGTAAATTAGCACAATTCGATGTGTATACGATTGGTGATGGATATAGGATCATGTGGGGGTGGGGTAAGAAATATATAATGATGTAAATATACATAAGGGTTTCAAAATTTTCGCTTCGATTTCCAGCTTCGGATGCCGCCTGATGTTTGGTGAAATACAGTCGAATATAATCTCAAAATGGCGTTTAAATTAGCCTAAATTAAAAATAATCGTATATCTCTTAAAATTGCTTTTAGAATATTGATTAGTATATATTTTGATTTCTAGGTAAATATGTAACCAAATTAAAACGTTCAAAACGTAAAAAAATGTGCATGGTTGAACATTGTCAGAAAGTAGACTCTTGAATAGGTTTTGCCAAAATGGGTTCAAAAATGTCAATAATTAATTAAAAAATACAGTAGCTTTATAATTACTTATAACTTACCGAATTTGATGAACGACATCTTTTATCGGAAAGATGAGCTTGATGAGCTTTCATCATCGCTACTGCCTGAAGCACCAACGTCAATAATGAATGGCTCGACTTGTTCCTCTAAAATATTGTCCAGTTCCCACATTCTCTTTTCAAATTTTTAACCTCTGCCCATATGAGCTCAATGGGATTGAGCTCGCAATGGTAAAGAGGTAAACGGAGCACAGTATTATTTTGAATTGCTGCCATTTCGTCAATGGCGTATTTTTGATATTCCGTCTTGTGATCCTTGACAATTCTTAATAATTGTACTTTCAGCATTGCTTCTTCAAAGTTGATATTTTTCGAGCGGAGCCAATTTTGAACATCAACTTTCCTTGAAGCCGTTGTTGGGACCTTCTCCATTCTTCGAGAATGATAAGGCGCATTATCCAACACAATTACTGCGTTTTCCTCTAAGTTCGGTAAAATTTTTGAAAACCACTGTTCAAACGATTCGCCATTCATTTCCTCGTGGTAATCTCCAGTTTCCTTAGACTCAAAGCACCACAGACCGTCAACAACAAATCCATCCTCACTGCCAATATGGCAGATAATGAGCATTTTCCCTTTACCTGGAAATCGAAGTACTAACTGGTGTAGATTTATTTCAATAAGCGAACCTTTTTCAAATGTTTTCATCACATTCAGCGAAAAAACATTGAGACATGAGTATCAGATTGCTATAATTGGGATTTTATTTAGTCATATTAAAAGAAAGAATATTGAACGTCGTATGATTACTCAGCTCTTCACAGTTTAATTTAAAGTTATAAACCTTTAAAAAATGAATGATCAGGAACCTGAAATACGCGCAAATATTAATATTAACAAATTATAACTTTATAAAGCTTAAAGTATGAATTAAAATGATTAGAAATATTAGGAACGGTACACAATATAAAACTTAGTAACTTTTTTTAAGTTTATAGTATTCGACATATTTTAAGATTATATTAAAAAATTATTGAAATATCTAAAACACATAAAAACATGGCTTAAAAAAGTTCTAACAAATGAAAATGACAATAAAACATCCACGCATTTTATCGAAAGTTATAAAAGTTTTGTTACTTGTAATATGTTTTATCTGCCCCCTGGAATTAATGTTTAGAACCTTGTTCCCAAGGTTTGAAAAACATCCGATTGTTGTCTATTACTCGTATTTACCTGCTGGATTTTTTAATCCGGTGGACAGTCCATCTAGAAAGGCCCTCCTGGATGAAGTTACAGAATCATTAACCCATACTTTACTTGTAGTGTGTCCTGCGTTTACCCACGTTTCATCAAGGTAATAAATCTTCCTGTTTTGATTTCTATATTTCCCAATTGTTAAGTAATCCCTCCTCCATAGCACAATTTCTTCTCTATCCAGTAGTAAACTATTACGACCCCGTTTTTTCCATTTGAAATTTAAATGCTTCAGTAACGCATAGAAAGTTGATCGTTTGAAATTTGGCAACGTTGTATCTCCATTTACCTCCTGCAGTACTTTATCTATAGTAGGTATTTCATTCCTAAAGCAGAAATCATGCACTTTCCTCCTAATCGCATGCTTATCAGCTTCATCCAATGATTTAACAATATTTTTGCGATGTTTACTGGTCATTGGCTCAGAAAAGGTGTGATTTTTTTTGTATTGTCTTAACACATTAAACACTGATGCGCGACACACCCCAACTTTGTGAGAAACCTTTACAACAATTTCTTTGATGGTTGATGCCTCGTTCTCCTCGCGCTCGATCTTATATATATTCAAAATGACCTCTTTCATTTCTGCACTCAGGTGTCTTTTTTTAGAGCGTTTCCTAGGTGGACTACAGGAGTTTACAACTTCATCGGCAGTATCTGTACTACTGGGCATTTTGCGCAAGCAGTTGATAACATTAACAATCAATAACAATGTATAACAATAACAACGACAAACTCAACAACTTAATAAGATAACAAACGAACACGTCCAAAGAAATATCAAATTGCAATGATGCACCCGACATACGTAACACGTCTGAACCTGAATGTGACTCTGCCTTGATACGACTGCTCTGCCGCTCGGCATAGGCATTTAATTGCGAATTGACCAATGAGGGCTCCTGTTTTACGTCAAGACGGCGGCGTTAGCGTGAAAATCACCCGAACCTTTTGTTTACATCCGGTCTATCTCTTATCTGAATATACTGTAGCACGCTTCATTCGCACTATCGCTGAAACATACATAAGTGTCTCTCTTGGTCTGTCATACGCATTAAATTTTAGATCTCAATGATCCATTAAATCATTATTTATTATAGCGGAATACTCGTCTGTCGAACTTCACCGTTCCGATATCCAGCTGATGTTCTAGTAATGGATGGCACTTGTGCCAAAGGGTCAACGCTACCAGTTATTTGTACAATAACCTCAAAAATCTCTGTTAGGCTTTCAATTTCTTAATGTTTTTTCAGTTTCAGAAAATTCCCCAATAACTCCAACAAATTCCCCGTACATAGTATCCACCGAAACCCGTGCTAGATTTTACCCTTTACACTTTACTTTTATAAGCCACACTCCTGATTTTCGCCTCGTCAAAACAATCGTCAGAATTTAAATAATACACGATCGTGTTTGTTTCCAAGTGAGAGCTGGAAACATGAACAGAGACGCAAGTGAAAATGTTTATCATATCCAAAAAAAACATAACCGTACAATGCCTAGTTAAAGTATTCTCCTACGTATACTGAAATCTCAAGCGTTTCAGTTTCTTTTTATAAATACCTTTTTCAAAAATATCCTCTGATTGAAAACAACTACCGGAATGATCCCGTTCCATGGAACGGCCTGAATAATACAATAATATATCATCACATCATTAAGACATACTCTGTACACTGTGCTTGTATGTGCAGTGCTTCTGCGTAAACTGAAATGTCCATCTTTGTGCCATATTTGGAACACCAGTTTTTACTAGATATTTCAATGTAACAGGATTACCAAGACCGTTTACGTTTTTTCAAAAACCATCAAGACAAATCCTTTCTTAGATTGTTCGGAGTCCGATTTGGAGTAGCTCACTTATATTAGGCTATTTCTGCTGAAATGCCGAACTTGTATGTTTTTGCAAGAAAAGTCTAATATTTCTGACCTCTTCCGAATCGGGAAAAATATCAAGTGAATTACAGCCGAAGGGGTTTTTATGATAGTCTTTCCCAGACATCGACTTGCTTTCATTTTAACATTACCGACTGTAAAAATCTCCCACCTAACGAACTGGTGAGTGATAATATAGCTCACCAAATAATATGGAGAAAATCATTTGGTGATCTGATTCTACATATTCTAAAATTGTCCCTTTTAAATGGGACACCACTGAATGAATCACCTTCTTTCTGACCTCTCGGTCCAAGAGGATCGTTTGGGAAAGGCAGGTACTCGGTTCTGTGGTTGGGTTTCGAGGCAGTAGACTTCGTAAGTTTTCTGTTCTTTAGCGCTTGAATGCTCAATTTCTTTCTGGTCATGATTCCACTAATTATCCATACAGTGCCTATTTAGATTCTTGGTATCATAATCATGATTACATTACAGATCAATTTAGCATCTTTCAACATATCATTGGTACTTTGATAATGGAACCTTAGTATCTTATACAGCTTATCTAATTTATATATCTAATTCTTCTTCCATATTCGATGAGCGAATCCTTTGAATTTTTAATTAATCATAATAAAATCAGTTCAATTTCATCCTTGACAGTTACCCATTTGACTGACAGAGTAACTCAATCAACTAAACAAACCAGCCTTTTCTTTTCTAAAGTAATCTTTTTATCTTGAGTTCCAATAAACTCTCGATAATCAGTTGTTAGCTCCAACCGAGTGTCAGACTTTTACTTGGGCATCTCCAGTCTGACGCCGTTGAGAATGAAGTGTCTAGAACGGTGCCAGAAGTGATGAGGCTTTTGAAGTTTGTTCTGAGTTTTCAAATATTAATTATATAACTAAGTGTAAAATCAGTTAAGTAAGTAAATGACCTTAGTACGCGCCCGTCTTCAGGAGGCTTCTCAGAGTAAGATAGTAAATAGGTAAGTTAGATTACACATTTTTCTCAAATCGCTATCACCTGGTACATGGCTATTTGTCTTACTAACGGTTCCCCTTACTCAGCGCCAATAACATGAACCTTTAGTTATTGTCGGAATGACCGCTCAAATCGCGGTCTATCCGGGTGATAATACTAACTGACATCGTGATTAGCGAATTCCAACGCGACCGACAAAAAATTAGTTAATGTATGTGACTAGTCAGCTAATTACGTTTCACTAATTAATGGCAATAATGGACACCTTGTTACACGTATTTTTAGAGATCTTACACCTCTGTTAGGGTATACTTAGTTGAGCTTTCGTTTGTTGTCCTACCTAAGGAGACTGTGTTATTCAGTAACTTACACTTGTATAGCAGAAGAAAAATATAGCCATCATTTCGCCATATTTCGTATCTGAATCAAAAGTAATAGGCTTCCCAAATCTCTTAGTTTCAGTTATATCTTTGATTACTTTGTTGAAATTCTTCCGGCTGTACATAGTCTTGCAACAGATCACAAAGAAGGAAATTCCACCTACTAGATCAGCAAAGTCCTCTGAACTGCTCATGTCATCGTATACTACAATAAATTGTTGCGTTAATACCGAGGCCGAAGTTTCATGCATACTGAGGATTAACGTCCCTATAGATTGGGGCAAAGGATATGGGCATAGTATCCAAAATCACAAATGTTCCAGGACAAAATCGACGGGCTATATACTGTGATTTACAAAAAGGTCCTCCTCAGGTTACTTATCGAACAGATCAAACTGGCAAGCTGCAACTCATATTGAAGTAAACGATGCATGAATACTACACTTTAGCGCAAAACTGTCAGTTGTAAATTTCAGGATCGCTGAGCGCTGTTTTGGAATATTTTCTAAATGGAATGGAGGTCATGCGATGCATAAACCTTAGCTCCTTGCGGATATCTTAAAAAATTAAAAAAAAAGAATCGCCAGCTCTCAAAACGGCAGACTGACAGATTGACAAGACTTAGTTTTCGTATACTTCGAAGTTGCTTATAGCTCAGAAACCAGTCACCAAAATGCTATAGTATGTCATACTATCCTATGTACATTCATAACACAGGGTGTAAACGTTATAGTAGTACCATTATCGAAATGTGTAATAGGGGGGTTCAGAACGTTCATATGACCCATGGTCCAAAAGTCAATAGATTTTTGTCTGACCTTATAGTTTACAACTTCAAGTGCTTTATATCGACCACACTCACCACAACCTTACTAATTTTTATAATCTAATCTAAAACGTTTTCAAATTGGATAATTAACAAATAAATGGCATTGAGTTTTTCTAAGTTAAGCCAAAATTTGTAGTCAGTAAGTAAGTAAGTTTCATTAAATTGAATATTTAAAACACAAATGACAACAGCACGTCGTCATCGCTCTTATCGAACCGGCAATCGATCGCAAACGGTAACAGTGGTTAGTTATCGGGCATTGGGCGTGCTGTTTTGACATTTTGAACACCTTCTTTTAATACAGAAAAAGTGCAGTGTGGTTTTTAAAAAGAAAGACAATGTATGTATCAAAATTGTGTTCCCTATTTATAAGTGGATTTTTTTAATACGTTCAATAAACTTTCACACACCAGGTGAAGCGCTGAGACAGTTAGTGGTAAGTCCGTTTTTTTTAATTGTTTGCATTTTACGCGTACATTGTCAAATAATAAAATGATACCTGAGAGCCAAAAATAACAAACTCCATCTTTATTGACACTGCGTTCCGTCGCAATTTTCGTCTAGGATTGCGGCGTTGTCAGATTTTGTTTTACTTTAAAGTCGCTTTTCTCTAAAAAATGCCGTTTTGACCCCCATGTTATATGAAACTTTTTGCTGTTTTTGACCCCTTCTATCACCCATTCAAATAATTACTATCATAACGTCTACACCCTGTACTTTTAAAATTTATTTTTGAAAACTGAATGTCCCAAACTTTGTTGCACAACCAGGTAGACCTTTTCAAAAAATAAAGATTGATATCACATACCGTTTTCATGATCAGCTGTTGAGTTAAAGCCGGCAGGGCATTACGTATCTTGAAAAGCGACATTATGTAGGTTTTTTTAACATTATACAGAATTTTTGTGACATAATGTAGGCTTCCCTACAACATGTCAACTCAGAACTAGCTGTTGCTCACATCAAGTGTCTAAATCATGACGCTTCAGCTATGAATGTTTGGCTCTGATATCATGTAATATCTGCTTCAAAGATGATATTACCGGAGGTCTTAGCTGTAAATTGTATACTATAGCTGGAAGAAAACGGCAGTGCGTAGGAGCATAGTGGGGAACTATGTGCTAATAATCAGTGTTGATTACCATTCGCGGACGCGGTGGTGATTTCCCGTGATTTTTAACTTTGAACTTTAACTTTTCATAACGGACAACACAAATAACTTGCTTGGTACAGCTAATAGATGTAATAGACATGCAGACCAATACACACAATCACGGTACGGTCATCTCGATGTGATCTTGCTACTCAGCTACTTAACCAATTTTCTTTGTCACATCTTTTCAGGGATATACTCTACAACTATCTCGGCATTCTGCAATTAACAAGGCATGCCGGGAACTGACTTGTACCTGGTCATTTAGCGAGTAGTTGAGTCATTTCTACACACATGACGCTGTTAGTGTTTAGAGGAATGAAATACTTGCCCACTGAGGCCTATCTAGTCAAAAAGTTGACATTTTGCTATTTTTTGACGTTATATAGCTTTTTTAAGTAATAACCCTACTATTCGTCATTGTCTGTCAGAGCGGTCCGCAGGACCTTTGTTCTTGGTTGAAGTCTTGTAAGTCAGTAGGTCTCTCAGGTCTGGTTGCCCAGATACCAAACAAAGTCAGGGAGAAAGAAGGGAAGAAGAAAGGAAGGAAGGAAGGAGGGAGAGCAAAGAAAAAAGAAGTGCATCAATCTGAGGGGTGCCTTGGCATTGCTAGTTAGTATTCGGCAATTTTAAATTGATCCTATAATTAATTTTGGGTTGTTGAAAAAAAATTATAATTTTGGTTAGACCTAAAGTCGCACGATTTGATTTTGTTCACAGTGCAAGTCGTTGCCTTGTGTGCTTGCGAACTTGCTCGACTGTGTAGTCTACTGACTCGCGCAACAAAGTGTTGTTATGCGATTTTGCTTGACTGTAACGTAGCTGCGCTTGTTGTTTGATGTAGTCCCTTAGGTAAGGGATGTCAAGGTCTCTGTGAAGGGTCTCGTTGGAAACATACCATGGGGCGTTAGTGATTGTACGCAAGGTTCTGTTCTGCAAAACCTGCAGGCTATGCAAATTCGTTTTGGCGAAAAAACACCAAGCCGCACTTGCGTAAGTGATCGCTGGGCTAATAACCATCTTGTATAGTCGAACTTTGTTGATCAAACTTAATTTTGATGTTCTACATAGCATAGGGTAGAGTTGCCGAAACGAGATTTGGAATTTAGTTTTTAACGCTTCAGTGTGCTTCTGCCAGGTTATCTCCTTGTCAAGAGTGATACCGAGATACTTAGCAGAGCTGTCCCATGGTACCCGAGCGCCATTCACTGAAACCTCAGACGGGGCGCCGCTACGTTTTTTAGTACAATAGATTGCCTGCGTTTTCGAATGATTAATTTTGATCAGCCACCGATTCGCCCATTCCAATACCTCGTCCACTGCACTTTGCAGCCTGTCGTGAACTAGATCCCCAGAGCACGACTGGGCCACCAGGGCAGTGTCATCAGCATAGAGATAGGTTTCACAGCTGCCGGTTCAAGGGACGTCATGAATAAAAAGTGAATAAAGGACTGGTCCAAGAATCGAACCCTGAGGGACACCGGCTTTGATGGGCCGTGTTGTCAACAGAACGTTATCAATTTTGATCCGAAATTTCCTACCTTCGAGAAAGGATTTCAAAAGTTTTAGGAGCCAGAAGGGGAAGCTCTTATGGATCAATTTGTAGAGAAGGCCCTAGTGCCACACCTTGTCAAATGCCTTTGAGAGATCCAGTAGCAACAGTAGCAAGATGCCAGTACTTTCATTACGGGTGAACCCGCTGGTTACTCGTTCGACAAGCCTTATGGCCTGTAGCTCCGTACTATGCTAAAGCCAAATTGCACGTCAGGAATCACATTGTGGTCTGCCGAGAAATTTTCAAGGTGACGTAGAATCACCTTTTCAGCGGGCTTAGAAGGAGCTGACAGTAGACTAATGGGGCGGTAATCCTGAGGGAATATAGAACCCACCTTCTTTGGAATCATTATGACATCAGCGGTCTTCCACGCCGTTGGGAAGTGCTGGGTCCTTAGCATAGCATTGATTATTGCCACGAGATAGCTTCAGCGCCTTATTAGTGATTCGATCCTCTCCAGGTGCTTTACGCACCTTGAGGTCTTTAATATGACCTTGGAGCTCTGCTGGTGTGCAATGCGGAGTCTCAGGAGATCTCGCTGATGTGCCGTGCAGCTCTTCAATTGAGGAATCATCTGAAGATTCCTCTGAGGAAAAATCACTAAGGGAGGAACTACTGCCACTGACGCCGTTGGCCCTAAAATATCTCCTGACGGATCTTACTATATGTTGCTCCTCGTCGAGGTCATTATCAAAGTCATAGTTGGGAGAGAACTGACTTTCCATTGCATCGGCGAAAACCTCGACCTTTTCCTCTGTCCTACAGACTATGCCCCTAGGACCGTGGATATGCGGGAGATGATCTCGCTTTCCGTTTCTGAGCGACTTTGCAACTTTCCAGAGAGGAATACTCGAGTCAACCATCCCCGACAGAAAGTCGCTCCATTGCTCATTACAAAATTCATGAAGAGCATTTCTCACTTCATGAACAAGATTAGTTGCTCTGTGAATGTCATCTGGGTGACAAGACCTCTTCGCTTGCTTAATTGCAGCTCTTTTGTCAGAAATTTTCTGACGAATGTCTGCAGGTAGAAACGGTCTGCCGTGTCGTCGTACTGGTAGTACAGCTGCACGCTGCAGAGCTTGCTGAAGTAATAACCCTGTGGTTCAATGTACAAGCGCTCAAATCCTTAATCAGCTGTCACCACTTTGAAAGGTATGGAATTTATATTGAAGGGTACTCAAAATGAGGTATAACGCGACCCACCATTACATTTAAAAAATGAGTCTAACCGCTATCCCCAAGTTTACAACTTCCACTTCCTTTAAAATAAGTATTCATATATCAGTTTCGCTATCCCGATTGTCAACTAGCTAACTTGACTTACTCAGAAAATGAGGAAGAAGGGAGACCTTTTGGGAATGTCCTGTATAAGAGCGTCTAGATGTTGTTGGTCCGAAATTATTATAATACATCCAAATGAAAACATAGGTGGCACGTTTAGACTTATGGCAAAAATGGTTTAAAGTACTTCCCACGCATCTCTGCCAACCAATCAAAGTTTATTCATTTCCAGAATTGTATCAACCATAATTCAAGTAAAGACCAAAGTAATCAAATTGCATGTCAGATATAAAGTCTATGTGGTTGGAACAGGTTTCTAAAATACTCAGTGTAGTTTGCACGTTTTTCTTTGTTCTTGTGAAGTTATATGTTATGAAACGAATAGACCATATGAGAAAAAGGATGATGTATGATGACGTATAAAATATTGTAGGCGAAAACTCGACCAGATATGCACACGTAAATATGTGCGATATTTATTACCCGATGAATCTTTCCTTGCACTTTCATCATATATTTAAATACCATAACTCATATTTGTGCTTTGCACACGTCGCACCATTGCTACAAAAGTGACACAACTCAAAAAGTGTGAATTTTGAGTTGTTACTATCAATCACATGTGAAAATAATGGTTTACCTTCCAGCAAAAGAGTAATAAATTATCTTTGTCCATTGACTGCCAGATGGCATATGTGTCGTTTTTGCAGATTCCGTTTGTATTAGTATCTCCGGCTAAACAGCGATATTTTCAGTTGTACCCTGTCTTCAATACAGTAAATTAGTTACGTGAATGCATTCAAACCGTGTTATTTTGATTTGTGTCGTTTTTGATGAATAACGGTGAGTATAGTTCTTCTAATATTTTGAATTAAGTCAGTTTAGAGGATAGAAATCTGTAGTAAAATTGGTTTTATATAAAGTTGTGTCACTTTAATTGCTTAAAGTAACACAAATGTTCAAATATAATTTGATTTAGGTCACTTTTGTTGTAATATGTTTTGATTTATGTCACTTTTGTTGTAACAAATTTAACGAAACGCTAACGAATTAACTACGTAAGCCTTCCAACTTTTTGATAATTATAAATCTGTGTGAAGTAGTTTGATATGTATTTCACAGAAAATGTGTAACTTCTTATCCTTACATTAAGCTTATATACTGGGTGAGGACTTCAAGCCTTATTAAATGAGGAAATCTAGAATTAACTCACAGACAGTAATTGGAATATTGAAGTTCCTTTTCTCTCTCGCTCTTCGTCATAATAGCTATAGAGGTCCACCACCTTTTTACCACTATCGATATATTTCCGAATAGTGTAAGCCCTTAGAGATAGTGCAATTCAATTCGGGGTATGACATTAATCAATTTTGATACGATATTTTCACCTTCGGGGTTCACCTGTGGTTGGACTTCATAATTATCAGGCTAAATGAAACTACATAAATATGTTTGACTGACCTTTTTTATTGACGTTTTTTCGTTTCTGACAAAAATAAGCTAGTCAAGAATTTCTTAACAACTCAATTTTCTATGTCTTTGCCCCGGTTTCATTTAGAGGTTCATCATTACTTTTCGTTAAACTTTTGTCACTGCACCGGGATACATGTTGATGGCATCTGGATCTACATCTTATTATATATGTCGCTCTCACTATTATGTATGATTGTTGTTTACCGCTTCCATCGTGGATAATAGATCCCTATGTACTACATAATATTTATGTATTACATTTTTAAGTCATTTTCTATCCCAGGCTTTGAAATAAATCATGCTGTCTCAAAAATGTATCAAATTGTAACACACTCGATTTAACTACCTAATAATGTTTCCAATCCTAGTATAAGGCATCAAAGTTTTTGTCTCTTTAGCTTTTTTTTTTTGTTGTAGGCAACGGTATGGTCAAGTTGAACAGCTTTTATTGTTAAGCAGGGTATCGCTGCAAATCAAGCAAAATATCCGCGAGAAACAGCGGAATGTACTCTTAAAATACCATCACCAACTGAATGACTTGCTTTTGAGTTCGAAGATTGAAGCCGAAATATCTACAACTGAGAAGATTCCAACTGATTCTAGCAATCTCAGTGATCATAGAGGATACGACTTGGTTTTATGTAATAAACATTGTAATACTACCAATCACCAGCCTCAAGATGCAGTAATGCCTTTACCTCGAGAAAACTTTACGATGGAGACCGTAACTCATTTTTTCTGGGTATTGGGAACTTGTGTACTTACAAAAACAAAGAGAATTTATAGTGAGGCATACTGAATCTATAAAACCGAAATACCGTTATTCATGTACGGAAAATTATAGACAAATGGATTCGGCATTTTATTTCAATCTCAACGGAAATCGCATTAGGGTTTGCAAGATGTTTTTTATGGCCACCTTCAACATTAACGATCGTCCTATTCGTACAGCGCTACAAAAACGAACCGGTGAGGGTTTTATTATACAGGGTGACTTTGAAGTTGAGTCATTAATTTTCAGATAATGATTGTAGAAGGAAGATAAACCAAAATATGTGTGTAAAAATAAAAAAAAATTAAAAAAAAAATGTTACCTTGTTTTATAAAGTATCCTCCCGACAAGTATTTCAGTGCGGACCTGTGCGCCCAAAAGCATGTCACAAAAACTGTTCGAAATTATTTCCGTTTTGCTCGACGCACAGCTGGGCGCGTCTTAGCCATGTCTCTTTACAAGCACGCAATAAAATCACTGGTTGATTTCTGATCACTGTACTCATTTCCTCAATTCGAGCACGTAATTCTTCGCGTGTATTAACCGGTGTTTTATACACTAGAGTTTTTAGCCAACCTCACAAACAAAAGTCTAAAGGATTTAAGTCCGGAGACCTTGGCGGCCAAGGTACAAAACCGCCACGGCCGATCCAACGATTATTAAATTGTCTATTTAAAAATTCACGCAGATTTCTTGCATAATGGGGTGGTGCCCCATCTTGTAAAAACCTCATGTTTTGTCTAATATTTAAAGGCACATCTTCCAGTAAACCAGGCAAATTGTGTTGCAAGAAATCAAAATAATTTTCACCAGTTAAGCGATTTGGTAATTCAAAAGGCCCCACTAAAATTCCATTAACAATTCCCGCCCACAGGTTGATTGGTTCAAATCGCTGTTGAAAATTGGTTTCCCTTATTTCATGGGGATTTTCAATAGCCCAAACGTGAGAATTACGTGAATTAATAATTCCGTTTCTAGTAAAGAGGGCTTCATCACTCACTAAAATTTGATTTAAAAAATTGTCATCATTTTGATGTTTATTTAAAAGCCAATTGCAAAAGTCAACCCTTTGTTCATGATCTTCCGGTTGTAAGGCCTGCACTTTTTGTATGTGAAACGGATAGAACTGATTTTCACGTAGAGTTTTACAAGTTTTATACTGACTAATCGCCAATTGAGTTGAAATTTGTCGGGTGCTTACTGTTGGATCATCACTTACTAATTCTAAAATTTGTTCTTCTAGTCCTATTTGATCGTGTGGTCTTGGAGCACCGGCATGATCTCCTCTGTGAGGTCTTAAGTCACCTGATTCACGAGCTCTTTGCACTACATTAACAAAGGCACGAGGGGTTGGTTGCACTCGATCCGCATAGATCCGTGATGCCGCGTCAGCATTTTGTAAAGACTCCCCGTAAATAAGAACCATGTCCACAAGTTCAGCATTTTCGTAAACATGTGCCATTTTTGATTTGAGCCTCGCAACAGACACGATTATTCACTTACGCGTTACCGACTACCGACTGATACTGACTGTATACAACTGAAGAAAATAATTGTAAAAAGATCGTTCCAAATTCTTTCGCTTTTTTGTTTCCGATGCGATGAACGGATAAGGCGGATTATATCTGTTGTTGCCAAACACGAGAACATAATATCATTATTGAGACAGGGCGGTACTCAAACTTCCAAAGGGCTATAACTTTGTTTCTTTAATTTTACCAGAAAAATGGTAAAGGAAAAAAACATTTCTTTTGATCAGATCTACTCACTGTTAAAATAAATGACTCAACTTCGAAGTCACCCTGTAGAGGAAAACATGGTAAACAACCACAGGTGAATCCCGAAATTGAAGATACCGTGAGAAAATTTATAAATGCCATCCCCCGAATTGAATCGCATTATCTGAGGGCTCAAACTACTCGAGAATATATTGATAGTAGTAAAAACTTGGCGGACTTGTATAGGGATTATAAAGAAGATTGGGAAAGTTAACAACTTCCGTATGCCAATTATGTGATGTTTAATCGTATTCAATGGCGAATATAACATTTCATTTTATATACCCAAAAAAGATCAGTGCGATTTTATTTTTCCTATACAAATGCATATGATGAAGGCAAACAAAAATTGATGGACAAGTACAATCTCCACATGAAAGAAAAGAAGCTGTTGCGTCTAGAGAAGGAAGCTGATAAAAAAAATTACAAATGGTTTAATCGTCGCAGTTTATGACCTAAAGGCAGTAATACCGGTACCCAGAGGGCAGATCTCCTCCTTCTATTGTAAGACTAAACTGAATTGTTACAATTTTACTATAAGCGATTTATATGCAAAAAACGTCAATTGCTACTTTTGGAATGAGACTGAAGGAAAACGTGGAGCGATTGAAATTGGAAGCTGCGTAATTTTTGACCTCAAACAGCTTGTTGAGAAAAGTAAGACTGCTTAACATTTGGATGTAATATTATATTCAGGCAATTGTTGTGGCCTGCAGAAGAATAATTATTTAGTCACCGCCTACTCATACGCGGTAAACAAACTGCCAATCCGCAGTATCACCCATAAATATTTAATAAAGGGGCATTCTCAAAATGAGCGGCATAATGTACATAGTATTATTGAGAAGCAAATTATGAAATTTACTTAGGATTTAATGCAGTTCAAACCTTGTGAAGGAGTTTTTTAGTTATGAAGACTGAAAATTACTTTAATTTAAATGCAAGCCTCTTATTGTTTCTGTATGTTGTGTTTTTCTCCCTTGTATATAAATAGGAGCACCTGTTCAGTATTTAGGGCCAAATCAATGTGTTTTTGATGTTTTATGTAAGAAAATAAAAATATTTCTATAGCATTATACTATCGATTTATTTTCAGGTAAAAATTATCAATAAATGTTATACCTCTTTTCTTATTATTTTCAATAATATCGAACAACAAAAGTGTCACAAGTCTTTTGTTCATTTTCAGTTCCCAACTAGACTGTCGGTTCTGGATATAATTCCAGGATTTTTGTTCAAATCAGTGATATAACTTGAAAAAGGCTTTTCGTTGAAGCATACCAGCCTTGAATAGAGAATATAGTATAGCATAAGCATTTTTATGACTTATACTATTTATCCGAACGAATGTACTTTTATAAAAAATATTTAGAGTGTAGAAAACAGTTTTCTTCGGTTTGCCAAAAACTTAGTTTTTAGAGTTGTGTCACTTTTGTAGCAAGGGTGCGACGTATGGAAAATGTGTAACTATTATCTCTAACAGCTGCGTAATATGCCGGCAATCAGAAGTTTCTTCATAATACCAACCCCAAGACATTTCTGGAAATGCGCAGGAATATAAAAAAATAGGCATTTTGTTATTTTTTTCTTTTGCCACTAGTTCCGCATACACTGATTTGAGTATATACCTTAACCTATAGGCCTTTGTGATAATTTTAGTATTTTTTTCGAGGGCTGAAAATCGAGTTGGGGATTATAGAAATTGGGTTATTGTAAATGTTGCACCTTCCGCATCAGTGGAGTGCAATCAAGAAGCTTCTGATCTCGGTCCCTGATAGTGCTATAAACCTATTTAACAAAATAGTATGCAAAAATGTGATAGATGCATTTCCTATAATTTGAGGTATAGTGGTCTTGGTTTTCACTTTGATTTAGGACGAATTTACCCAACATGGAAAACAGTAGCCGTAATGGAGGCGTTGGAAGTATAGAATCAATCTACTTAGGCCTTTTCTTGAGGTTTTAAGAATTATTTCTGTTACGCTACTTACCTCTTGTAATGTTGGCGAAATGAAGTGCAGGCGGCATCACTTCAAAGAGAAGCAGTATTAGCAGCAAAATGGCTTTACATATAAAAGCTATATGGTCCCTCTTTTTAATATCCAGATCAAAAAACCAAAAATACTTGAGAATTTTGAATGGAACGTAAAACGGGTAACCTTTTCGCACCTCATACATGACCAAACGACAATAGTGGTGGAAGACCTGAGAACGGATATGTGTACAGTCAATGTCTGAAACAGAATATTTAATAATAGCAAATAGTAGGTTCCCGGTGGACGGCAGGGACGGAATGCAAAACAACTTACTTCCCAAATGTGCAACTGACATCTACACTAAATGAGTCCTCAATTAGTACACTGGTTCTATATAATATCTTCTGTATGCATGTGAGACTGATAAAAGCGGAATAAGATCCAACTTCATTCCAGGTACCTTTTTTCGGTATACAATGATCCGTTAAGTAGGACAATACAATTGAATAGAAATAACTATCAGATGCTATTCAAATTTTATTAATTTCTTTTATTTGTGCACGTAGCAATGTGTCAGTCCGGTAACTTCGAGTGATTCAGTGCAGCAGCAGTTTTATGTCGCATCACAGTAGCTGTAGCATGGCTTCGACAATTTGAAAAATGTTCGAAAAATGGTAGAAGAGCCCAAGAAGCAGCTATATGGGGAGTTACCTGAGCCCACGTATTGGGTTTGGAAGATTAGATCGTAGAAAGAAAAAGGAGTTATATGATACCCTGTTGGTTGTGGGCAGATATTGTTGTAGTATGTCCCACGGTTACCGGTGTTGATAATAATAGTCTGTCGGCTTGTACCGGGTGGGTCATTAATAAAGGACCCCGGCAAACAAAATTTATAACAGAAAACAAGGAAAATTAAAGTAGCTCTAAACCTACTATAAATGTTTTTCGAAAGTTTCGAATTCAAAAGTACTATTATTTTTCATTGTATATGTTAACCATGTCGTGAACTTTCTGACTGTCTAAATATCTTGTTTCTGCATTGTGAGTGAAGACAGCAGGAAGATGTGGTGACCAGTGCTGTCTCCCAAACTTTAGCGTCGCCTGTCTCCTTATTTATTGCCACAAGGTGCATTTTCTCTTCATTCGTGACTTTTTAACAAATAATAGTACACCTCTAAAATGTATGTGAATATTCCAGTTATATGGGAGAGTTGAGCGGGTGATTACCTATTCCTTATGACTTTCTCATCAAAAAATCCTAAACTTCCTTGAACAATCAATTTGCTGCAAAAGGAGGCTTTAAAAAATCAAAGCTTTTATTTAGATAAAAGGTGTTAACAATAATACTAATCACCCGCTCAATTCGGCCATAAGGGCACCAGCCGAGAGAATTCAAAACTGTGTTAGTTTGTTGTTGGAAATATGTGAAGTCCGCCATCAAATTGGTTCCGAATACAAATGCAGTAGAGCTACGTAGCTTCAGTATTAAGAGTACTATCTGATGATTCGAACACAGAACTTGTGAATTCGGCAACTACATATGTTTCCATACAATTGCAAAGCAAATATTTGTGAACAAATTACGATTTAAGACAAAATGCACAATACATTTCGCAAAGAAAGTATTTTTTTGGCCAAAAAAATGATACCACTGTAGGTCCTGTCCATTTTCATAGCAAAATAAACAAAAATATGGGTGCTGAAGAACGAGGGTCAATGATATAATATATCATTTTGAAAAATGGTGGACTAGAAGGCTGCCAGAGTTGAACGTTTTTGTCATCGAATAGTGTATAAGCCAACAATCAATTATCAGAAAGGCTGTAATATTTAACGTTAATATTCTTCTCTTGTAAGTAATGGGTGATTTTTTTGCTAGTATCTTTTTGGCAACACCGTTTTTGACAGATGTCGCGTGAATCGTGTCTTGTGTCATTGTCAAACTTGTTCAGTTTGGTCTATAATTTAACCATGAATCTACTTACGAACGAACAACGCTTGCAAATTATTGAATTTTACTACCAAATTCATGCTCGGTTAAGAGAGTGCATGGAGCACTGCTTCCAATTTATGGGCAATTTGGTCGGCCTACTGAGGGAGCTATTCGGAAGCTTGTGACTAAATTTCGAACCCAGTTTACATTATTGGACATTAAACCACCAACACACAGACGTAGAGTGAGGACTGAAGAAAATATTGCGGCTGTATCCGCCAGCGTTAGTGATGACCGTGAAATGTCGATTCGCCGCCGTTCGCAGCAATTGGGCCTCTGTTACTCCACTACGTGGAAAATTCTGCGACAGGATTTGGGTGCAAAACCTTACAAGATACAGCTGCTGCAAGAATTGACGCTACACTACCTCCCACAACGTTTCCCATTTGGTGAATGAGCGCTGGCAAAGTTGGAAGAAGATCCACATTTTTATCGAAAAATTGTGTTCAGCGACGAAGCTCATTTCTGGTTGAGTGGGTACGTTAACAAGCAAAATTGCCGCATCTCGAGTGAGGACCAGCCAGAATCATTGCAAGAGCTACCAATGCTTCCCGAAAAAAACACTGGTGTGGATTATGGGCCGGTGGCATCATCTTCAAAGACGACAATGGCCGGAACGTAACTGTGAATGGCGAGCGCTACCGTGCGATGATAACAAACTTTTTTTTTGCACAAAATGAAAGAGCTGGACTTGGCTGCTTTCAACAAGACCTTGCCACATGCCACACCGCACACGAAACAATGGCCCTATTGAGAGACGAGTTAGGTGAACAGTTTATCTCACGTTCGGGGCCCGTCAATTGGCCGCCTAGATCGTATGATTTAACGCCGTTGGACTATTTCTTATGGGGCCATGTTAAGGCTAATGTCTACAGGGATAAATCAGCAACGATTGACGCATTGACCGGCCGATATGTTGGAGAGGGTGTGCCAAAATTGGACCTTGCGCATGGGCTATCTAAGCCGGAGCCGCGGCCAACATTTACATGAAATAATCTTTAAACATTAAATTATATCGACGGTTCTGTCGACTCAAATAAAGATTTAATCGTTTCTTTAAATTTTTTGTGTTTTTTTTTTGAAAATCAGATCTTATATCTCTTAAAAAATCATCCGTAAGCTTTCCGAATAGGGAAAATTATTTAAGCTGTAAACTTTTTTGCACCGAACCTTTCATATTTCTATGCACATTCAGATATACATGGCAGACAGCCGCTATTTTTACATTTCCACCTGTTTAATATGTTTATAATTCTTGCATCAATTCATCACCCCAAACCTTAAAAGGACAATTTTATTACCCCTACTGGGTGGTGGTGGTTTGTGGAGGTTTCTTCTACTTCTTAAACAGCCAGTTATATAATTGATAGTTAGAGTCAAATACTCTATAGACACCTAATTAACTTATACAATGGTACATTAAAGGAAAAATATTTTCAGTAACATCAGTTTATTAGTCCGGTCCTGGAGGATGTTTGAATCTGAGCACATTATATTGGAGTTAACAGGCCATAAATAATTAATCGGGTAAGTACTTGTATACTATAAAACAAAACGCTATAATTTGGGTAAGATTACCATGTAATAGAAGAGCTATAATTCTTGCGTTTTCAAATATTTATATTGACCAATTTAGATTTGATATAACACAGCATTACACAGGCTGAAGTTCGGACAAGAAAAACTTGTAGATACACTAAATCAACACATACATCTCCAGTGCTTCGTTAAATTATAAATTTACTATTCAACACTTTAGAAGGACTTTTTTCGCATTAAAATCGGTAGTTCGCTAGATCTACCGAAAAATTGGTAGACCTGATAACACTGTCCCAAATAGTCAGAAAGTATAACTTTTGACTGTGACGTGCCGCGCGGCCGACGGACGGCATATGCGCACCCGCTGGTGGTTCCACCTTCAACATTTGTAATAGAAAAGTACGTAGATCACTATCAGCACCTATTGACATTTGAAAGAAGCATTGTGCTACTCAAAGGTATGGTAATATTTTATGAATAAACAGGATGATTTCTCGGATAAATGCATCAATGTGGAAATTGAATCAAGAAGGCCTTATTCACTTCTTATTTACGTCGCCGCCACCTAACTTAAATGGGCTCTCGGACTCTACCTCCCATGTTTCTCGCTACATATTACAGCATTTGATACTTTTTGTAAAATGTAACAGCCGCCCTGCTCTGCAATCTTCAATCGCCAGAGCCTGCCCCCGCATTTATTTTAGTGATTGAGCAGTCTCTCAAATTTGTAGCAAACAATTACCAAATCAACAGTAAGGCAGTATTTTAGAATATACTAAAATTGCCTTATGTTTTCCGTTTAACGAAAGTCATACAAAAGATTACAAGGCAGGTAAGCAACTGGATATCGACGACCTCATCAGCACGATGTCCAGGTGTGTCAATGAGTGCATAAGAAATCGTGGATCCTCAACACATTATTGAACCAGCGTCTGCAGTCAGGTGACGAATCAAGCTGAAAATTTAATCATTTTACTAATAATGGACATTGAACATACGTATATACCAAAAATTGTTAAGACCGGATAAACATACGTACGTGTTTACCTATTTATGTCACTCAGTATAAGTTCCGGATGTTACATTAAACAAAGCTTCTTCACAACAGTATATTTTTTGAAAGCTACATACATGCTACATGACTGGGCGGCCCTTATTACGATAATTTGCTCAACCAAGTTATACTAATTTGATAAGTGAGTTTGTGGAAAGTAGTTGCAAGCATGCTGAACGTATATACCAGGAGCGATCGGCGTGAAACACTAAAGATGATCCTACAATCACAGACCCACAGAACAATTGACATACAGATCAACAGGCCGCCTGGAATGGGCATTAATTTTCGTATTGCAGACTTCATAAGATACCCAAGGAACATGATTTTTTTGCAGTAATTATTACAAGGACCACACTGCGCGACTGAAATTTTATTCCTAAATCTTCAGTAACAGGTGCAATGCTTGTATGAAAAAATAAATGCTCATATTGTGTTTTGCAGTAACGTTGCGTAAGAGTAAGCGGTCTTCACAACCTGAAACGAGAAGTGTTTGACTACTCACGAAACATGCGACTTACTTCTGTTAATTTAAAAATGAAGAAACAATAAGTACCAGTACCAGATTTTTCAAATGAGCCTTCAAGAATACTTTCTTGCAGGATCAGGCACAAAACATATGGAATTTGACCACCGCCCAGAAATAATTTCCATCGGAGAAACAGGGTGTCAAGCTATGGTGCCTTAGCCACTACGGGGTTTGACTGACTGCACCATTTTACGAAAAAAATCTCGTGTTTAATGTATTCAGAAAGAAGAAATGGCAAGTTGTTTAATAGAAAGGATGTAAAAGATATTCGAAAACAGTTCTCGCAACAAAATAGGTGTAGCCCTAAACTATTTGAAAATATACAGGGTGTTGTCCAACTCCGCGTCACCTCAAACATTTTTTTTCAACGGAGCACCCTATATTATATTAGATATTTGGAGAGGCCTTCCGAAAGCAGGCAGGTTGATATGATATACTGTAAGATTTTGATTATTTGTTTAGCTATTTTATGATTTATCTGAATAAGTGCTCATCCTTGTAGGCTTTGACTTCATACATTTTGCCCAGGTGTTTACTGAATTCGTCGTTTTTCTCAAAAATTTCAAATGGGACATCCCGTATATTATTACACCATCAGATTCACGTTTTTATAGGCGTCTTCTGATATCAGATACTGCATTATTAGGCTACTTATCTTAACATGCATAAGGAAATATAAGGTGTTCCATTAAAAAAATATGTTTGTTGTGGCACCGAATTGTACAGCACTCTGTATATATAAAAATAATTTGGAAATACGCACCTATAAGATGTGAATTTTACTACGTAGATCCTGTTCGAATGTCTTTTAGAGTTTTTCTATTAGATACTTTTAATTTTTGTTAGGACATTCTGTACATACTGCATGTGTTCACGTGATCTTTATGATATCGTTAATTCTACAAGAAACCAAATTTTAACACCCTGTATCTCCAACAGAAAGCATTTCTGGACTTTGCGCATATTGGAACATTTGATCATTAACTATTACTATACGAATTTTCATTAAAATTTTCCACTGGTTATAGTACATATTTTGTCTTGTGCCTAGTACTTTATAGAAAATGAAACTTATAATTTCATGGAAAGGATCAACTTGGTCATCTAAGCCGAATTTTTTGGACGCAAAGGCCAATATTTTCAGAGGAAACGGAAGATTCCTAAAAGTATTTGTATCTACTTACTGTTACATATAAAGTGTATTCGTAATTTCCGAATGGCTTTGCAGATAACGTTAGTGGTATTTGTGCCCTCATAATCATGAACATCACAGTTTTCTGCTCTTCAATTGTCCCGAGATACCAAGGTATACAATACAGCTCGTCAGCAATGGACTCACTCTACAAATATTGCAGTATTTTCAAGTGATTGTTGAAAACAGTTCTGTATTAAGAGAAATGGATTCATACAGCAAAAAAACGATTCATTAGCTCATTTTGGTGTAACTTTTAATGCCACAATGATTCTGTACACTATACTCGTACATATTTTGTATTACTTGAACACTTATTCAAGCTATGAGAATCATTTTAGATAAAAACAAATATGCTACGATTAACTCTATGTTAGAAGAACTACCGTGGTTGAATATGAAAAATTTCATATGTTGTTTACTTTTCGTTTCCATATTCAAATTGAAAAATCACTTATTTAGAAAACTTCACAAAATTAAATAGTCATTACCATAACTACGAAACTAGAGGCAGTATAGATTTTCATCTGAAAAATTGTAATAGTAGCATAACTAGTAAATTTCTATTTCAAAAGGGAGATTTAAATTTAATAAATTAAACAATGATATTAAACAGTGTTCGAATTTAAAGATGTTTAAGGTGAAATTAAAAAATCACTTTATGAATACTCAAACTGCATAGTGATGTAGTTTTAATAGACAAGAATGCAAAATTACAGAAAATGGATTGAAGAAAAATATGTAAGCGAATAATTATACAAAATTGACATTGTAGGATTAATGCTGAATAAATCTTCAACAAACAAACAAACGAAATATTAGTCACCTGCGATTGTAGTAGTTGACCAGAAACAACAAAACAGGATAAGCTCATCATGTATCCTGATAGGTATAGAATTGCTCCTGCAGGCTTGTACTGAAATGACATACAGGTGAGTTATACTCTGCGTTAATCCATCTCAAAGCAATCAGTGTGGAATGATTTGATGAATATGTCACGACTCGTGCTCGGCTTTTATCAGGAATAAAAAATGCAGTGTAGGCAACAATGTTTTGCGAGACTTCATCTGAATCGATAGAAATTAGTCACAAAAAGTGCCACTGATGTCAGGCTTGACAGTCTGTCTCTGAAACGGTGTATAGGGGCGAGTGATTACACCGCCCAAGAAATATCTATTTCATTTTCTCAGAATGCTAACAGCAGGTATTGTGATGAGCACTTTTCAAAAATGGCAATAGTTTTAAGCGGCATTTCAAATAATCCAAGTTTAAGTAAAAGTAAAAAATTACTATGAAGGAAAAACGTTGTTTAAACCATTAAGACAGTTTTTGCCCTATATCTGGCGAATATGCTTTTACAAAAAAATCCACACTTTACTAAATATTTTTTCAGTGAAAATTTGCAAGTCCATGAAATACATGGGTGCCAAATACTGTACTCCAAAGTTTGTGGTCTAATTGCGGCAAGGGTCCAGTGGAAAAAACATTTGTTTTTAAGATCAAAGCTGAAATCTGAAACCACGTAATCAACACGATAATAATTATTATGTGATTAATATCGGACAACAAATAATCACTATCTAGTCAGTCACCAGTACCAGCATGTTCGACATCATTAACATGTTTTGAACATGACAGCATGGTAACTGAAGAAAAATATGAATTTGAATCTGATTTCCTGAGCTTAGCCACGTTGAAAACATGCATTTTCCAATCTAGACAGCTGATAAAAGAAGCAGATTTTGTCTAAACTGTGAACGGAAGTGAACATTCTTTTGATCAAATTTATAGGTGTTAATTTAGCATGTACCACCGTTTACAGACGATTATTTGAGTAACTTTAAGACAAAAGGTCCGCAAATTCATCGTTCTCAAGATAAAAATAATAAAAAAATGGTTTTTCCTAAATTTTTTGAATATCCTTTACCTAATTTTGTTGTAATTTGGCGGTGGTATTTATAAAATTAAGAAGCTAATTCCACTGGAGTCTATATATTTATGACAAGAAAATACCGGGTGACTTTGAAGTTGAGTCATTAATTTCCAGATAATGATTGTAGAAGGAAGATAAACCAAAATATGTGTGTCAAAATAAAAAAAAATGTTACCTTGTTTTATAAAGTATCCTCCCGACAAGTATTTCAGTGAGCATGCTCCCCCTGTGAGGTCTTAAGTCACCTGATTCACGAGCCCTTTCTACTACATTAACAAAGGCACGAGGGGTTTTGCACTCGATTGGGAAACCGATCCGCATAAAGACTCCCCCCCGTAAATAAGAATCATGTCCACAAGTTCAGCATTTTCGTAAACATGTGCATTTTTTATTTCGTTTGAGCCACGAAACAAACACCACTATTCACTCACGCGTTACCGACTGACACATTGACTGTAAACAACTGAATAAAATTGTAGTAAAAACATCGTTTCAAATTCTTTCGCTTTTTTGTTTCCGATGCGATGAACGGATAAGGCGAATTATATCCGTTGTCGCCAAACACGAGCACATAATATTATTATTGAGAGAGAGGGCGGTACTCAAACTTCTAAAGGGCTATAACTTTTTTACTTTAATTTTACCAGAAAAATGTTAAAGGAAAAAAACATTGCTTTTGATCAGATCTACTCACTGTTAAAATAAATGACTCAACTTCGAAGTATACGTCACTGACTTTTGTGCAATTTTTATTATGTTCCTTTTGTTAAGCAAATAGAAATAGAGCTTTTTTGTCTCCTGAATTTTCTTCGTATCTTGCTTAGTTTTAGAGAAGAAAAAAGTCGACTTAACTGCATATCCCTGGACCACAGAAGGAATATGGGGGAATTTCTTTTGGAAATTATTATTTCTTTTATAATTTTTCATTACTAATTATGCAGCATTTAGTAAACAACTTGATAGGCGTCAGGTTGGTACTTATAAGCTATTAATTTATAATTTTTATAAAAACCGTTTCTAGTAGTTATTTTTGCTCCAAAATGATTCAATTTACTAACAGTCAAATGGCAGATATGCATTTCTATTACAAAATAGCTCATGGGAACTCTAATGCTGCAAGACGCATTTATTATGAAAGATTTTGTAGTGCCTATGAGAAGAACCTTTATACATCTCCATACAAGCAGCTTGAAAAATATACGATTGTCATCGGGAGACCTGCAACGGTACGACCAGTTCAAACTGAAGAAGCTGTTTTAAATTAAATTGAAGCAAATCCTCATACCGGAACTCGGAAAATACCCGAAGCAGTGAATATTACCCATGGTACAGTGTGGCATATTTTAGGAGACCAGCAGCTAAATCCATATCATATGCATTGTGTATAAACTCTGTTGGTCAGAGATTTGCCCTTAAAACTACTTTTCACTGATTGGTTACGCAGTAAAGTGATAAGGAATCCAGATTTTCTAAGTCGAATATTGTTTACAGATGAAGCTTGTTTTTCTCGCAATTCAATTATTTACTTCCAGAACAATCACATTTGGGCCGAAAACAATCCACAAGCCTTAATAGAACATAATTTTCTAGAATTGCTTCATTTTAGTATCTGGGTTGGAAATGTCGGTCGCCATCTCATTGGGCCTCATTTTTTTCCACCTAGACTTAATGGAGCAGAATACCGGAGGTATTTCGAACATATACTTTTACCTTGACTTTTAGAAGAAGTTCCAGTAATGGAAAAATTCCAAAACACCACACTTTAGTGTAGAGAGCAGGCCCACACATATGGCCCCCTTGCTCGCCCGATATGCATCCCTTAGGTTGTTTTCTCTGGAGACACATTAAAGCGTTGGTATATAAAAATCCTATTGAAAGTGAAGAGGATTTACGGAGTAGAATCATTAATTCATGTGACATAATAAAAAATACGCTAGGTATTTTCAGGAGAGTGCATTATTCAACGATGAGGCATCTAGACAATTGTATTGCAGCCGAAGCGCGCCATTTCCTACACTTAGTTTAGTGAAATCTGTTAGCCTAGATGACAATGTTTTTAAATATTTGTTGTTGTTACATGATAATGGAAAAATATGAAAAAATAATAGTTTCCAATAAAAACTCTTCCTCATATTCCCTGCGCGGTCCAGGGATATGCAATTAAGCAGATTTTTTTTCTCAAATACTAATCAAGATACGGAGCAAATTCACGACACAAAAAAACTGTATTTATTTTTACTTAGTCCAAAGAATATAATAAAAAATGCACAAAAATCAATGGTGTACATGGTGCAGTTGGTAGCGGAGGCCTTCACTTACAACTCCATACTCTTTTTTTATGGCCTGGTAACATGAGAAGATTATCTTCTAGAAAACTTAAGAACTCTAAAAACTTCTCGAAACATATCAAAAACCTAGACATGAAACTGACAACGAATTGACAACACCTAACCTACTACTTGTCAACTAGCTGACAACATGCCTGACCTACAATGTAATATATAGTCAACGCCAAACAAAGTGGCGTGCACGTCATCACAATAAAAATTCCCCGACCTAATGCCTAGGTTTCTATCACAAACAATTGCTCTATTGCAGTTTCATATTAATGTGATATATAAATTGTAAAATGGTCATTACTCTCTTATTATGGTTAATAGTCATATAAACATTGTTATTAAAATATCACATAAGTTGCTTTCTAATAAATTTAGACGCATTATGCGAAATAAAATGTTTTGCAAACGCTCCAATCACTTATCGACATGTAAACGCACTAAACCGATTTCGCAGCGTTGACACATTGTCACCTTGAAACTTATTTAAACTGGGAACTGACATTTGTATTAATTTTGACACTGAATCAATTTGTGGCATTTCAAATCTTTATAAATCCTTTGGCCCCGCATACTGTAAATCAACAACTGTTTGTTTCAAAACAAAATTATTCATTTTACGAGTAGATAAAGGCAATTTTGGTATATAAAGATGCCCAAACAGTTAAATAGTCGGTGTAAGGAACTCGTGGCCTCGTTAATGCACTACTTTGAGCAAGAAAGGGACAACAACGGGCCTTTGTTGCCTTTAAATGCTGTTCAAGAGGTAGGTTACTAATAATTATATGTAATGTATATTAATAATAGTGAAATTTTATTTCATTTTTTGTAGCGTGTTGCTGCTGCTTTAAAAATTAGTTTAAGGACAGTTAGTCGTATTTCCGAGGGTGTGAAAAGTGATGCAAATTTAGAATCGCCCAAGAAAAAGCGGAGTTATATTAAACGTGTAACCAACACAGCGACATTGGATACAAGTGCCATTCGAGAAGTGATATATAATATGTATCACAAAAGTAAGATCTTATTATAATAACTTATCAGAAATTTGCATTAATTTGTTAACTAAATTATAATGTCATATTACACATGGTTTCAGAAGAACAAGTTACGATACAAACTTTATGGTCTCGATTAAGAGATAGGGCATTATTTGATGGTAGTGCCACGTCTTTAAGGCGGTTGCTTAGAGATCTTGGATTTAAGTGGCTTAAGGACAATCCGCGACGAGGGCTCATGGAACTACCAAGTATAGCTTTGAAAAGGGTGGAATTTCTAAGGCAATACAATCAAGCCAAGGTTGAGGCCTTATACCAGTTTGTCTTCCTCGATGAAACTTGGATATTTCAAAATGGGACCATAGGTCGCTCTTGGCAAAATGGAAACCAAAAAAGCGTGAAAGCTATTAAAACAGATGGTAAAAGGTATGTACTTTTACACAATTTGCACTATAAAATTTAAAACTAATATATTTTAGATACATTATATTACATGCTGGAAATGAAAATGGGTTTATTGAGGGTAGTGAAGCGATATTTTCTTCGAAAACAAAATTGAGCGATTACCATGGAGAGATGAACCAGGACAATTTTTTGAAATGGTTTCAACATCAGTTATTAGAAAAATTGGAGAGTCCATCTATGATTATACTGGATAACGCCCCTTATCACAGCCCAACAATGCATGGACAAAAAAAAATATCCAAGACTGGTTGACAAATCAAAACATACCATTTTTAAACACAATGTTTAAAACAGAGCTATTGAGTATTGTTGCTCGGTACATAATGCTTCTTAATTATATATATTTTGGTCGACAGTTTATATTTCTTTTGTTTATTCCTATTCTTAAAATAACTGCTTTTTTAGAAACAAACCACCTAAAATATACGTGATTGATGAATTGGCGGAACAACATGGGCACAAAGTTCTTCGTCTGCCTCCTTACCATTGTATATTTAACCCTATTGAGTTAATTTGGGGCATAGCAAAAGGGTACTATAACAGACATATTGGTAGAGATGGTAACAGTGAAAAAGACTGTTTGGATATGTGGAACGAGGCTCTACAAACGGTTACCCCAGACATGTGGAAAAATAGTGTTCGACATACTGAGCAAGAAATGTTTAAATGGTATGAAAGAGAACGAATTTTTGATCGACCAGACATCGAACCTTTAATAATCAACTTTGAGAGTGATGAAGATTCAGATTCAGACAGCGCTGAAGAAAGAAACTCCGACTAACTTTATTGTACAGAAAAAGCTTACACCAGTAGCTTACCTAATTTTAGAATGCATTTTTCTGTATGAATTCTGTAAAATAAATACCATGCATAAAATTTGGAGGACCCCATTTGGATTTTTATTCAGTACCTTTAAGCTATCAATTAAATATGGTAGTTTCATAGTGTCATCTGATCAATAATTGTCATACTTAATGATTATGCAAGTACAGATCTATAATTTTATTATACTATTATTTTTGTTCTCATTTGAGGTTAATATTGCTTATAAACCTAGATATGTAAATAATAAATTTTATTATTTTACAAAAAGTTTGGCAACAATGTAAATTTTTCAACACACCCACCTTGATGACGTGCACGCCACTTTGTTTGGCGTTGACTATAGTATAACAGCCAATTACTGCTGGAATTATATAAGAAACATTTTTTCTCAACCACGTGTAAAAAGAAGAAGTTAGTATTATTTCTGTAACCAGCTCGCTTGATTTAACTGAACACGGTCAAAGAGCTTGGACGATCTTTCGACGCTGGCCCGGGTTGCCGGAACTTATTAAGCCTTATTAGTACGTTGAGATGAAATTATCTATAAATGGGTAAACTCACCATGCTCATGAACTGGTTGATAATGCAACCTATTGAGACTGCCCAAGCAAGCACCATGTGACCTGTGATGCTTTTGTGCAATTCATTCACTTCCAAAGCTATACTGGAAGTAACAAAGGCCACATTAGCTTTACATTACAAGAAACTCAAAATTGCCCATAGTGGGGTAGTGGACTGGTCTCGACAAGCCCCAAAACATAAAACATTCTTGATGCTCTCAACCTTCAGTTGTGACTGAAGTGTGAGAAGGTTGTGTAATGCAGTAAATCAACTTACCGAATAATATGAGAATGGTACTCAGCGCAGCGTTCCAGCATTCTTGATCTCTTTTTTACTTCTCTTTCAGTGAAAACCTTTCTTAGTCCATGAGTCAAAAAATTAATATGTGAAACAAGTAGAACCACTTCTTCATAAAGCATATTACATACCTACAACCGTAAGATCACGAGAACAAGCCAAAACTCGAGTAGAGGAAAGTTGCCTAATATCAGATACATTTTGGTCTGATTACCAAATTGAGCCATATTTCCTATGATTATTGTAAGAAAACCTAGTGAAGCAAGTTCTTTGAAGTGTTTATAACTTACTTTCCTTAGCGATAAATAAAAAAAATATATTAGAATTTTAATATTCTTGCGATTAGTTAAAAATGCATTTTATACATTTTCGATTTTGGGGCTCCTAATATGAGATAGTAAATGTCCCTAATATGAGATGGTCTCATGGAACTTGAAATACTTGAGAGGCCTTTTGGTATCCCATTTCCTTATTTTTAACTGCTTGAACAGCCCTAACCATGGCTTCCGTGTCCCATTGTTTACGTTTTATTCCTTGCTTAGGCATCTAATTAAAAAAATAAAAACTTTAATAGGAACAGTTACTGGAATTTGCGCCTGAAAATAATGGGGTTCGTAATATGAGATACCTCATATTGCGAACCTCAGGTGTCTCATATTAGGAGTCCAAACGTTCATTTTACAAAAAGTGAATTTTGATAATAAAAAAAATCAAATCAAATTAAGAAATGTAGCGTAAAAGATTGTCGTATACGTAAATAGTAGACTGGGTAAAATTAAAACGTCATTAGTTTACCTTCTGGATTACAGCTACACGAAACACAGAGCACTTAAAAAAAGTCCTTTACTGACAACAGCACAAAACAAACTCCACACGCGGTTTCACTTGTCATCAAATATAGAGCTAGGTTATATATAATAAGGTTTGTGTCTATGCTTAACGTCTGGTATGACTACAGTTAGATGGCAACACGTATTATGGAAGATATTCAGCTATCTCAAATTGGGAACCTATCTCATATTAGGCGCCTTTCCTCTATAGTTGGAGTCACCGTTCTTGCCGAGTCAAAGTAAGACTAGCAGTATCCCTATAAATCCCTATATATATATATATATAGGGATTTATCTCCATCTCCCTCATGCATACACATGGAACCTACTGCTGTATGCGAACGTTTGTTTTTATTTTATTAACTTGGCCTGTATCTAAGTATGAAGCGGAATATTTGAGCATAATTTTCAAGCAATTCCAGAATTTTGTTTAATTTGAAACCTCGCACACGTATCAAGCATCGCACGGGTATCACGTATCTTTAAAAGTGACGTTGTATCGATTTTGACATTATAGCGTTTTTTTTTTTTACTTTATGGAGGTTTTTTACAAGATTAGCACTTAGTTGTACATGTTGCCTAAACGTCATGAGGCTTTAGTTATCAATGTTTGGCTCTGATGCGATGTAAGATCTGCTGCCGAGATGGCATTACTGTCTTGTCTCAAATACACTTGATCGAAATTCAAGCCTAGAAATTAGTTGCGCAGCCACTTTTTCTTATCCATTCTAGAAATTACATATATAAATTTGTTGAATTCCAAAAATGAGAGAAATAAGAAATAATTATATTCACTGCACACTGCCGAAGTACAAGCTACATATACTATACATGCTAACAGTAATTACACACAACGCGGGCGCGGTGATGATTTGCCGTAATTCTCCTCAGCTTTTCCTAATTTATAACTTTGAACATAACCTGTCTTTAGAAATCACAACATATAAATAACCCCTCTTATTCAGCATATTCAGTAATGGTCTTCTCACACAACAAATATCACTAAATTTATACACATGCAGACCAATACACATAATCATCCAGGTGTGATCTTGCTATTCAACCAAATTTCTTTTCAGAGATAAAAACTACAGACACGGACCACTCACAAAACATATGCAACCAATAATGCATGTAGTTTAGTTGAGTGATTCCTCCAAAGATGGACGTTCACAACGATCCTAGTGAGCAAACGTGGAACGACTATTTGCGCCCTAAAAACTACCTATTCCGCAAGTTGACATCTTATAGGTTTTTTTTGACGTTTTATAGGTTTTTTATATGATACCCCTGCCCATAACTATACAATATCATGACAACTAAAAAACACGCTGCTATAGCTAGTCGAACTAAAAAGTGAAAAATAATTTTTAATTACAAAGAAGTTATACTAAGTGACATATAAATCCGAACACCCAGTTTAAATGGTTTTATTTTAATAAAAGTTGTTGAATGTATTTATCTTACTGTAAACAACAAGTGAAAAAATTTTCAGCCTTATCAGTTGGACATTCCGGTTTTTATACTGCTTTTTTTTTAATTCACTAATGCTCTAAAAATGAATATTTCAGCCGCAATAAAGAATCAACGATGGCAAATTCTGGTTCTTGACATCCTTTACGATCGGTTACGATGCCTAGATTACGGAGACCTGTACGATTTCGTCAACTTAGTGAGTTTGATAGGGGCTTTATAGTGGGACTTCGGCAAGCTGGACTTTCTTTTCGGGCAATTGCAGTTAGAGTGCAAAGAAGTGACACTGTGGTTAGGTGTTGTCAGGCATGGCTTCGAGAAGACCGTACGCAAAGAGCAAGGGGCACTGGACGCCGCCGTAGAACAACAGACCGTGAAGATCGCCGCCTAAGATTATTGGCCTTAAGGGACCGTTTCTCCACTACTAGGTCCATTGCAAATGAATGGTTTGCAGAACACGGAAGACCTATTGGCATAAGAAGTGCTTACCGACGAATGAGAAGTTTTGGCTTGTTTTCATACCGGCCACACTGGGTCCTCCCTTTAACTCGAGAACACCGACGTAATCGCTTTGAGTGGTGCAGACAACGGTCACTCTGGGATCAGGAATGGAACAGTATTGTCTTTAGTGACGAGTCTCGATTTTGTTTAGGCATGCACGATGGTCGTGCCAGGGTTAGAAGGCGACGTGGTGAAAGGAGGAATCCACAGTTGTTTGTTGAAAGACATGTTCATCACACTGTTGGAGTTATGGTTTGGGGTGCTATAGCTTATGGTTCCAGGTCACCTTTAATCTTCATCAGAGGTAATATGAACGCGCAGCGTTATATCCACGAAGCTCTAGAACCCCATCTTTTACCCTATCTTGACACCCTGGCAGATCCAACTTTCCAACAAGATAATGCCCGACCACATGTTGCAAGAGTCACAGTAGACTTCTTTCAACATAACGATGTCACATTGTTACCAAGATCTCCCGACTTATCCCCAATTGAGCACGTGTGGGATATGATGGGTAGGAGATTGCTCAATTTGCAACGTCCTCCTCAGACTCTAGAAGCACTTCGAGAGGAGTTGGTGGTTGCCTGGAATGAGATACCACAGGAGGACATTGACCACCTGATGAGAAGCATGCCTAGGCGCGTTGGAGAATGCGTAGCACAGCAGGGTGCATCCACACATTATTAAAGGTCAAAGGGCTTTAAAGCAGTGCAATTATTTTGAAATTTTTATCATTTACTTATTATGCTTCATTAAGTACTTATACAAAATTTTATTAAAATAAAGGCATTTAAACTGGGTGTTCGGATTTATATGTCACTTAGTATATTATATTACAGTAGTAGATGGTTGAACAGAGAACAGAGTTAAAGCGTACTACATTTTCATTGTAACGTTTAATATATCAAGTTCCCCACGCTTTTTACTATGAATTGAATTATTCTGTTAATAACTTGAATTTTACTATAATTTGATTTTGAGGTTATCTACTACTGTAATATAAACTCTTTGTAATTATTTTATACTTTTTATCTATAAAAGCGTGTCTTTTTGATTTTTTAAATTGTTATTTATTTTTTAGTTGGGTGTCTCCGTCTCGAACACTTTGTCGTTATGTATGAGTGCCCTCCAATCATATTTGTCAGAGTGACAACTTACTAGACATCAGCAGTTGTTCTGTTATCAATTTTCAATATAAAATTGTACAATGCCCGGAAATACAATCAATGGAGAACGCCGATAGCTCCGGCTAAATTTATTGGAGTATTTTCAGGAAGAGAATGAAAACAGTGGTCCCATGTAACCCACTTCATGGGTACTGGAGAGGGTAGCCGATGTGCTGTTTACTTATTTCAATTGGCGTTGATGACGTAACCACCAAAAACGGTGACTACAACTACGAGTATACCAAATTGGAACCTAGTGTTTCCGTTGACGCTAGAGACACTCGCACATGTAACTCAAAGACACACTGTGTTAACAGTGGCGGACTATAAATCATTCTACCCTCAAAATTTGATTCCTATTGAATGATGCAAAACTTACGTCATGATTCATAACGCTTTTGCTTAGACGATTTACAAATTTCTTGTATTTATGGTAATGAATCCTATTGAGATTTATTTTTTTTTCCACCTCATATACCTTCAAATCAGGGCTGTTGCGGAGGTTCGACTCCGATTCCAAAAAGTCGGAACTTTCGTTTGATTTTAAACTTCCGATTTTGGTTCCAAGTCGAAGGTTTACATTTTTTTGTAGCATTGTCGAGTGACGGGCGTTTCGCGAATGTATGTGGTTAGACTTGCAAGGCCTTTGAAATATGAACGCATGTTCTAGTTTTTTCTTGAAGTAGTTTAAAAGAATTTTTCCTTATAACCAAGATGATACAATGCTGAATTAGCATAAAAAATTCAATTTTTTCGGTCCATATAAACAAGTAAAGTTGATGATGGTTTCTTAAAAAAGAACCGTTGGTCACAAAATTTTGAAACACCATCATGTAGTGCCCAAATAGTGCCAATAGGAAAATTTCATCAGTTTTCATATATTTCTTAAAATAAAGTCCCAATAAGTAAAAATAATGTTGCCAAATTTTTGTTTTTCCGAAATATCAAGTTTCTCAAGGCATGTAAATACACCCCAAAGAAACTGAATTGTTCGTAATTTAACCTAAGCCGTATCTCCCACAAGTATTGAGATCTCCATGCGTAGTATTCTTATCTTCGACACCCTGTATAGTTTGCAACCTGAGTTATGCAATTTAACGAAAATATTTTTTTTCAAAATATACTTTTATCCAACAGACTGAGCGTCATTGCGTTTTATTCTTCAAGAAGTAAACTATTGCAAAACTTCATTGATGTTCGTCTGTTTTTGAAGTAGGTATAAACAATTTGAGGCGTTCTATTTTTTAAAGTTTTTTGCAGTAAATTTTTTTACTCATTAATCGAGTTTCGCCTCGGTCCGTCTGTAGTGACAAGCTATACAACTTTTGTTACGAACCGTTTTTTTCGTCAAAGATCAAAGCAAACAAAGATGCTTGTTGCATTTTAGTGCATTTGTTTCATATGTTGATTCCAATAACACGGTGACACCTAACCAAAGACACACCATGTTAACGGTGGCGTAGGATGAGTTATCCTCCCACCTTTTAACTGTAGCGTGTCTCTTACCTGAGCCGACGGTGTGTATAACTCTGATGCATTGAAGATCTGTATTGCAAAAATTAAAAAAGTGTTCAATTTGAATGGAAACCATATCGGATAGACTGATAGGCAGAACAAATTCTTCGAAGTTTCATTTTGATGTCTCGTACAGGCACTGTGTCTACTTTCAAAGATAGACAGAAGCGTGTAGGTTGCAACACCTGCCTGAAAATATGGTTTGTTTAAGCATACCATAATGTTACTGTCATTTTTCTCAAAGCTACGGCAGGGTAGTAAATTATACTTTCTGAATAGGTTTTCCGGGCATTAACCCCTTTTGGACACAAACTTATTTACGCAGCATGCTTTAAATATAGTCATTATGTTCCCAAAAAAAACAAGTTGAACAAATTATTTTTTCCGGGTGTAACACTTCTATATGTATATGTTACAATACTTACCAAGAGTGTCGCATTTTGTAAAAATAAGAATTTGAGATTTATCATTCAAAATATTATACGATAAAAAACGAACGAGTTTGATCTTTAGCTTTGTATTAATTAGAGTGTAATGGAGATACGCCTTTTGCATTCGCGTTGCTCATGTATTGGAGCCGTTTTACACACAAGAGAATTACTCCGAAAATTATGGTCATAATTATGCCGAAAATTTTTGCTGTCGTAAAACCCGTTCTATAGAATATGCGCGAGAATCGGCGCAGAGGGTTATCTCCGTGTATGTCAATATCAAATGTCAACGTCAACAACATAACCTCACTTAACATTTGCGGGTGTGATCCTGTTCGAGTCATACGAAGACGCGTGTATTGTTATTGTTTATTCATAATGTCGTGGAATAGGAAAGAAGTTTCACTGTTGTTGGAGGAGTACCAAAAATGGCCAGACATGTACAAGGTGAAGTCACCCAATTACAAAAACAGAAATTTGCTGCGTCAGGCGCTGGATGCGATAGTCCAAGCATTCAGAAATTTTATAATGTTAATCAAGATCTCGGTTTCAAAAATAAATTCAAATCAACGACGTCTGTTGTCTTTCCGATTATATTGGAAGTCATACCCGTTGATGTTATGTCCATTCGAAAACATTACTCTAATGCGCAGGCGTATCATATGAATTACTCTGAAATTTTGTTTGCTTGTGTCATACAGGTTGTAGAGAAAATCTTCAATATTTTTTCCATGCAAATTTTCGGCATAATTATGTCCATAATTTTCGGAGTAATTCTCTTGTGTGTAAAACGGCTCTAAGTCATTAACAGAACGTGTTTTGAACTGGGTTAGTGGTGTAAGCAATTTTGGTGGTTTTTAGATCATTTCGCTATAGCAGGTAAGTTTATCCTTTCATTTAAAATGTTAAAAACATTTGTATTAATGCTCCCTATTACTTAAAGTTGTCAACTTATACTTATCGAATATACAAAATGCCGGTTTCACCGTGAAACCACTAGGAAATTACGTATTTTTTTTTATTTCAGGAAAAGAAGTGTATACATTCAGAGAGCTGGAGAATATGTCGTCGGATGATTTATATGCATTATTAGAGAGCATTCCTTCGGATGGCGAGTCAGATGAACCGAGTATTGATGAAGATGATTAACTGGAGATTCCGAATATGCCAATAATATTTGAAGACGGCCAACCTGGACCAAATCAACGGCATTTTGCGTTACTAATATCAAACAGTTCACTGAGGAAACTGGACCTAAAATTCCAGACGATCTGGAGGAGCCAGTAGATTTTTTTATACTTGTTTCCCAGAACTCTAATTGATAGAATTGTTTTTGAAACAAACCTTCAAAAACGTGGAGGAGACTCTTGATTTACCCCAACTTCTGCGAAAGTGATTTTCATTGCAATCAATATATCGATGGGAATCAAAAGGTTGCCCAGTTATGTCGATTACTGGTCATGTAGGGAGGAATTACGAGATCACTACATAAGTTCAGCAATGTCTAGAGATCGGTTTGCTTGGCATCTCGGAAATGTGAATCTAGCAGATAATTCAGTGATGCCTGGTCGCGACTCGCCAAATTATGACAAGTTGTATAAAGTTCGCCCTTTATTGGAGACTTTATCTGAAACCTTTCGCTCTTCATATGACCCTTCAAAACATCAATCTATTGACGAATCGACAAGAGTCGCAGTTTTCTAAATCAGTTTATGCCCCTCAAGCACATCAAACGAGGTTATAAATTCTGGGTTCGATCCGATGAGAATGGATATGTCTGCCAATTTCAAATACATGTTGGAAAAACTAATAATCAACCTGAAACAGATTTGGGCCAAAGAGTTATCTTAGATTTGACTCGAGACTTGGTAGCAAAAGGATATCACGTTTTCTTTGAAAACTTTTTTAACTCTGTGCCATTACAGAAAACACTGCAAGCCGAATGTATTTATACATGCGGCACTGTCAGGACTAACCTAAAAGATATCTCAAAAGACTTAGTATCGGACAGAGAATTGCCCATCCGAGAACAATCTGACTGGAGGGTCAGCAAAGATGGACTGGTGTTTGTAAAGTGGAGAGACCGAAATATAGTGCATTTTCTCGGAAATCATCAAAACCCTTCAGAAGAAGCAACTGTTACCCGCAAGCAAAAGGACGGAAATTCACAAGTCTTAGCCTGCCCAACGATGGTCAAGGAATATAGCCAGCATATGGGATACGTTGACAAAACAGATGTGCTCAAATATGTGTTTGAGATAGACCGCGAATCTAAGAAATTGTGGCATCGAATTTTGTGGCATTTCATAGATATATGTGTTGTGAATTCTTTCATTCTCTTTAAACAAAAAGCGAATTGCCCGGCTTCAAACCTGAAATTTTTCAAGTTATCTGTAGCTTCAGGGTTAATCGGCGCCAATGGTGATAAAACTTCACGGAGTAAGGTTACCGCAAAACATTTCAAGATAATTGTGCCTTATGAAAAACGCTTTGACCAATGTTTGCATATGCCACAACACGGGACATCCAGACGATGTGCCTTTTGTAGCACTAGTAAGGATCCTCACAGAACCCGGTGGGAATGTGTGTCTTGTAACGTTGGATTGTGCCTTACGGAAAAAAAACTGTTTTTCGTTGTATCATGAAAAGTAACCTAAGTTTTATAATGTTATTTAGTTATCAGCTTTTTATTGGCTTGCACTAGTTTCCTAGTGGTATCATGTGGAAACCATAGTCTAATAAAAAAAAATATATAAAAAATAAATGTTTTTCACTTTTTTGTATCTTAGGATCCCAATAGAGTGAGATTATTTAATTCTTACCTCAATTTTTTGATGTAAAAGCTTTCAAGAAACAAAGGGTTAAGTAACTTACACATGTAAAGCAGAAGAAGAATACAGACATCATTTCGCAATGTTTCATATTTGAATCAAAAGCAATCGGCTTCCCGAATCTCGTAGTATCAGTTACGTCCCTGACTACTTTATTGAAATTCTTCCGGTTGAACATGGTCTTGCAATACATCAGAATGAATGAAATTCCACCTACTAGATCAGCAAAGTCCTCTGAACTGCTTATATCCTCATACACTGAAATAAATCGTTGCATTAGTACTAAAGCTGGAGCTACATAGTGAAAATAGTTTCGTGCATATTGAAGCTTAAGGTCACCATAGATTGGAGACAAGCAGATGGGGCTAGAAACCAAAATCACAAATGTTCTAATGAAAAATCGACGGGCTATACAAAGGATACTATTAAAGCTTTGCAATACAGCTTTATTTATTGAGTTCGTTCAAAGTAATTTCCACAAAATTCAATACACTACTCCATCCGCCAAAACAAGTCCTTAAACAGCTCTGCCAAGGTTCACCCGGGAGTGCGGCACACTCGTTGCCCTTAGCCCTCAGAAGGTCCTCATCACCAGAAAACCGTTTTCCTCTTAGCTTCATTTTCACATGCGGAAACAGTGTATAGTCGCAGAGAGAACGGACCATACCGAGGGTGCTCAATAAGTTTCAGTCCAGTAATGGCAAATACTCGGTGCAAGCTTTGGCGCAGTGACCTGGAGCGCTGTCATGGTGAAGGTACCAAGTGTCCATTCTTAACTTTGGCCGCAGGTTTTTTATAGGCAGGCACTGTTCCGTATACCAGTTAGCTGTGACTGTCTTCTGTTTGTTGACGCTCCACAATCCCGCTCAATTTGAAAAATATAGCTATCACTTTTTTCTTAACAGATCGGAATTTTCTGACAGCTACGTGTGTGTTCTCATAATCAAAGGCCCAAACCTTGTTTTGAGCCTTGGTCAGCTTATCGTAATGATACAGCCAGGTCTCGTCATCTGTAGCGATGCTACTCACATACCGAGATTGCCCCTAATCAAACATTTTCAGGATCTTTCGACACCAAGTCGTACGACGAATCTTCTGCTCTTCCGTCAGACTATTCAGTGCCCAGAGAGAACAAAGTTTCCTTACGCGTAAATGGTCATGCAAAATTGAATAAATTGCTGATACATGAAAGTGTAAGGTCTACTTTATCTATTGGTATTTCACTCTCCAGTCATCGTCAGACATTTTCCTCACAGCAGTAATGTTTTCTTCTGCTACTGACGTTCACGGCCTTTCTTCTCTCTCAGAGTCCTCCAGTGTGAAATTGCCCTTTGGAATTCTCTGTACCACCTGAATATTGTCGTACGATGGGGACCATGATTCTTCTTCAGGTAAGGATTGGAACGACTTAAAAGATGTTATCCAAAATTACTTATGTAAAATTATTCAGTGGTTTAATAGCCGAAAATTAACAACTAACTTTACTAAAACTCATTTTTAACCATTTTAATCACTATCTAACCATCTACCAAGTTATCTTTAAGGTAAATGAAAAAAATCTAAGAATAAATAAAGTTAATGATACAAAATATTTAGGAATTTTTGTAGATCCCCACTTGAGATGGGATGTACATATTTCTTAAATACTAAAGAAAATTAGATTCATAGCATATAAAAAAAATTTCCAACTGATATATTAACTGAATATTATCTACGAATAATATATCAATCTTTAGTCGAGCCGCTCATACCATATGGTATAGTAGTATGGGGTGCTGCATGCACGATGTACCTTAACGATTTAGATGTGCGTCAAAGAACAATTTTAAAAACAATGTTTGGCAAATCAAAATTATACCCAATTTTACTTCTTACATACCATTACTCATTATCACAAAATTATTAGTGAACCCGACATAATCAAACATAATCATAACACTAGATATAAATTACACGCAAAAAAAATGTTCCTAAACCAAACAAATCTTTAATTAAACGATCTCACATGTACTTAGCTCCAAAATTGTATGAACATTTACCAAATAATTTAAAAAAATTACGGAATACATCAAGTTTCAAAATAAAATTAAAAAAAATGTATCAACACTATTCGGAGAAGTAACATTAATAGAATAATCCCAAATATTACATAGTAAATGATATTCTTACAAATAATTATGTTTTTTCTCACCATTCCTTTTTTATTTTTTGAAATTCAACATACATATGATCCATACACAGGCACTGTCCTTCTATGGATAAATTATATTTATTTGCTCGTTTCATGTTCCATGTATTTTAAAGTAAATAAATACTACTATTATTATACATAGTCAGCACTTTACACTGCCAATACAAATGAACAAGTAAATCAACAGATGTGCTGCTGGCGGCTACTATGTACTCATGGACATGTCTCAACATGCAGCAACATGCACTCTCCTGCGTCCATTTTTTAAGTGAATTTATAGTGCATACTGTACTTTGCAAAAAGGTCCTCCGCATTTTACGATCAGGTCAAGCTGGCAAGCTGCATTTCGGATTGAAGAAATTGATGCATGACTATTACAAAGTATCAGTTGGAAATTTCTAGATCGCTGGGAGCTATTTTGGAATATTTTTTTACTGGAATAGATGTCTTGCGATGCCTAAACATTGAAGCCCTTTACGGATACTTTAAAATCCTGAAATGAAAAATGGCGCACAGGCAGATCATCAAAACTTAGTGTCCTTCTGTTGCAAGGGCCTATACCAAATTAGTAAAATATAGGACATTCCATTCATATTATTATCAAATAGTGTGACGTTTTCAAACACTAAATAATGTCTCATATTTTGTTGCACAACTAATGCGGGTATTACGTATCTTAAAAAGTGACATTTCGTCAGTTTTTTGTACATTTAGTAGGTTTTTTATGACATAATGTAGGTTTTTCGACAAGATGTTAACTTGGCACTAGCTGATGGGCACTTGTTGTGCACTCGTTTCGTAGCTGTACGTGATGCTTGAATGTCAGCGAACAGCGATCATAGCGAGAAAACGTGGAATGAACTATTTGCACCCTAAAAACTACCTAGTCTTCAAGATGACATTTCGTTGTTTTTTTTTGTCGGCGTTTTTTAGGTTGTTACGTAATACCCCTGCCGATTGTCAACTAACTTACTTGACTCGTTCACAAAATAAGTAAGAAGCGAGACCTTTTTGGAAAGCACTGTATACGAACATCTAGACCATTGATTCCCAAAGTGGTCTATATCGACCCCTAGGGGTCTGTGACAACCTGCAAGGGGTCTACGTCAGCGAAAAAAAATTTGGAGGTCCGTGAAATGAATATGGGTGTCCACGATAGTGGATCTCAACACATACACTGATTGTACCTATTTACTTATATCATACTATCTTATAATATCAAAACATATAAATTATTTATAAAAGTACCTATGAAGTAGAAAATGTATTATATATGTTTATAAAATTGTGTAAGTTGTAGGATGTTGATATTCGCTTTGTCGTCGCAATACATTTTGAACTTGTAAAAACCTGAGAGTCGCAGTCTCAGAGCTTCGCTACCTTGCACTGACTTGTTCAATTCGTCACTCTATAAATACGAATGTGGCACAAATACGTTTATTCGTTTCCTGAATCTTGAAAAGGAAAGTGCTAAGAAAATATTTTGAAAAATATAAACAGTAAGTATATCACACAAATTATAGTGAGTCAGCGTTATTTTGTTTGAGAGTGCTGGAGAAAAGTGAGTACATTATTTTTTATTAAATTTTAGTTTTGTACTCGTTGTTAGCAAAGATAGATAAATTACGCCAATCATGACTTTAGTTATTAGTTGCTAAATATTCAATCATGCAAAATTACACGAGTACTCCTCAATAATTTCTTTTTGAAAGTTTTAGCAATCGGTAATATAATTACAGTGCAATCTCGGTAATTCGAGCTAATTGTTGCAAGAAGATGTTCGAATTATGGAATATTTTCGGAATAATCAAAAAATATTTTTAATATACAGTTGCTGGATTTCCTGTCTTATCTAAATAATTTAATTTTGCCCACAGATGACTGATGCCATGTCCGAATCTAAAAAGAAATGTAGACAGTACAGTGTTGATTATTTGAAATTTGGCTTCATTCCATCATTGCCGGACAAACAATCGCCTATGTGCCTTTTATGCAACAAAGTTTTGGGCAATGACGCTATGAAACCGTCTAAACTGCAAGATCGTCTGAGAAGATGCCACCCTGATAAAACAGAGAAAGATTTGAAATACTTTCAAACACTCAAAGGTAAATTTCAGAAGAGACCTACACTGGACAGAATGTTCGCTTCGACGTCCCAAAGAAATGATGATGGTTTGCGGGCGTCTTACAATGTCTCGTTACTTATAGCAAAATCCGGAAAACCGCATACTATGGGAAAGAAGTTAATTTTGCCAGCCGTTGAAGAGGTTTTAAAAACTGTTTTACACAAACCTGCATCTGATATCATTAAAATAATTCCCTTAAGCAACAATACTGTTGAAATACGTATTGATGAAATGAGTTCTGATATTGAAAGCTTCTTATGTAATTATTTGCAAACGACCCATTTCTCTATACAACTGGACGAGTCAACTTTACCTGATGATGCAGCATTATTATTGACATATGTTCGTTTTATTACGAATCAAGAAATCGACGAAGAACTGCTCTTCGCAAGAACTTTGATAACCGACACTAAAGGTGAATCAATATTTCATGTTTTGAAGGATCACTTCATTGAAAAAGCAATTCCTTTATCAAATATAATATCAGTAGCTACAGATGGAGCACCTGCCATGGTTGGACGTTATCGTGGATTTATAAGCTATTTAAAACAAAATGTGTCATGGGTGTTAGCAATACATTGCGTCATCCATCGACAACATCTAGTTGCTAAAAATTTGAGTGTTAGATTGCATGAATCACTTCATTTAGTCATTGATGCAGTAAACCGAATCCGAAGCAACGCGTTGAATACGCGGTTATTTGCGCAGTTGTATGAAGAAAATGACGAACACTTTCATCAATTACTCCTTCACACTGAAGTACGCAGGCTGTCGAAAGGCTTATGTTTGACAAGATTTTTTGCACTTTTTGTGACAATTTTAGAATTTCTGGATACTAAAGATAAAATTTTAAAAGAAAATTTAATGAAAAGGAATACAGACATCGGCTATTTAACAGATTTGTTTACAAAATTTAATATGGTTAGTTTGCAATTACAAGGCGACAGTTTAAATTTGATTAAAACAAAGTCCATCTTATCAGCGTTTCTTGCCAGAGTTAAACTAATGAAGCAAAATATTGGACGGGGCGAATTTTCTCAGTTCCCCAATTTGTCACAGAGAAGCTGCCAGGAAGACGACGTTTCAACTTACGTTCAACATTTAAATGCCTTCTATTCAGATTTTGAATCTAGGTTTGAGGATATTTTGACTATGGTAATACCACCGTGGATAATTAATCCATATGGTGACATAGAAGAAACGAATGTCATAATACAAGAGGAACTGACTGAACTAAGTACAAACGAAGAACTTAAGGTTCAGTTTAAAAACGGATATCAGCAATTCTGGCTGCACAACAACATACCCGTTACTTATCCCGTGTTATGGAATATAGAGAGGAAATTTTCAATATCCTTTCCATCGTCATACCTAGTGGAAAGGGGGTTCAGCGCTGTTACCAATGTTCATCCTTCTCGCTAAAAATATTGACTTCTTGCTTATGTTATTTTATTTATAGTTTATTTTATGTTTATTGGTGTCTGACCAATAAATGCCCTCATTGGGACTAAGTGCCCGCATTGATTTTTTTAAAGAACCCCCTTTTATAGAAAGTATTTTTTTTTAATTATTCTGAAAATTCAAGGATAGGTACACACTAAAATTCGTTAATTTTTTGCCTATTTTTAGATAACCTAAACGTATAAGAAGCGGAATTTAATCAAACTAACGGTGAAATTATTGTAGAACATACGTTTATGTTATAATTAATAAACGAACTCGCTTATTGTACTATTTTAAGTAAAAAACTGTTTTTTTTTATTATTTTTCACTTTTTTTTATGTTATCCCTCTTATCTTTTTTTCAATGCGGGCACTTATTCCCAATGCGGGCACTTATTGATCAGACACCTGTTTATTTAATGTTACGTATATTTTACATAACAGATACAAAATTTTATTTTGAGTAGTTTTAATTTAAATTCAATTAATAAATGTATAAATTAACATGTGTTTTTACTTTAAGTTTTTAACACTAAACATCACTTCAGTTAGAAATTTACAGGAAATCAATATCAGATAAGTAGGGGTCTACCCAACACGGAAAAACATGGCAAGGGGTCTTACGACACAAAAAAGTTTGGGGAACTCTGATCTAGACGTTGGCCCGAAATTATTGTGCTGACAGGAGTGTCTTTGTAAACATTCATAAGTATGCCTTCAATTATTCAAATGAAATCAGGTGGCACGTTTAGACTTATGGTGATTCCCACGCAATTCTGCCCAATCAGATATTGTTTATTTCCCAAACTGGATGGAACATACTTTTAAAAAAGACCAAATCAGTGCAAGTTAGATATAAAGTAAATCTGGTTGGAGTAGGTTTCTAACATACTGCACGATTTTTTTGTTCTTGTGAAGTAATCAGTTATACAACAAATAGACCATATTATAAGAAAAAAGTTATTTTTCAGATGACTTATAAAAAAATGTAGGTAAAGCCTAGTCATAAAACTCAACTGAAATCAATGCTTGACTAGTTATGTACACGTAAATATGTGAAGAATATTTCCCGACTTTCACCATATTTTCAAATAAGATGAATCATGTTTGCGTTTCAATTGCGAACGTATGTCAAATGTGTGACTATTATGTCTAATAGCTGACACCAATTTTCAACATTTCCAAAAGACTTCTGGAAATTAGTAGGAATATAAAAAATTAAGCTGGAGCGCATGTTATGATTTTCTTTGCCACTAGTTCCGCATCCACTGATTTAATTAGTTACCTGAACCTTTAAGGCTTTTTGGTCATAGATTCATGATCATTTTCGTATCTCTTTCGGGGGTTGAACATGGTGATTTGGAAATTATAGATAGTCGTTTATTGTAAATGTTGCAACTTCCGTATCAGTCAAAGATATTCTACAGGGTGTAAGCTTTATGATAGTCATTATTTAAATGGGTGATAGAGGGGGTTAAAGGAAGAAAAAAGTTTCATATAACATGTGGGTCAAAAGAGTGATAAGAGTGATGATGACCTACGCGCTGTTGTCATGTGACTTTTAAATATTCAATTTAATGAAACTTGCTTAGTTACTGACTACAAATTTTGGCTTAGCTTAGAAAAACATAATGCCATTTATTTGTTAATTACCCAATTAAAAAACGTTTTAGATTAGATTATAAAAATTAGTGAGGTTGTGGTGATTGTGGTCGATATAAAGCACTTAAAGTTGTAAAGTATAGAGCCATTTGGACAAAAATGTATTGACTTCTGGACCATGGGTCATATGAACTTTTTGACTTGTCTTGACCCCCCTATTACCCATTTCATTAATGACTACCATAACGTTTACACCCTGTATAATCAATAAGTTTATGGTCTTGATTCCCTGATAGTACGATGAACCTATTCAACATAATAGCATACAAAAATGCCATAGATTCTTTTCCTATAATTTGAGATATAGTCGTTTTCGCTGTCAGTTTGACTTCGGACGAATTCACACTACATGGACAACTGTAGCCGTAATAAAAGCATTCGAGGTATAAAATCAATCTACTTGACAACTTTTATTGCGGTTTTAAGGATTACTACTGATACGCGACTTACCCCTTGTAATTTTGACGAAATGAAGTGCTGGCAGTATCACTTCAAAGAGAAGCAGTATTAGCAGCAAAATGGCTTTACATACAGAGGCTATACGGTCCTTTTTGTTAATATCCAGATCAAAAAACCAAAAATATTTAAGAATTTTGAATGGAAGGTAAAACGGGTAACCTTTTCGTACCTCATACATAGCCAAGCCAAACGACAAGAGTGGTGGAAGGCCTGGGAGCGGATATGTGTACAGTCAATGTTTGAAACAGAATATTTAATAATAGAAAATAGTAGGTTCCCGGTAGATATCAGGGACGGAGTCTGACTTCCTAAATGTATAACTGCAATCTACCCCAAATTAGTCCTCAACTAGTACACTGGTTCTACAATTCTCTTGTGGACTATTGAATATAGAAATGCAGCTTGTGTATGCATTTAAGTGGAGAATAACCTACTTCGTTATTGGTATCTCTTTTCAATATTCAATGCTTCGTCAACTGCGGCAACAGAATCAGATAAAAATAATTACCAAAAGCGGTATATATTAGGATGTCCATTTAAGTAACGTCTGAATATTTTTTTTATGTGGCATAACACAAGCCGTGCATGCAATAGAATCAGATAAAAATAATTACCAAAAGCTGTATATGTATATTAGGATGTCCATTTAATTAACGTCTGAATATTTTTTTTATGTGGCATAACAGAAGCCGTGCATGAAGAGAAGCTAAATAGGGAGTTACTAAAGCCTCGTAGGGACCTATTGAGTTTTGAAGATTATTATCAGTTGTTTCTTTGCCACAAAGCGCATTTCTGGTGTTACTCAAATTTAATCAAAGAGAGGTAGCAAGTACAACAAAAATTTTACAAAGCAATGTTAACTATTTGATACGCCACCTGAAAATAATGCCACGGGTCTCACATACACACCCCCGATGAGGTCCACGTAACCGTGAAGTCGAAGATATAGTTCAGAACAAGAAGTACTCTAGTCATGACATCAGCTTCCCACGTACACCAGAAGACCGTTACAGCTTGGCTTCAAGTATCTCGGGGCTCCAAAAAAAACTTGATAATTAGCATTCTACCAGATAACAGATATCCCGGTGTAGCAAGTCCCAAAGTTCAGTATCAGAGTAGAAGCAGTGTCGGACTCAAAAAATTGTGTTGGACAGTAAGGGAACTTTTTATTTTACGCCGGAGGGCCAGCTTCATCCGGAGGAGCAAAATATGCAAACTAAATTCCGGCTGGAGAAACTGATGCATTTAAGTGAAGTAGTAGGTAGTTGAAGACATGACGGCTGCTGGAGAACCGGAGGACATGATGTAATACCTCATTTTGAAGCTTCTTATATAGAATCTCTCTTCGAAAATGGTGGACTAGAAGACTGTCAGAGATGAACGTTTCTGTCATTGAATAACCCAACAACTAATTTTCAAAAACGCTGTAGTATTTTATGTCTCTTCTCTTGTAGCGAGCGTTCCGAATACAGAAAATTACAAATCTTTTAGAGGTTTTCTTGCACTGAATCTCTTCTATTTCACTGCATATTCAACGAGCTTGGCCGCCATCTTCATATTTCCACCTGATTGTGATGAAGTACATAATTTTTGCATCAATTTCACCCCGAGCTTCAAGAGGACAACTTTATGACCCATACTGCAGGGTATTTAGTAGTGATTTGTGGAGGTTACCCGCACTTTTTCTACAGTCAGAACTGTGCAATGGATAGTTACAGTTAAATACTCGACAGACACCTAATTAACCGCTTTGTGTGTGAAAGCGTTCCTTCTGTTGGTTTTATTATCGAAAGGTAATAAATATGATGCCTATCTTATGTAATGGTGTGCTAAAAAAAGATTAACGATATTTTCAGGAACGTCAGTTTATTACTCCGGTCCTGAAAGATATACGAATCCGAGCTCATTTTATTGTAGTTTAACAGGCCATAAATAATTAATTGGGTACATACTTGTATTCTATAAAACAAAACGCTGTAATTTGTGTAATATTGCCATATAATAGGAGATTTTTATCGAAACTATAATTCCTGCATTTTCAAATATTTATATCAACTGATTCAGACTTGATACAGGCTAAAGCTCTCATAAGAAAAACCTGTAGACACACCAGTATAAATCAAAACATAGATCTCCATATTTTGCTAGCCGCCAAATGAATCCACCGAAGCTGGATTGAAGGTCTGATTCCACCTCAGTCGCCTTTACGAAAGTACATCAAAAATGACAATATTTTACTAGGTGTCCCGCAATGAATGAACCGTCCCTTCGCCTGTAACTCTTCTGTATGAACGTTTAGAAAAAAACGTATATAACAAAAGACAGAGGGACAAACCATCCTTCAAAAAAGGCCATCGTGGTGTCCAAGATGTTAGTAATCTTTCAATCCAACATCTATGGTTGGCAAAACAAATATTTGGTACTTACCAGCGAGACAAACGCATTATTACATGAAAATACAGCTTCTTCACAATAGTATATTTTTATATTCATTTAAAGAAGATGGTGTTATCGTATTTGTAATCGTAGCAATCATAATTTGCTCTTTTTATAAAACAATAGACAAGCAACATCCAAAAAGAATATAATAATAATAATAATAATAATAATAATAATAATAATAATAATAATAATAATAATAATAATAATCCCACAAAAAAAAATACAAAAGAAGTTGTAAAACCAGTTTTATATGAATATATAGTGGTAGGGGCGAAGTTCGGCATATCCGCTCTTCCACTTAACCTCTGGTTTTAGGTTTACATAATAATAAGATAGGCATATACAGGGTGTCCCAGAAGCCGACGTCAAGCCGAAACCGGGTGATAGGCAAAGTCATAACAACTATCAGAAAAATATTTAAAAAAATTTTATGTATGTGTTTTGAAAATTATAGGTCTTTGAAAAACATATAGAAATTTCATACTCTACGGCAGTCTGTCAACTCCTGTTACTACAAATATCAACTTTTTTTGGATTTTATTTTTACAATGTAATGATGAATAATGCATCTTCAAACTGGTGTCTCAACCTTACTGCCAACTTTTCTCGTTCAGGAAAAATTTCCACTTATTTCCCAACCAAGTATTCCAAAGTAAAAGTTTGCTCAACTTTAACTGGCTGTACTGGAAAAAAAATGTACTACGAAAGTTTGGCAAGTAACCTTAAAAGTTGTCGCATTGAATAAGGATTCCAAAATGGTATAACACTTAGAAGATTACTCGTTAACTTATGCACAATTTTTATTTGAAGAAAAACTGATGAAAATTTTTCAAAATTTCCTAATTAAACAGAGATTATGAAAACGCACAAGGACCCTTAAGGATAACTGTTTGCACAACAGTGGGCGTCAAAATGCTGCTGATGATGATTTACCTTTACAGCAAATGCTCAAACTGTTTTCCTTCAGCCGCAATACACGCTCGACATCTTCTTAAAAAAGATCGGGTTATTAAACGAGCGAATCAACGGTTATTAACAAACTCAGCTGCTTCCAATAGTCTTTGCCGTAGCTCAGCTACATTTTGAATCGGCTTGAAATACACTTTTCCTTTTACAGTTCCCCAGTAAAAAAAATCTAACGGATTCAAATGTGGTAACCGGGCTGGCCACGGTATTGTACCAGACCGCCCTATCCATCTGCCTGGAAAGTTTTGATCGAGATACTCTCTCACTGAGAGTGCATAGTGCGCTGGGCAGCCATCATGCTGAAACCACATGTACCTGTAAATACTCAGTGGCACGTAATCCAATAAATTTTCTAAATGATTTTGCAAAAAACCTAAATAAACCTCAGCAGTCAAAGTCTCTGAGAACTCAAACGGACCGATTATTTTACCATTTAAAATTCCTGTCCAATGGTTTATCTTGAAGCGATATTGAGATTTATCTTCTCTCATCAAATGTGGGTTTGCTACATGCCACTCGTGTAAGTTATGCAGGTTCATGCACCCATCTTTCCTAAATGTGGTCTCATCTGACCATAAATTTTTTTCAAAGAACCGTGGATCTTCCCTGTGTCTTTCTAACATTGTGCGACAAAAAGCAACTCGGGGATCATAATCCCGGGGCAGAAGAGCTTGAACACGCTGTACGTGGTATGGATGGAGCACGTTTTTTGCAAGATTCTATGGGCTGTACTTTTAGGCACACATGTTTTTAGTTCTATTGCACGCACTGAAGTACTCGGGTCTTCTTCGACAGCTCCTAGCACCACGTCTTCGTAAGGAAGGAAAGATCTTCCCTCACCGTGTGATTGGTTTGGTAGTTGGTCCTCTGAGAACAGTAAACGGTGTACATTTGCGAACACTCGATGATCTGGATGACGAGCTGCATTCGGGTACCCCTCACAGTAAAGTCTCGCTGCAGCACTAGCGTTGCATCTGCATTCCCAATAAATGAGGTGAATGTTAGCATATTCTTGTACGGTGTACACGGACATAGCGGCACTGCACAATCACACTATCAAAGATAGTCTAAGGAAAGCAAATGTTGTTTTGAAGAGCAATTAAATAGTCCAAATCCAAAGCACAAGCGATCAACAGTCCAGTTCACGAATCCAAAATTAGTAAAAATACGAAATCAACAAGCACGAACATGTAAAGATGCGCAGTAAACGAAGGAGTACTGATCGGTATCAAAGTGTGCAATAGCAAGTAAGTGATGTGCTTCATCCATACCACATACAGCGTGTTCAACCTCTCCTGCCCCGGGATTATGAGCCCCGAGTTGCTTTTTGTCGCACAATGTTAGAAAGACACAGGAAAGATCCACAGTTCTTTGAAAAAATTTTATGGTCGGATGAGACCACATTTAAGAAAGATGGGTACATGAACCTGCATAACTTACACGAGTGGCACGTAGCAAACCCACATTTGATGAGAGAAGATAAATCTCAATATCGCTTCAAGATAAACCATTGAACAGGAATTTTAAATGGTAAAATAATCGGTCCGTTTGAGCTCCCAGAGGCTTTGACTGCTGAAGTTTATTTGGATTTTTTGAAAAATCATGTACAAAATTTATTGGTGGACGTGCCACTGAGTATTTACAGGGTCATGTGGTTTCAGCATGATGGCTGCCCAGCGCATTATGCACCCTCAGTGAGAGAGTATCTCGATCAAAACTTTCCAGGCAGATGGATAAGGCGATCTGGTACAATACCGTGGCCAGCCCGATCACCTGATTTGAATCCTTTAGATTTTTTTACTGGGGAACTGTAAAAGAAAAAATGTATTTCAAGCCGATTCAAAATGTAGTTGAGCTACGGCAAAGACTATTGGAAGCAGCTGAGTTTGTTAATAACCGTGGATTCGTTCGTAATAACCTGATCTTTTTTAATGTCGAGCGTGTATTGCGGCTGAAGGAAAGCAGTTTGAACATTTGCTGTAAAGGTAAATCATCATCAGCAGCATTTTGACGCCCACTGTTGTGCAAACAGTTATCCTTAAGGGTCCTTGTGCGTTTTCATAATCGCTGTTTAATTAGGAAATTTTAAAAAATTTTCATCAGTTTTTTCAAATAAAAATTGTGCATAAGTTAACGAGTAATCTTGTAAGTGTTATACCATTTTGGAATTGTTATTAAATGCGCCAACTTTTAAGGTTACTTGCCAAAGTCTCGTAGTACATTTTTTTCCAGTACAACCAGTTAAAGTTGAGCAAAGTTTTACTTTGGAATACTTGGTTGGGAAATAAGTGGAAATTTTTCCTGAACGAGAAAAGTTGGCAGTAAGGTTGAGACACCAGTTTGAAGATGCATAATCCAAAAAAAGTTAATATTTGTAGTAACAGGAGTTGACAGACTGCCGTAGGGTGTGAAATTTCTATATCTTTTTCAAAGAGCTATAATTTTCAAAACACATACATAAAATTTTTTTAAATATTTTTCTGATAGCTGTTATGAATTTGCCTATCACCCGGTTCGGCTTGACTTCGACTTCTGGGACACCCTGTATACAAATGAGGTAAACAAATATATGTATGTATTAGCAGTATCAGAGAATGGACCCTAACGGCTGATTTGATAAATAGTACTATAAAAATACATAATGACTCCAAAGTCATACCATGCAATTTCCTGCAATGTAATAGCGTATACGTTTTTTAAACAAATCAATAGAAAGAGAAGTATACTCTCGCGGGATATTATTATAAATTTTACTGATATTATACGAAAAAGATCTTTCGAATAAGGTGGTACAATGAAAAGACCGTGTCAGTTTTGTTTTGTTGCGGGTATTGCGATTCTGAGCTAAGTAACGGGCATTAATTTTTTCGTGTAAGTAGGGTGGTAGTTTATGTATAATAATCTTATGGTACTGTACGAGGTTATGAAGCAGCCTGCGTTGCTTCATGTTCAGCCAGCCAGCATCAGTAAGCTTTGGTGAAACAGAATCGTATTTTCTTAAACCAAAAATAAGTCACAGACAAGAATTTTGCACGCGTTGTATTTCATTAGAGGTGCATTTAGTTAGACATTTGTCATAGACGACATCACAGAAGTTAAAATGCGACAGAACAAGAGAGTTGCATAGTATGACTTTAGTTTTTTGGTTCATGTAAGATTTTTGACCGTATATCGGCTTTAAATTACAATACACCCTTCTGGAGCACTTTTTAACATGATCCTCAAACCTTAAGCTTTTGTCAAGGTATAAACCTAAATTACGCGCTATCGAGCTTATTTCTAAAGTATTGTTATCGAGGTTTATTTTCACCAGAGGTTCACAATGGTCTCTCCAATTTTTCGGCCCGAATAACATGACTGTACTTTTAGCCGGATTCAGGTCTCAGCATATGTTTCGAGACGCTTTAGTGAGACGGTCAAGGTCTTTATTTATCAGATCAACAGCAGGCAATGTTTGAGCTGGAGGAAATGATAAGTACACTTGTATATCATCTGCATAAAGATGAGCTTTACAAGAGTGAAGACTGAAGTATAGATTAGAGATGTGAATGATGAACATTAGCGGACCCAGAATAGAGCCCTGAGGAACACCAATGGTCACTTTCAATGGCGTGGAGTACTTATCATTCAGCATTACCTGCTGTTGACGATCGCTGAAGTAGCTAAGCATCGGCCGAGAAACCATAAAAGTGAAGCATGGCTAAGAGTAGGTCATGATGTATCCTGTCAAATGCATTCGTATAATCTAAGAGCACCAAGGCAGTCAGGTTACCTTTGTCAGAACTGCATAATACATCATCCACCACTCCCAGCAATGCTGTTGCACAGCTACGCGCCGGACGGAACCCTGATTGTGTATCTATAATGAGGTTATTCGTTCTTAAGTGTTCTCTTATCTGAACATCCATTATTGATTCAAGCAATTTAGACAATGTTGGCAATATACTAATATTACGCAAATCCTTGAGCTCAGATGGCTGAGCAACTTTAGGCAAAGGCACAATCAAAGCGTGCTTCCAACAAAAAGGAAAATAGCGACGCAATATGCATTCTTTAATGATGTGTAATGAAAGGAATAATTTTGGGGCAGCAATACAACAGCATTTCAATATTTATCAAATCAGCACTAAATACTTGGGTTTTGAAGCCAAACTAAGTATCTTTCACCTGATCTGTGGACGTCAAAGCGAATTCAAAGAGGTATACATTAGGTTTGACATTATTCTTATAAAAAGAAGGTGTATCAGCATCAGGTTCTATACCTGCACTAGATAAAGACGTAAAGTACCGGTTCATTTCGTCAACAGCAGCTAAATCTACTGGAATAGATGACCTGGCTGTCTTATTGCCGAAGTTCATAGCTTCCAAATCTTTCCATAGAGTCTTATAACGGGTGATTTTTCAAGAGGTATAGGATTTGATTTTCAAAAAAAACAAAAAATTTTAAAAAACGATTAAATCTTTATTTGAGTCGATAGAAAGGTCGATATAATTTAATGTTTAAAGATTATTTCATGTAAATGTTGGCCGCGGCTCCGCTTTAGATGGCCCATGCGCAAGGTCCAATTTTGGCAGACTCTCTCCAACATATCGGCCGGTATCTCACGGATAAATGCTTCAATATTGGCTTCCAGTGCGTCAATCGTTGCGGGTTTATCCCTGTAGATATTAGCCTTAACATGGCCCCACAAGAAATAGTCCAACGGCGTTAAATCACACGATCTAGGCGGCTAATTGACGGGACCCAAACGTGAGATAAACTGTTCACCGAACTCGCCTCTCAATAGGGCCATTGTTTCGTGTGCGGTGTCGCATGAGGCACCGTCTTGTTGAAACCACATGTCAGCCAAGACCAGCTCTTCCATTTTGGGCAAAAAAAAGTTTCTTATCATCGCACGGTAGCGCTCGCCATTCACAGTTACGTTCCGGCCATTGTCGTCTTTGAAGAAGTACGGCCCGATGATGCCACCATAATCCACACCAAACAGTGTTTTCTTCGGGATGCATTGGTAGCTCTTGCAATGATTCTGGCTGGTCCTCACTCGAGATGCGGCAATTTTGCTTGTTAACGTACCCACTCAACCAGAAATGAGCTTCGTCGCTGAACACAATTTTTCGATAAAAATGTGGATCTTCTTCCAACTTTGCCAGCGCTCATTCACCAAATTGGAAACGTTGCCGGAGGTCGTGAGGCTTTAATTCTTGCACCAGCTGTATCTTATAAGGTTATACACCCAAGTCCTGTTGCAAAATTTTCCACGTAGTGGAGTAACACAGGCCCAATTGCTGCGAACGGCGGCGAAACGGCATTTCACGGTCATCACTAACACTGGCGGATACAGCAGCAATATTTTCTTCAGTCCTCACTCTACGTCTGCGTTTTGGTGGTTTAATGTCCAATAATGTAAACTGGGTTCGAAATTTAGTCACAAGCTTCCGAATAGCTCCCTCAGTAGACCGACCAAATTGCCCATTAATTGGAAGCAGTGCTCGATGCACTCTCTTAACCGAGCATGAATTTTGATAGTAAAAGTCAATAATTTGCAAACGTTGTTCGCTCGTAAGTCGATTCATGGTTAAATTATAGACCAAACTGAACAAGTTTGACAATGACACAAGACACTATTCATGCGTCATTTGTCAAAAAGAGTGTTGCCAAAAAATACTAGCAAAAAAATCACCCATTAGTTCGTACTGCTGATTTTATGTTCCAAATGGATCTTTTTAGCATTATCAGCTGCTAATTTTACTATATTACGTAACTTCTTGTATTCCTCTCATTTCTGATCACACCTTGATCTCCATCCAAAGATATGAGGTCATTGTCTACATTTTGATTGAGCCAGGTCTCAGTTAATGCAATAATGTCCCAATCCCGGGAATTGACCACAGTGTTTTTGAAATAGACAAACTTGACGGTGAATCATTTATTGCTAGAGCTTTATGTAGAATCCTGTCTTAGGATCAAGTACTAGTATACTGTCTTGGCAATCTGAAACAAAATGGACACACATAAGAGACAGTGGCAGTACATGTATGATCAAAACTTGTCACGCCATAATTCCTTTTATTCAGAAACTTGTGCAGAAATGACATTACGTAATTCCTCCCCTGAATATCTTGGAATAACGTTGGGCCTGCAGGCGTGTGTTTGGTCTTTGTTTTTATTTTGGAAAAGCTACAGTAGGTCCTGAGAAAGTGCAACAAAATCGAAAATGATTAGTTTTTAAATACTGGCTAGGCAGCTGTTATAATTCCAGTTACATCTGTCATACGGTTCCATTTTATTGCCGATTAAAACCAAAATGTCTTGTTTATTTAGAGAAATGTGAAAGTGAGCTTCGAGCATATATTTAAGGAGCTAAGAGGGATGAAAGCTGAATCAGACGAAGTTCATGATGCCTGCGCCCCTTCGCTTGCGACTGTTTATAATTAGGTAAACGAAATTAAACTTAGCTATACATCCACAAAAGACGACCATTCTTTGGGATGTCCGGTGAAAACGAATATGCCCAAAACGATAGTGATGAGTTTCAAGTGATTGACAAATCAAAATTGCTTGAAATAGTTGAGACCACTGGCATGAAAAGTTGGGAGTGGAAAAAGTTTACAAGATGATTCTGGTGGGTTTATTTAGTAATACATCACCGATGATAACATTTGGATACACTACTACACCCCAGCGATAAAAAGGCAATCATTTGAAGGCGAGCTGACTCCCAAGAAGATGGAGACGGTGCAGTCGGCTGACATGGTCATTGGCACATTTTTTCTGGGATGAACACAGAAACATCTTCATCAGTTATTTGAAAAGTAGTTATTGGGTCATTTGAGCAGAGAAATCTAGGTAAAACGCGCTCATTTGAAAAATGAAGGAATCCTCTTGCATCAAAACAACGCTTGCCATTTACGTGCCAAGGATAATGGACTTAAAAGTTCGACCTCTTTCACCACCCACCATATTCACCAGGTTTGTCCCCAGTCCTCACTTAAAAAAATACCTCAGATGATGGCGGTGTCTATTAAATAAGGAGAATATCGCCCAAACGTAGGCCTGTTTTGAGGGCCTTCCAAAATCGTACCTTACAGATGTTTTAGAAAAGTTCGAGATGCGTCGGGAAAAACGAGTCTAATGAAAAAAAAAATAGAAAAAGTACGTGAAACAAAAGTTGGAGGAAACGTCTGGAAAAATGAATCGAACTTAAAAGCGATTATGTTCGGCAGCGCTTTCTTCCCAATGACATATTCGATACTAGGAACAGTTTACCAGAAAGTGTGGTGAATACTATGTCAATGAATAGCTTTAAAGTGTATTATGATGGATGTGTACAAACCTTATAGGTATAACCTTTCTGTTTTATTTTACGTATTTTACTCTACTTATCTGTAGATGATGTGTTCCTTTTGTACATGAGCTTAAAGTATTGTATTCTGCTCACTTCTATTTTGAAATAATAATAACAATATTAACCTTCCTATACCCGCGCAAATTTTTGTGACGCCGTACGCGAGTATAGGATTGTTTGGAACCCTCTTTTATATTCTCATACATCACAACCTATATAAATAACATTTTATTTAAAAATGTCTCGCACAAACTTGCGATGTACACTAAAGCGAAATCAGCAACAAATCAGGCAGCTAGCAGAAATTTTGACTCTCTAGAGTTTCCAATAATAATACTTGAAAAAGTATTTCGTCGGTCTCAGAGACCAACGCGCGGGTATAGTGACCGGACCAATTTACTCGCACCGTGAATAGTTCATAAATTAATTTGACGTTCTGTTAAAGTGTCCCTCAGAAGGTGACAGCACGAATACGCAACAACTGCAACATGGTGCAAGATATCTGGTTTCAATGCAGTTTCAAATGCTCTAGAAGCCATCACACATGAATTGATGTGTGACAATACTCACCATTACAAGTAGCGGATAACGAATATCCCAAAAGGATTTGCAGAGATCCATAAGGGTTTTTGAGTTCTCATCGTAATCATCATGACGCCTTTCTGTTCTCGGCGTCCCACGATACCATGGCGTTAGGTACAGGTAGTGGCCTATGCCTTCAGTCTGGAAAACTCGGTTTTAGCTCAGTAAAAGTAAAATAACCTTAAAGGTGAAGGTTAAATTCAAGGTCCTGACCTGATTTTGATCTTTTCCAAAGATACCTTACCCGAGAAAATACAGGACCGTTCAGAGACTTTTGGACTGAACTATACTTTAGCGTAAATATTTCATTTCTTATTTTAAAATGAAAGATTAGGATGTAATTTGCACGAAAATATCATCTTTTCTTTAAGGAACCCTCTGCTTGCTATTTTATAGAACTTCAAAGTTGCATTTTGGTAGTAATACTGTGGTGTAGAATACTGTTTTATAAGCTGCTTTTCCTTGTTTACACAAAAGATTGCTCAAAATTATATGAACATAGCATACACGGTCATTTCTTTTATTTCAGATAAATATTACCATCACTACACCACCATCACTATCATACTCTCTCCATATAGTTGCGATGTTGCCAAGTCATGGATAGTAATATACCTTAATTTGATTTGTCAAATTCTTACTGATATACTAGCGCAAAAATGTGCAATCGGCACAGGATTCTCATGAAAATGTGCCCTACTTTTTGTTTGTATGTACTTGAAGAATTATTTAAAGTGAAGCTTGTCACAAAATATATCTAATTAAATGTTGATTAATTAATTAACTAATAATTTAATGCATAGGATTCAGTGTGTCAGGATTGCGGACGTTCTAAGTGAACCAAAGACGGTTCAGCATGGAGTTCCACAGGGTACAGTACTTGGACCGATTCTATTTAATATATATGTAAATTAACTCTGCAGTCTTGCAGTTGATGGCGATGTAATTGCCTATGATGATGACACCGTGGTGGTGTTTCATGGAGAAACATGGGAATCAACGGGTAAAAAATTGAAGACTGATTTTGCAAAGATTAAAAACCTTCTGGACACATTTAAAGTGACTCTGAATATAAAAAAACTCATTACATTGCCTTCTCTATAACCATGGCTAATAGACCATCATTCAACCAAATTAAACTTGATAATATACATGAGCGTTTGAGAGAAGTAAGTGAAATTAAATATTTGGCGGTTGTTGTTGATAAGCACTTGAAGTGGGTCCGACATGGTGCTATATTTGAGCAAAAAAATTAGATTTTTCATCCATGAATTCTACGCTCTTCGTAACATACTAAACATTAAACTACTAAATGATTTACAAAGCACTTGTGTTGCCACTTTTGGTATATGGCATAATTGTGTGGGGTGGGATGCACGGTTCAAATCTTGGGCAGTTAAAAGTGGTGCAGAACCATATTGTAAGGATTATTCTGAAAAAACCTAGACTATATCCCACTATGCAACTTTATTCTCAAGAAATAAACAATATTAAAATCTTACACAGGGTGGCGCATCGAAAACGAAAGCTCAATTTTTTTTTTTTGAAAAACCCTCAGACTCGTCGATTTTGTTTTCGAGAGGGACACAAGTTTGGCAAATAATCACGTTAGCATGGGCAACCCCCACCCCCAAAATCTTAAATGGAAAGGGGGGTCGAGTGATACCTTATTTTAAAGGTCTTTCAATTCCCTTTATAATGATATAAAATTAATGTACTTCAGTTCAGTAGTTTTGAAGATTTATTGATTTAAAGCTTAAATGGAACTAATACATCATCATTAGTGAAGACCAATACATTTGGCAGCAAAGCAATTTAAAAATGAAGAATGAACTGACCCGCAGGGGTATCACGTAACTTGAAAACTGACTTATGCCGATATTTTTTGACATTATGCTGTCTTTTTTCGACATTATGTAGCATATTCTACAAGATATCAACTCAGCACTTAGTTGTACGTGTTCCCTAAACGTCATGAGGCTTGTTATCAATCTTTGGCTTTGATGTGATGTGAAATCTGCTTCCGAGGTGGCATTACTGGAGGTCTAAGCTGTAAGTTATATGTGTTGATGATAATTACATTGGGTTCTTGCCACAAATACACTTAATTGAGCTTCAAAGCTAGAAATTAGTTGCGCATCCACTTTTTCTTATCACTTCTGGAAATTACATATACAAATTTGCTGAATTTAAAAAATGAGAGAGATAGGGAATAATTATATTCACTGTACACTGTCGAATTACAATCCATATACATGCTAACAGTAATTACACCCAACGCGGACGCGGTGACAATTTCACGCAATTCTCCTCAGTTTTTCGTAATTTATAACTTTGAACATACCTCTCTTCAGAAAGCACAACACATAAATAACCTCTCATATTCGGCATATTCAGTAATGCTTTTCTCACACAGCAAATATCACTGATTTTATGCACATGCAGACCAATACACATAATCATCCAGATGTGATCTTGCTACTCAACCAACTTTCTTCTCAGAGATAAAAACTACAGACCCGGATCACTCAGCCACTCAAAGCTATGCAACCAATAATGCGTAGTTTAGTTGAGTGATTCCTCCATAGATGGACGTTCACAACGATCCTAGTGAGCAAACGTGGAATGTCTGTTTGCGGCCTAAAAGCTACCTAGTCTGCAAGTGGATATCTTATAGGTTTTTTTTGACGTTTTGTAGGTTTTTTACATGATACCCATGCCATTAGGCAAGTAAATGTTGAAAATGGCCACCATGACTCTCCATCCAATAATAAAGATTTTGCTCAAAACGTTGCCGCACATTTTGCAATATTATGAGGAGTAATTTGAAGGCACTCATTCACAATTCTTTGTCGCAGGTCTTCTAATGATGTTGACTGAGTAGCATAGATTTTGGTTTTTAAATGACCCCACATAAAGAAATCCAAAGGTGATAAATCTGGCGATCTTGGGGGCCATTCACTGGCACCTCTTCTACCAATCCGTTGATCTGGAAACGTCTGATCTAAATATTGTCGAACACGTAATGCGTAATGTGGTGGGGCACCATCCTGTTGGAACATCAACCTATTCGCAATGTACCGCCGATCATTCTCATTTTCAATTATGGCTGTTAATACAGGATCTATGGCGTCTTCCATTAATTCCAAATACATTTCACCGGTCAAATTTCCAGGTAAGAAAAAAGGAGCAACTAAATGATCGCCAAAAATACTAGCCCAAACATTTAATTTTTGTGGCTGCTGTGTATGGACCTTATGATAAATTCTGGGATTAGAATCGGACCAATAACGGCAGTTATGACGATTTACTAACGCCATTTAAGAAAAGGGAACAATCGTCCGAAAAGCAAGCGTTGATTAGAAAATGTTTATCGTTTATAATTCGTTCACTCATATCTTCACAAAACTGTAATCGTCGATCAAAATCGTCTTCATTAAGTTCTTGTACCAGGTGAATTTTATACGGATGAAAACTGTGGGCCTTTAGAATCCGTTGGACAGTACGTCGACTAACACCACACACAGTCTCCAATTTACGGATACTTAACGTAGGATCTACATAAACTTGCCCTAAAACCCCCACTTCTATTGCTTCGTTCCTTATGGGATTTTCAATGTTGCGTGTTTTATTGGCGACTGACCCAGTTTCCCGAAATTTAGCTACAAGTTCTAGAACATATTTTCGATGCATGTCGCTCAATAAATATTTCTGCTAATAGAACAGCGCACTGATTTATTCCGAAAAATATGTCGATAATTTCAACTCTAACTGCTGTGGAATATACCATGGTTAATTTATGTAGTAAACCGTTACAAGTTATTTTAGCAACAAAGTTTGGTCAAATCAATCGCAAACTATGTACTAAATACCTATTGAAAATAAGATATTTCTTTATCTTTCTCCAAGAAATAACTTTTTTACACAAAAACGCTCCAATAGCCATTTTCAACAACAAAATGATAAACAGACCATGGGCATAGTGAAGAAAAGCATTTACTTATTAAGTAAATTCTTTTAGTCAAATTTCTTCTGAAAGTAGTGCAAACTAAACTGATGCGCCTATTGAAGTCTACTTTAGGCTCTAAATCAATGAATCTTCAAAACTACTGAACTGAAGGTCATGTATTTTACATCATTATAAAGGGAATTGAAAGACCTTTATAATAAGGTATCACTCGACCCCCTCTTTCCTTTCAAGGGTTGGTGTCACCCTCGCCCAGCGGGCTGCACGTGTTATCCTAATTTTTCGCCAAACTTGTGTCCCCCTCGAAAAAAAAGCGACGGGTCTGAGCGTTTTTCCAAAAAAGAACTGAGCTTCCAGTAAATGCGTCTGTTTCGTTTTCGATGCGCCACCCTGTATATCCTTGCAGTATGTTAGTTATAGTTATAGTTTTGTACATGCAAGTAAGAAATTAAATACAAATTATGTGTCCCACAATTATATGACCAGATAACCTGAACGTGCCGCAGTCCAGGCGAGATTTAAATTTGCGTTTTGTGACATATCTTGCACCTAAATTTTACAATTTGATTCCTGCTAATATTAGGAATATTGGAAATAATAAAAAATTTAATGTTTCGTTTAAAATGTTCTGTTGGGAAAATCGTGAACAATTAATGCGTTTATTTTAAGTTGCTTTGAGGTAGACTGATCTGCGTATTTGTTTCTTTCCTTTCTTTTTGATATAATTGTGACACTTTTTTTCTGTGATCTTAAGTTAAATCTATGACTTACAACAAAAATATGAAATTTTCTTTCATTTTGTCTATATCGTGTTTCATGTTTTGTTGGTATTGTTGGGTGTTTTTATACAAAAATATGTATTGCACGATATTTATCAATTAATTACTGTTTTTGACTGTTTTTGCGCATACAAGTTTTTAAACTTAGGCGCGCGCTCATATATTATAGAGAAACCTTGTTTTTGTTTTGTTAATGTATAGATGTATATTATTTTTATATTGGTAAATTCAGGTTTTGCTGAATAAATGCTGTAGAGTTCAGGGCGTACTGTTCTCTCCAACAACAACAACAAAAATGTGATAATAACTGAAAACGTTGCTGTTGCCAATCACTAAATAATGAAAACATAACAAGGAACACTGCAAGTTTTTTGATGATTTGATGAACTGATCGTTGATCTTTATTTACCTTTAATATTGGACGATGATATGTTGGGTGGACCTGGCGAGGTGGTCCAAGCCCGTCGACTTGGACCAACTCGCCAGGTCCAATCGAAGTTGGATATTTTTATATGCAATGACCGCTGGTACCTTTTGTATTTTTTATATCTGTTTAGACACGTACTGTTCAAAGGTTCATCTAGTTTTCGGTAAATATCTGGAAAACTTCTCATAAAACAAGCCATTTACAATAAATTAAGGCTTTTATTTTGCAAATAACCTCATTATTAATTACGTATTTCTCCCAAAAAAGATGCAACTTGGCAAGAATGGACATCATTTATCTTATCAGTCAAGAAATGTACGTTATAAAATAGCCATTGAGAATCGTTTGTACTTTCAATTATTTCTTATAAACTCAAAAACTTTGATCTCATTGAAAATACGCTAAAAATGGTTATGGAATTTCAAGAAGACATTGAGAAATCACAACACAACACCTTTACATAGTTTACCAAATAAATACCATCATTAACGTATGTATTTTGAATTGTTATTTTAAGCTAATAAGCTGATGTGGCTGGTTTTGAACCTTTTTTTTCAAAAAACAACGATTTTTTTTTCAGTTTCACATCTATTTTCCTTAGTACTATATAGTGTATGTTGTATTCTTATAATTTACAGCATCATTTTTTGCAAAAAGCAAAAAAAGACAGGGTATAAAACCAAAAACCAAACCAAAAATGCAACTTTGAAGTTCTATAAAATAGCAAGCAGAGGGTTCCCTAAAGAAGAAATGATATTTTCGTAAAAGTTACATCCTAATCTTTCATTTTAAAGTTAGAAATGAAGTATTTGCGATATACGTTAGTACAATAGTCTTACCGACTTAGATGTGTAATAACGTAGCTAGCTAGCGATCAAGCTAAAAACGCACCCGTTATATCTAGACTAGAAAGACATGAGTTTGATATGTTCTAGAATCACTAAAATTAAATCGTCTATCCAAGTTTTTCAGCCCCAAGCAAGACTTTGCGTTAGCCTGTAGGTTTTAAATCACAACAAGTGGTGATCCTCCAGTGAAAAGTTGATGAACACAAGCATGACTTTGAAAGGAAAATTTTGATCAACATCAAAATGACAGTTAAGCTTGGACAGAAGAACTACGAAAAGAATGAAGATACATTGACCAATTTTCTGTGTTCTAACTAAGCTTTGCTGGTGATGTGATCTCTTGAAAGTCGACTGGTGTCTGAAAGCAGATGATTGTTGCGCTGTATTGCTTACTGATCAACAGTTCAATAACCGAAAGATGAGATGAATTTTTTTTGCGATGGTGATGGATCAAATTGTTTTATACGTTGGTGCAAAAAAAAATCTGCGGTAGTCTCTTAATTTGATAATCAATCCAGAAGAGCTTGCTTTACTGAAAGCCGTATTGGATAATTAATTGTGACTTACACAAATTTTGCTAGAGATGGGTAGACCTCTCCATAATTCCTTTTTCTCGTTGATAAATGCAGTGCTTTCCAAAAAGCTACTATTTTTTTGATCGAGAAATGTTGGCAACTTGAAACTCGAAGTGATGGCATTAATGCACGTATACTGTACAAATACTTTAGCGTGGCAGCAGCAATTGAAAATGGCAAGACTGTGTGTCATCTTGTGATATTTTTTGCCTCTTACGAGTATTCTATCACCCTTAAGTATGTAATCGCTAGCCTCTAAAATTACAAACTGTCAGCTTATCGAATTTCTAGATTTCAGCAGGGCGCCGTCCTCGGGTATTTCTTTAAAATGGAATGTGAAGTCGTCTGATATCTCATTTTGAAGATATTATGAGTAAGTTATAACCAGAACCAAAGTAAAGCCGAAAACGGGAGTCATAATAGTTATCAGAAAACTATAAAAACATTAGATTAGATCTCCGTGACGACTTGAGACCAAGAAAAATGGCACGATAAATGAAGTAACATTATTGGGAATGAGTTACGGTTCTGGTTGGGAATGCATCATGCATCGGCACGTGACTGTTTCCAGTTGAACGTCATATTCACCATACAGGATGCTCCGTAATTAATTGGACATAGTAAAATAATAGATAGTATGATCCGAGACAGATTATTATACCCTTTTTATGGAATAGTGCTCAGGGGCCGCTTAATACGAGGGATCTTGCTGAGGATACTTTCACCTAGGTGAAATGCCAGAAGAGAGTTCTATGTATATGAGAAAAAGTGTAGCTTTTTTCCTGACTTAGCTCCCTCATTATTCTATAACCATGTTACGAGTTATCCATTATGTCATCCATGAGAGAATTGCTGTGGTGCCTCTAGCAATGCTTTCATGATGCTAATGTCAATGCTCTACTTGTAGGCTGCTGGAATTTAGGTTCCGATACGATATTTAAAAAATCACCAAATATTCAAATAATTGGATAGGACAATACTCTTACTTATTTGTTGCTGATAATCTTTATTCAAAAGAATGACAGATATTCAATAGACGTACTTTACGTAGATTGTTGTAGAAGAGTCAGGTAAGAATAGGCGGTCTTCACAATCTGAAAATAACAGAAATTCGCAGCTGTGTAAGTTTGAATAATCAGCTAAATATTGAGCTATATCAATTCGAAAACGTTTGCCGAACTATGGGCCAAACTGCTTAATAAATGTTTTGCGTACAAAAAGATGACTATAAACTTCTCTCTAGGCAGTTTGAGCTTCTTCCATTTCCCACCATTTTATGTCTATAAAAGCACTTACCAACACGAACAACGAATACTGGTAATTTCCAAATGGCTCAGCAGACAGGGTCAGAGGCTTCTGTGCCTTTGCTAACATAAACATAACATTCTTCTGCTCTTCCACTGTTCCCAAATGCCAATCAATCTTGTAGATTTCATCTGCGATTGTTTCGCTCTTGAATAAGAAATGAGGGCTCACGATGTGACCATATTCTTACCTGAGTTTCAACTGGCCGCACGAGCTAATTTTTGACAACATTTAAGCTTCCTTTCAAAAAACCGTCTAATTAGCGTGTGTGGTTAGCTTCACTTAGGATAAGAATGGTCACATCATAAAGGTACGTTCTCAACCATGATCCTATTACTGGAGAAGATAAGCCCAAGCGCATGCAATCAACCTCGCGGTGAAAAAAATTCCGGAGAAGGTTGACAAACGTGATTAGTTTTGTCAATTTGTTGTCTGGTGTGTGTTAAAATTCTCTCTGTGTAAAATATAATTAAGAAACATTGAACTGAACATTAAACTATCATGTATTGTGCAGTGATAAGTTGTTCAAGCAGCAACAAGAAAACCAGAGACTTTTCAGGCGCGTCTTTAGTTTTACAAAAAACAAACAGCCAGTTTTGAAATGTATTCAGCAACAGAAATCTAATAATTTCTAATTGAATGTAATGGATAGAGCCATATTTCCATATTTTCGACTATTTCAACACAGGGCTGTTAAAATTGCCCAAAAATTCATTAAAATGGATTACGCCTTAGTGTAAGTGCACAAGCATTTTTTTAATATGAAATGTGTTTGCTGCGAACGGCGAACTACCGTATCTCAGGGCCCACTACGTAGCTCAAGACGTCCCTGATTGGCCCAGATTCTGATAACAGTCTACATGCAGATATTTTCCGATGAGCTGGAGGAAAGATGACTGGAAGCGACTTACTCTCTGACCAGACCTGGAGGTTATTACTGACAACGGGCTTTGCTCCTCAGAGCTCTTCTCCATGATGCCGCCACGCGATGTGGCTGCCAGGCAGACTTGTCTGACTTCGGCCTCCCTTCCTAACATTGCCGGACTTCGTAAATTGAAAGCTATCCGATACGACCGCTCTCTTGTCCCTAGGGTATCGAGATTGTGGGATAATCGACAGGAGGACGCTTTTCTCGGTTCTGATAAACTTGGACAGTTCAAAAAATCGGATTTACAATGCTTCTTCAAGGTTCTCACACCAGCCGCGGTGCCCTGGCACCTAGGCTTCTGTCTGCGCGGCTGCTTCGGTTTAAAACAAGTTCAGTATCAACTCCTGCATATTGCGCGCTGTGTATCAATCTGACTATATCTGTATGAGGTGGGTTAGAAATGCTAGGTATTTACAATAAAATATACAGTAACCAGCGTTTTCCGATTACTTCAATAGCCATGGCATAGAATAATCATTAGAAAAATGTACTTCAAACTTTTCTCCAGAGATGTCGTTTTGGGACTCGTACCTTTGTAGTCGCAGCCTGTGCGACCTCTGTTTTATGCTAACTAGCCTTGATAGTCTCTTATTTTGAACTTTGTCAAAGATTTCTGATCGAATGTTTCCAGATCTAGGTCGCATCAACACTTATCACCGTGGTATGAACTATACATTCGGCAACATTCGGCAACTAATTGAATTCCACCGCTTTTGTGCAGGATTCTTTGTTATAATTGAAAAATACCTTAAGCAAAGTTATTTCTACAAAATTAAATGAAGTAGTGTTATTTAATACCTCAGACAGAAGCGATTGCCCTGCTTCTACAAAGAAACTCAATGCTATCATGTAGCCTCCAAGGTAGAGTGCTGCTCCCAGTGGTTTACTCTGAAAAGTTTGAAAATTACTTGACAGGAATACTGAATGTTGAATAATTTTTCAAAACCAGATTTTCTCCACACACCTTGAAAATTTGATTTCCTATACATCCAAAACATATAGCCCACACTGCAGACATGTGGCCTGCAAAAGTCTTTAGTAAACGATTGAGTTGATCAGCCATCCTAAGAAAATAGAAAAACTTATCATTACGAACAGTTGACAGGCATAGAAGATTTCTACAAAAAATTCTAGGATGGTGAGATACTCCAAACATTGGTGTTCTCATCAAATACTTATTGCATTACGTAATCACGGATTACCAGAGCGGTAACCATAAGCTGATGAAAACTAACCTTATGATATGCGCATGGTAGCTGACGCAGTTCCTTAGACTGACAATTCTTCGTTGTACATCTGGCTCCCGAAATAGTAACTTTAAGTGGTCTTCAAGATGGTGAATATGAGTTACGATCAGCATCACTGACTCATAGAACATGAAGCAGATTTGGCCAGCTGGCATCAAAAATACGTAAACGATCAAAACCTGTTAAAAATGGTAAAATGCTACATAAGTTTTTAATTAATTCAGGATCGTTTCCAATATATTCGTGTGGTCTGATGTCAAATATTATCAAGTGCTTAAAATTTACATGTGCTCTTATGATTCAAAACCCATTTTAACGTCCGGAAGTTCATGAACTGAAATTGGTTTTCTCGAGAAGCTACAGAGTTTACCGAAGAAAAATATAATAATATAAGTTTGGATTCATTACATGACCTTGTGTATAAAAGTATCTGCGCATGGGTACCTGAATAGCAAAATTCAAGGGGAGCACATTGGTGGCGCCATAACTTATGTTCAACAAGATTTCCATCTCGGGGCGGGCCGGGGATTGAATTTAATAAAAGAATCTATTCCTACTTTACAGGCTACAGCTTAAACGGCTTGATCGCTTTTGACATATGAGGTGTCTCTAGATTTGTCTTGACAGTGCGAATGACAATGGGTTTACTGAAGCTTCATAAAATCAAAATGGAGGATTTAAATTGAAAATGCTAAGTTTGAATTTCTTGGTCTACGGGCTTAAGCTGCAATGTCTTGCGATATAGGTGCCTCTAGATTAATTTTGACAGGGCGAGTAGCACCGGTTATACTAAAATAACAATGATGGATTTTAAAGGCAAACTTCAACTCTGAAATTTCAATTTCAGGGGCTACACGTGATGTGTTTTTACATTCGTCTTGTTATCACAATTTCTTCTTTAATACTTTCAGTTACTGCAGTGGGATTGTTGAATTTTTTAGAAATATACCTGTCCGTTTTTCAATGGAACTGATCATCTTTGGGAGGAGGGGGGTACATATCTCTAATTTTCAGATCTAGCAAGGCAATTTTCTGCGGATGTTTTAAAAACCAAAATAAAAACAAGCACGCCACGCGATGATTATGGAACAGGTACTACAAATATATTCTCCCATACTTCTCTTGCCAATCAAAACCACATGTGTTGAAAAAATCTTCTTTATTGTAAACGGTCATGTTCAGTACAATGACTTTGACAATATATTTCATTAATGCTTATCTTCCAGGTCTCTTTCATTTCATATTCATATTCCTATTCACTATGTTACTACAATAGTGCGAAAGGTCCCGTAACATGTTGATACTGCGCGAAGCCAGCATTTCAAATTTCAAGATGGCACCACACAAAATCAGCATAGCTCAGGGCCGCCAAACGAAGGCATTTTTTAGCATTTATTTGCGTTACCTGCATGAAAAATATCATCCTTTGATCTGCATCAAATGGTAACCAAACTGGAATCAATGTGACGCAGAAAAGATTATCCTCTGTTCTGAAAATGAAGTAATCGGTAACAACTTTGCTCTAAAATATCTACGTAGGGCAGGGGTGCGTTTCATTTCCTCATAATTTTCGTTCGAACAACAAATTCAAGGCCAACTAACCTATGAACTTCCAATATAGCGGCCGTATGAAAAAACAAAGTTGGTGATGGAAGTCAAAAGAAGATATAAATAAACATATAAATAAAGATATGAATAAATATAAAGATACCTCGAATTGAAAACTTGACTACGCCATCTTGTACAGAAGAAAAAGTGACAAGAACAGGATACAGCTTATTTTGAAATCCGAACTGGCCATGAATCTGGTATATGGTCATTTATCTGATAATTTCAAGGCCTACCAAGAAAATTCAGTTTTTTTATAACCAAGGTCAATGTATGACATATTATACATTTTTTGAATCAGAATTAAAAACTATTCATCCACGCAAAAATCCAATATGCTGTCCATTGGAAATAGAAGATTGATGCTGGAGAATAAGAGACGTGTCTTTTTTTGAGATCTCACTACAAATAAAGTAAACGAAAATTAAAACGATTTTAGGAAAATCCGTTTTTTTCGTATCTCTGGAAGTACTTTGATTTTCGAAACTTTCTAAGCAGCATTCTGCTAGTTGCCTATTATCGTATCGTCCATCGTGAGTGTCCAATTTGAAATACCCGGTATTCAAAATTTCATTCAAATAACGGGTGATTTTTTAAGAGGTATAGGATTTGATTTTCAAAAAAAAGGAACACAAAAAATTTGAAAAACCGATTAAACCTTTATTTGAGTCGATAGAACGCTCGATATAATTTAATGTTTAAAGGTTATTTCATGCAAATGTGGGCCGCGGCTCCGCTTTAGATGGCCCATGCACAAGGTCCAATTTTGGCACACTCTCTCCAACATATCGGCCGGTATCTCACGAATAAATGCTTCAATATTGGCTTCCAGTGCGTCAATCGTTGCTGGTTTATCCCCGTAGATATTAGCCTTAACATGGCCCCACAAGAAATAGTCCAACGGCGTTAAATCACAGGATCTAGGTGGACAATTGACGGGCCCCAAGCGTGAGATAAACTGTTCACCGAACTCGCCTCACAATAGGGCCATTGTTTCGTGTGCGGTGTGGCATGTGGCACCGTCTTGTTGAAACCACATGTCAGCCAAGTCCAGCTCTTCCATTTTGGGCAAAAAAAGTTTGTTATCATCGCACGGTAGCGCTCGCCATTCACAGTTACGTTCCGGCCATTGTCGTCTTTGAAGAAGTACGGCCCGATGATGCCACCGGCCTGTAATCCACACCAAACAGTGATTTTTTCGGGATGCATTGGTAGCTCTTGCAATGCTTCTGGCTGGTCTTCACTCCAGATGCGGCAATTTTGCTTGTTAACGTACCCATTCAACCAGAAATGAGCTTCCTCCAACTTTGCCAGCGCCTATTCACCGAATTGGAAACGTTGTGGGAGGTCGTGTGGCTTCAATTCTTGCACCAGCTGTATCTTATAAGGTTTTACATCCAAATCCTGTCGCAAAATTTTCCACGTAGTGGAGTAACAGATGCCCAGTTGCTGCGAACGGCGGCGAATCGACATTTCACGGTCATCACTAACACTGGCGGATACAGCCGCAATATTTTCTTCAGTCATCACTCTACGTCTGCGTGTTGGTGGTTTAATGTCCAATAATATAAACTGGGTTCGAAATTTAATCACAAGCTTCCGAATAGCTCCCTCAGCAGGCCGACCAAATTGCCCATAAATTGGAAGCAGTGCTCGATGCACTCTCTTAACCGAGCATGAATTTTGATAGTAAAATTCAATAATTTGCAAGGGTTGTTCGTTCGTAAGTCGACTCATGGTTAAATTATAGACCAAACTGAACAAGTTTGACAATGACACAAGACACGAATCACGCGCCATCTGTCAAAAACAGTGTTGCCAAAAAGATACTAGCAAAAAAATCACCCATTAAAATCATTTTACTGTGAGTTCTATTTTTTTTGTCATTACTAATACATCAACTTCCAGAAGCCTCACCTTTTCTGTAGCTCCTCACAATCCTCAGAATCAATGATAGTAACCGTTGCATACAAGATCTCGCCGAAGAATATATACAGCAAGTGCAATCGACATAATGTTCGACACTTCTTGGTGACATACTCAAAGGTGCAAGGTTTGCCGAACCTTTTAAAATCGACGAGGGCTACGAAGAAGGGCTCCCATCTGCGGTGGAGGGCCGACATCAAGTAGTACATGAGGGAGAATCCTGCTCCGCCTACTATCACTGAAAGGTCTTCGCTCATGTTGAACTCCGCATGAGCTTCCAAAAAAATATATATGTCTTACTTATCCGTCTGTATTAGTCATAAGAGAGATTAAAAAACGTAGTCAAGCTACGAGGATGGTTCCAGAAGTACCCGATCCAACGAAGAAAACACAAAATTTTTGTAAAAAAATGTATTTATTTTTCAAAATAATCTCCTTTGATCTCAATACACTTTTCCCAGCGATTTTAGTTTTTTAGATTTTAGTTAGATACCCTTTTTATAATAATAACTGACTTGCTCCTCAAAATAGCCATTAACTGCCGACATCACTTCTTCATCGTTGGAAAATCTTTGAATACTGAGCCATTTTTTCAGGTTTGGAAACAGAAAATAATCCGAGGGGGCTAAATCTGGTGAATAGGGTGCAGAGGTAGCAAACTTTAATTCGTTAATTTTGGCCATTGCGTTAGCGGATTTGTGCGCTGCTGCATTGTCTTGATGAAACAACACTTTCCTCTTAACCAAATGCGGCCGTTTTTGGTTGCTTTCATCGCTCAAACGTTGCAATAAGTTCGCATAATACTCGCAGATGATAGTTTTACCTTTTTCAAGATAGTCAATGAAAATTATCCCACGCGCATCCCAAAAAACCGACGCCATAACCTTGCCTGCAGATGAAACGGTCTTCGCCTTCTTTGGAGCCGGTTGTCCCTTTTGAGTCCATTATTTTGATTGTTCTTTTGTCTTGGGTGTGAAGTGATCGACCCATGTTTCATCCATGATTATGAAACGACGCAATAATTCTGCTTTGTTGCTGTGAAACCTCGCTAAACACTCAATTGAAACATCTTCACGACACTGTTTTTGGTCGATTGTGAGCAATCGCGGCACCCATCTTGCACACAGCTTTCTCATGTCAAAATTTTCAGATAATATGCGATGAACCGCACTTCTTGAAATGCCTACTATGTCTGCTAGCTCGCACACTTTCAGTCGACGATCATTCAGTACCGCTTTGTGAATTTTCTTCACCATTTCTGGAGTCGTTACCTCATTTGGTTGACCACTGCTTTGCTCGTCTTGGCAGAGTAGAATCTAGGTCAGCTTTTATATTGGTTGGGCTGAGGCCTTTGAAATAAAAGTATCGTACCACATAACGATGACCAATTTTCTCCATTTTCGCAAATTCACTGAAAACGTTTAGTATTGATGGCTGCTAAACTAATACTAAACAACGTGGCGTCTTCAAACTTGACACATGTTTTATAGGTTGCATACTTTCTAATACAATGATATTTTTCAAACAACTATCGCCATCTCTAGGTCAGGCCTGGTACTTCTGGGACCTCATACCATATGGGAAGCATTATTCTGAGTTTTTGGTTAACAAGCCTCTTGCAAACAGTCTCCTATCTATGACATCATCAAAACAACAATGTTTGACTTACACAATATGCTTCCTGAACATGGAATAAAAAAAGCAATGAATCTTTCAACTATTCTAGGGCTATTTTTGACGATTTTATAAAAAAATGATCCAGTCCCCATTATGCGGATCGAACAAGATTTCTGCATTAGTAGATTACTGTATTCAAAGCTTTAATAAGCAAATTAACTGAAAGTCACTAATAATCTCTATGTACTCTAGTTGTAGACTACCAACACTATCAGTTATACTGGGATCATTTCTTATTAAGTTCCTGTTAGCTTGACCTGACGTTACCTGCTGGGGTCCAGACTTGGGACCCTTTAAGTTATTCTCTACAGGGTCATCTAAGGTTATCGCCGGATGAACTGGAACTTTTGTAAATACTTTTTGTAGATTAGGTAGTTTCATGTGTAGCCTTTGAGAATAAATTTCCGAAAATGTTGTTCGCCCTGTATCTTCAGAACAAAAACCGACAAAGAACTTTTACTTCGGTTTTGGGAACATTTTAATATTATAATGACAATAAGACAATATTCACTGTATAAAAATGTCCATGAATTAATCTCACTTAGCAAGAACTATTACAAATGAATAAGGTCAGAAAGGCACTGGAAAGCTGTGTTCCCGAAAAAAGTCAACAACAAGAAATTAGTTGGAAAAATTGAAAGAAGCAACTACCTACAATAGTTGGAAGTAGTTGCTTTAAATATTTTTTCCTGTAACGATGAAACAAAATATATCTCTCAAAAAATCAAATGAGGTTGAAAAGATTAAATGTTTTTCGCGTATGAAAAGACACTGGTTGAGAAAATACAATTTATTGCGTTCTAAAAGATTCTCAGAATCCACCAAGCCTTCCAAAAATAACTAGAACCTTTTGTGCAAGCTGACGACAATTATTGAACTCTGCGGTGGAATAGTACAACATGATGTACGAGTTTCAAACTAATACAAAGGCGAATTCGATACGCGCCTCTCTTTAATTCGTCAGACTAACAAATGAGTATAGTCAAACACGATATGTAACTTCTTATACTGTGAAACCTGTAGAGCAAATACAATTTTAATTGCATCACTATGTAAAATTTACAAGATTAATCAACTCTGTTTTATTCCATCGTTTTCGGAACAGCTCTCAATCCTTCTCACTAAATGGCTCTACTTTTATAGCGTGTTCTACTTACAGTTAGTTATGAATATCAGATGAAGTATAGGTCCCAGATCTATCAATATCAATATAACCATCTTCACAATAGTATTGCCTATATAAAATAACCTCAGCTTTCCCCCTTTCAGGCCTTCGGGATAAAGCCAGAGTGTATCGAACACCTTTAAAGTCGTGTGGAAAGGCAAGTCCTTCCTAACGGAGTACATATCTATCAAGAAACTAAATATTATGTGTGATACGACCGATGCTGTCAATAATAGACAGCTTTGAGCTTTTCTCAAGAATCTCTTTTCTTCTTGTAGCCTTCTAGAATATTTTATCTGCTTCATTCATCTACAATTGTGGTTAATGTCAGTATACGGTAGGAAAGGTGATAGACATGATATCTCAAAAAAATATTTTATGAATACGTCAAAGATCCTTATCCCGATTATATTGAATTTCTGTAGTATTATTCACTGCAATAAGATGTATATTCAGTATCAACTAAAACATAATTATGATTTCCAGTAGCATCTCGGGTACAATCTCACGAATGATATTGCCAATAAAATGTACGCCGGTGACTTTTTTTAAAATACATTATATTTCTGAATAAATAGCTAATGGTACAACATTTTTGTCTCTTGGTAGTCGTATCTTACTTTCTTTGCGAGAAAAAACATAACTTTACAAAACATTACATGTCGCGACATTACTTAAATAAAATCAAATCAACTTTGATCGTTGCCGAGGAATCTTATTCTAATATTATCATCATGCTTTTCAATTGTTCGTGACAGGCTGCTATTATTTTTTTCTGTCAAAATCCATTGACAACACACTTTTTTGGAAACGTGTTTATTTGTTAATATGAACTTTTTTACTTGAATTTGGTTCTGGAATACGTCCTTGTAATTACATCCTAGCATTGGAGAAGCACCAGAAAAGTGTAGTTCTGAAATAACTTATTCTGAAAACAACGATTGCATAATTGTCTTCATATTCATTTTAGAGGGCTTGCTATTTACTGTACGAATCTCACTTTTACTGTGAGCTTTTCCAATCTTCTGCCACCAGGTTTATCATTTTAGTAGTAGAAATCGTTAATTTCATGTTATAGATATATTGAGTACGTACCAGTCTTTGTGAATGATCATTGAAATGTGGTACAGTATGTTACCAAAAGTATTGTACAGCCGATTATCATACACATAAATGGCAACATTGGCTTGCTGATGTCTGAATAATGAAAATATTCGACTTGACTGCCTACGCCCAAATTCATCAAATCAAACAAATTCAGCATTTGGATAGATAACACTACTAATTAAGGTATCCTCCCAGCGCCCTAGTCCATAAAGCGATTCTAGATTGGAGAAAAGAGAAGGATGCGCTTCTTGGTACAAAAAGTGTCAGATGATAGCAGCAACACTTATCGGGAAGATTAAAATACATTTGAAAGAGATGTAACACCTGAAACTGAGCCTGTGGTTTTCTTGTACTTAACATCCTTCCCCCTTTTTGACAATATTGTCAAAAAGTGTCAATTAAACGTGGGTCCGAAACGTCGTTGAATAAAGAGGAATTTTAAACATTATGGTTTTGATTTAGCCAGAGAAGCACGAGGGATTATTGTAGGGATGCTGGCGACTCACTTTTTACGATTCATCTTAGTTTTACTGAAGTTTTTTTTATAAGAATTAACTATTACAAAGCTGTTCATGTACCAGGTTCTCTTCAAGCTGAGCTAATATGTAATACATGAAAAATTAGGATTAGTTGACAACTACGTTGAATTTTAATTCCACTTTGCTAAAAGGACTCCATTTATCTGTGCTAGGGATTTCAAATTCGGAAACGGTAAGCAATGCCATACAAAATCGTTTATGAAGGCAAAGATGCGCACTTAGGTAACTGACAAAATGTTACTTAGATAGTTTGGATATTCAGGGTACTTTTAGAGAGATAGAAAATACGAATTTACCCTGAACCGTTTTCATTTTCTCCTGACTTAAATTGAGCTCGCATTCCAATATAAATTGTATTAACAGTGGCACTTCTTACAAGCCTTGTATAAGTAATTGTTAGTACGGTAGTTTGTTAGCATGCACAAATCCTGAAATAGAATTTTGAACCAGTTAACCTTAACTAATTCGGCTGAAATTTTGTATGGCTGTATGGTTCGTGTGACAATACATAATAAATTAGCTGCAGACATTTTCAATATAATATGGTGTATGCTGCATATTGGCGATTTATAATTTCCATAGTATACGTATATAATATGGGTGTCAAATCAAGGAGCTTGATGAGAGAAACACTATAGAAGGCCTCAATTTGGCGAGTTATAGTTTTCATAGTCAGCCCTATAATATGGACATCAGATTAAAGGGCTTGTGAGAAACACGAGAAGCAAGATATAATTTCCAATCAAATATTTCGACCGCCGCAAGATGGCGTCTATAATTTCTGTATTTACCTCTATGATAAGGTTATCGACTGAAAGGCCTTGATGAGAGAGATACAGTAAGCAACGTGACGTCATTCTAGATCCAATATAGCGGCCGCCGTAGAATATCGATTTATAATTTCCATATTATGGATACCAAATGAAAGCGATTGATAATAAGTAAAGTGACATATGTAGTAACAAAGTTATAGCCCTTTAGAAGTTTGAGTACCGCCCTGTGTCAATAATAACATTATGTGCTCGTGTTTGGCGACAACGGATATACTCCGCCTTATCGGTTCATCGCATCGGAAACAACAAAGCGAAAGAATTTGAAACGCTGATCACGATGTTTTTATTCAGTCTGTGTCAGTCGGTAACGCGTGAGTGAATAGTGGTGTTTGCTGAGTGGCTCAAACGAAATAAAAAATGGCACATATTTATGCGGATCGGTTTCCCAATCGAGTGCAACCAACCCCTCGTGCCTTTGTTAATGTAGTACAACGGGCTCGTGAATCAGGTGACTTTAGACCTCACAGGTGACTGCATGCCGGTGCTCCAAGACCTCACGATCAAATACAGGTCCGCACTGAAATACTTGTCGGGAGGATACTTTATAAAACAATGTAAAGACATTTTTTTAATTTTTTTTATTTTTACACACATATTTTGGTTTATCTTCCTTCTACAATCATTATCTGAAAATTAATGACTCAACTTCGAAGTCACCCTGTATATATAGAAAATTAACTATCTTTTATACAGGATGACTTCGAAGTTGAGTCATTTATTTTAACAGTCAGTAGATCTGATCAAATGAAATGTTTTTTTCCTTTACCATTCTTCTGGTAAAATTAAAGTAACAAAGTTATAGCCATTTGGAAGTTTGAGTACCGCCCTGTCTCAATAATAATATTATGTGTTCGTGTTTGGCAACAACGGATATAATTCGCCTTATCGGTTCATCGTATCGGAAACAAAAAAGCGAAAGAATTTGGAACTATGTTTTTACAATTATTTTATTCAGTTGTATACACGTATACAGTCAGTGTCAGTCGGTAACGCATGAGTGAATAGTGGTGTCTGTTGCGTGGCTTAAACGAAATAAAAAATGGCACATGTTTATGCGGATCGGTTTCCCAATCGAGTGCAACCAACCCCTCGTGCCTTTGTTAATGTAGTACAACGGGCTCGTGAATCAGGTGACTTAAGACCTCACAGGGGGCGGCATGCCGGTGCTCCAAGACCTCACGATCAAATACAGGTCCGCACTGAAATACTTGTCGGGAGGATACTTTATAAAACAATGTAACATTTTTTTTTATTTTTTTTTTATTTTTACACACATATTTTGGTTTATCTTCCTTCTACAAATTGAACTGAACTGAAAATTAATGACTCAACTTCAAAGTCACCCTGTATAAATTCACTATTTCTCTTCATTTTCTTACTAGTTTTTTTGAAAATTTTTCTCACTTAAATTCATGCCTTGGGCCGCCAGCACCCCTGTTATTAGATGAGGATTTTTTTTGAAGTAATAATTTTAACTAAGGCTTCGAACCCAACTAAAGGTAAAGGACACTTAAGATGCCAGCCAAGGAAAACATCATCAAATCATCAGAGACTACAGGCGTTTTCAATTGCTTTTAACAGACTTATCTGAAATTTTTCACATTTTTTTAAATAAACCATAATCTATTCATTCCGAAGTAATAATATGCAGATTTTTGTCTTAATGGATTTATAGTTTACAACTTTAAATGCTTTATATCGACCACAATCACCATAATCTTACTAATTTTTATAATCTAATCTAAAAAAGTTTTTAAATTTGGTAATTAACAAATAAATGGCATTAAGTTTTTCTAAGTTAAGCCTAAGTTTGTAGTCAGTAAGTGAGTAAATTTCATTGAATTAAATATTTAAAACACACATGACAACAGCGCAAACAGTAACAGTGTTTAGTTATCGGGCATCGGGCGTGTTTTGGTTTTGTTCGCGTACGTCGTCGTGTTTGTTTGCGGTGTTCTCGAATCAAGAGTTCGCTGACATATTGTTAGTTTACGGTGAAGGTCGTGAGAATTCAAATCTTGCAGCTCAAATTTATCGCGACAGATTTCGCCAACAGGTACACGCAGACAGGACATTTTTGCAAGACTTCGAGATACAGGTAGTGTTCAGCCCACTAATATTCGCACATAGAATCCTACGGGAAAGTTTGCTTTATCCCTACCATGTACAATGAGTGCAGGCCTTGTTACCAGAGGACTATCCTGGCGGACTAACATTCTGTCAGTGGTTTTTGCACAAAAACATGGCAAATCCGGATTTTTCTAAAAATATACTAGCGACGGACGAATGTACTTTTACGCAAATCATGCAGTCGGAACTTCAAACTTCGTTTTTAAAAAAGTTGATTTGGTTCCAACAATAGCTTACATGGACCGAACCGGAATTACAGTGTGTGTGTTCTATGTAACCGAGATTGAATGACTGACTCATAATTAAGATACAATTGTTAATATAAACCAAAAGTGATGAGCTAGTATAAAGGAGTACAATGCAATTATTATATCAATTAACAAAGTGTTGAATGACAGCAACATAACTCGCTAGACGGGATATTAAATTTCCATAATACTCACACGTGGGACCAAGAAAATCCTCATACCATTCGTGAAGGTGATTTCCAACAACATTTAAAAATAAATACTTGGGCGGGTATTCTTGACGATCAGATAATTGGCCCTTTCGAGTTACCCCCAAAGTTGTCAGGAGAAGGATACCTTAGCTCTATAGCCAATAACCTACCAGAACTTTAGGAACAGACCTTAGACAACATGTCATTACAAAGGAGACAGAATTTGTGGTTTCTTCATGACGGGGCACCACCACGCATTTCTAGAGGCGTCATTCAGTATTTGAATGAACATTATCCAAATAGCTGGATCGGTCGAAATGCTCATGATCCTCGAACATATCCAGCAAGATCTCCTGGCCTCAATCCGATGGATTTCTGGTATTGGGGAGAACTTAAGGGGATGGTTTATGGGGCTGGTCCAATAACAACTGGAGCACAACTCCGCGAAAAAAAATCGATTGCGGCTGAAATAATAAATGGACAACTTCGAGCACCTAGAGTAAGAAGAAGCTGGGTTCGTCGTAATGAAGCTTGTGTGGAAAGTGGAGGACGACATTTTGAACAGCTTCTTTGAATACAAAAAAAAGTGCAGTATGGGTTTTAACCCTTAACCGGAAAGGTGCCGTCTGTGAGACTGCGGCGTTTCTATACCTGAGCGTAGCTTTTTTTATTGCACGTCTAACAGACGTAAAAACCCATCTAATCCATAAGCTATTAGTGACCATCGCCCACCCCCATTCACACGAGTCTAGCCAAAACGTGCCTTAAAATATGGACCAATTTTAGTTTGTTGCAGTCTGTCAGACGGCACGTTTCCGTTCCCGTGCTATTTGTGTTGCATAGGTGCGTTTGCGAGTATGGCGGGACCTTCTAAACGTGTACGATACGATGATCCGGAGTTCGAAGAAACCGTTCTAAAGTGGTTTGAGGATGAAGGAAGTGACTTTAGTGATATAGACAGTGCCTCAGAAGACGAATACATGGAATCAGATCATACAAGTGATAGTGAGTTATCAGAAGACGGAGCCGAAGGAAATGAAGAGGATTTACCAGCTCAGAATTATTTCTATGGAAAAAATCGTCATAGGTGGAATATTTCGGAAGTTGTACCATCATCACGTACAAGGAAGCACAATATAGTCATTAAAGTACCAACTCTAAGAGGAAAAGCTCATGAATATGGAGAAGAAGCAGCTCCGTTGACGGTTTGGCAGCTTTTGTTCACTGACGACATGTTGGTACATATCGTTAAGTGGACCAATCACAAGCTCAAATAAATGCGAAAGAGATACAAAAATCAAACCAGCAACCTAAACGACACTGATTTAGTCGAAATAAAGGCACTATTGGGTCTCTTAGTATATACATCGGTGTTCAACAGCAACCACGAGAACATTGAAACACTTTTTGCCACCGATGGCTCTGGAAGAGATATATTCAGAGCTGTCATGAACATAAAACGATTTGGTATTCTCCTGTCAGCCTTAAGGTTTGATAACCCAGATGACAGGAATGAAAGAAAGAAGCTAGATCCAGTAGCACCAATATCTTTCATTTTTAATAGTTTTATAAAGAACTGTCAAGATGTGTACGGAGTTGGCCAGTCTGTCACTGTCGATGAAATGCTCGTGAGTTTCAGAGGAAGATGTCGATTTAAAATGTATATGCCTGCGAAACCTTGCAAATATGGCATAAAAATTATGGCATTGACGGATGCAAGGAATAGCTACCTCTATAACGCATATATATACTGCGGTAAAGATTCCGATAGTTTCGAACTTCCTGAGGAACACAAGCGGTATTCCAAACCCACACAATCAGTTCTACGTCTCGCGAAGCCTCTGTTTGGAACTAATCGCAACATTACAGCGGACAACTGGTTTACGTCAATAGAATTAATGGATGTCCTATTGAAGAACAAACTGACCTATGTGGGTACAATGAAGAAAAATAAAAGAGAAATTCCTCCGGCATTTTTACCCAACAAATCAAGAGAAGTCGGATCAACAATGTACGGATTTCGAGAAGATTCCACTATTGTGTCTCATGTAAGCAAAAAAAAATAAAGCCACAATACTCATATCTTCTATGCACCACAGAAAATATTGTGATCCGGAAACACAGAAACCGGAAATAATAGCCTATTACAATGCTAATAAAGGTGGAGTTGATTCTCTTGATGAAAAATGTTCGAAGAGTACCTCAAGTCGCCGTTCGCGTAGGTGGCCACTGGTTATTTTCTACCGACTATTGGATATATCGGTAGTGAACTCGTATATTTTACACCAGTGCTATAAGAAAAATGAATTGCAGAAGGAAAAATCGGTATTTGCTAAGATGTTGGCCGCTAACCTGGTCCGTGAGCATATGGAAAAGCGACTAGAGAGTCCCCGTTTACCTCGGGATTTGCGACTTACGATAAATCGCATCCTTGGCAAATGTGAACATCCAGCAACAGAAGCTGAAAATTTGGTTTTGGAAAAAAGGAAAGCCTGCTTTTTATGTCACCGAACGACCCATCGGATGACCAAATTTTTGTGTGTACAATGTAGGAAGCCTGTATGTCTTCAATGCTCCAAACCCAAATGTATTAGCTGCATAAATATAGGCAATGTTTGAGACTTGCAGTGAATTTTGATTGTGTTCTTTTTGTATTTATTGACTATAATATACTTTCCTTGTTCATTACTTAACTAGAAAATAGAAATATTGAGACTTTTCCATAGTTTTAATTTAGTTTCTGAATGTTGCAACAACAGCGTTATTTTTGTATGGTTTTAGCATAGTTAATAAAAATGTTTCTTTTATGTTCTTGTATCATTTTGAAATGAGCATTTTACGTATTAAACACATAAAATAAACATCCAGTATCAGTTTCAGCGAAGTTATTGCTTGCTTTTCGCCTTACTCTAATTTTTTGAACATCTTGAAGTTCGCAGTCTGAGAGACGGCATGTTTCCTTTTGTGTTCCAAAAATTCACGTTTCCTGTTAAGGGTTAAAAAGAAAAACAATGTTTGTATCAAAATTGTGTTCCCTATTTATAAGTAGACTTTTTTAATATGTTCAATGAACTTTCACACACCAGGTGAAGCGCTGAGACAGTTAGTGGTAAGTCAGTTTTTTTTAATTGTTTGCATTTGACGAGTACATTATCAAATAATGAAATAATACCTAAGAGCCAAAAATAACTCCATCTTTATTTACACTGCGTTCCGTCGTAATTTGCGTCTGGCATTGCGGCGTTGTCAGATTTTATTTTACTTTAAAGTAGCTTTTCTCTAAAAAAATGCCGTTTTGACCTCCATGCTATATGAAACTTTTTGCTTCTTTAAACCCCCTCTATCACGCATTTGAATAATGACTATCATAACGTTTATACCCTGTATACGTCACAACTTGAAGTAATAAAATTACAGATTTGTCTTACTTTTTTTTAACTCGTTTTTGAGTGGCTTTTCGTCCTACATTATTCGACCTCTAAAGAGAAATTCAGTCAAAAGGTATCTTCGAAACACTGCCGCTGTCTTTTTTGGGAACGATCTTACCAGACAGCTAGCATGTACTTTTGTTACTTTGTGGCCATATCCACCGAATGAAGAACTTATGTGCTTTTCATTACACTTTTACACGTAACATATTTACGAAATGTCATTTTGACAATGCAGGACTTGTATTTTCGGGTATTTACGGTACTTACAGGTAAATTCAGAGATATGTGGAACAAAATATCATATCTTCTAGTCTAGTACTTTAATGGAATAGGACCCAGGTAGCATTTAGCCTGTCCTGCCAGTTACATTCCCTCTAAGACTACCTGCCTGATACTCGTACTGTATACGTATGGTGTTATCGTGGAAGATATGCTCCTTCCATTCAAATAGAGAGTATGACAAACCAAAACATTGTTAGTGTCAAATTAGTAAGCATCATTTAATGGAATTCAGCAGAACAACCTCTGCTGGGCTTGGTGCAAAGTCTCGCATCGCAAGTTGAATGTTTGTGTGTTAAGACGACCAGTAGGCCCCTAAAGTTTGAAATGTATTACTCTATACTTACATTAACCAGAATAGTAGATTTCTGAAGAAGCTAATAAATAGCGAAAGCTCGAATTAGAAAAGAAGTGTTCTTTGCCCAAGAAAGATGGTCTAAATTTGAAGTACCTTCAATGTTCATGTTTAGTATCAACTAGACTGTCAAGACTACCCATGACTGTCTATCAGGAGGTTTACACTAAACTTCTGGCTCTTTAAAAAATTCCCTATTTTTTATATCTGTGATTTAAACAGAATATTTAAGTAGCTAACTTACCATACATTAATTTTGCATGTACCGAATTGGATTGCTTCTAATTTTGATTACTCATAGGAAAAAGGAATAACTCGATTTCTCTAAGATTCCCTTTGACATACTGGGTAATTCTAGTAATTCCCATCGTCTATGAGTTGATTACTTTTAAATCTAAATATATCGACTATAATACGATATTTTTCATTGTATGTAGTTGTAGCAAACACCAGGTCACAAAGCCTATTTTTTTGATCATTGATTTTTGTCGCTTCAACTAATATCCGAAATTAGACATTTGACTCTGAATAAACCAGAAGAAAAATGAATAGGAAATAGGTGATAATTCATTTTATTGTTTGACAAGTTGGGCCGAGGCACACAAAAGGTGCAGAAATACCTGCAATTTCGGAAAACAAAATAGTAGAAGTCAACTTGGAACTAGTCGTCCACTTCAGGCTCACTTATGCAAGCACACTAGCCTACTTAGTCAACAAATTGACATGCTTTCGGCTTTGTTGAGGGTATGGTCCAACTAGCAAAGTAGTGGTATAAGTTTTTGGTAAAAGAACCGTTCAGCCATAAAAGCTCTCTATTGTTGTTGCCTGAACACCAAAATGCTGGCTTAATGTTGTGTGGAATGCAAATTTGCTTTCTGCAACATATTTGCTCTAAAATGAGGTGTCTAACATATTCTTATAGCATAGTTATTATTATTATTATTATTATTATTATTAAACAACAAATTTGAGTTGAGTACAAGTACTATAAACTCAAACACAAAAATAGATAATACAGACAAAAGAAATATAACAATTTGACAATCTTAGCACTTCTGAAGTAGACAGGTACAGAATGGGAACAATATGTTAAGCACTGCGGTGTCTATCGTAATTGTTTTTAAACTGTTGACGGATTCCGAGTTCACTACATAAGATGGAAGACTGTTCCATGCATCGAAGACACGGTTTGAGATGAAGCGCTGACGAGTAGAGGTTCTAAAAGCTTCCTTCTGCAATTTGAAGTTATGGCCTCTGAGACTGTTCGTTGCCAGACGAAACAGATGCGACATGTCCACACCAAACAAATTATGCAGTGCTCTGAAAGTAATGATGAGATCTCCTCGTACTCTTCTATCAGCAAAAGCAGGCAGGTTATATAGCTCGAGGCGGTCTTTATAACTTGGCCTACGTGTGCCATATGGCATACGTGTAGCACGACGCTGAACGGCCTCTAATAAACTGCTATCGCGAACAAGGTTTGAATCCCATACCGGACCAGCAAACTCCAGTAGGGGTCGTACGAAAGTTGTGTACAAAAAGGAGGAGGTACTAACGGTACAACCGCTAAATGACCTTTCCATCATATATAGCAACCGCCTTAGAGGTTATGTTCTGAATGTGCTCCGACCAGGTGAGCCGGCCATTAACTGTCAGACCAAGATCTGTGTGATGAAGAACAGTCTCTAAGGTATGTTTGCCAATCTTATATGTTAAGTTAGGATTATTCTTTCCCAGGTGGAGAACGTAGCATTTCGATAGATTTAAAGGCAGGAGCCAGAGTTCTGACCACTTTCTGATCAGCTTGAGGTCTTCTTGAAGCACAGATGAGTTCATGACAGTGTTATAGACTTTAGTATCATCTGCATAGATGGAACACATAGAATAAAGTCGGGTGGGAAGGTCGCTTGTATAAAGAAGAAAAAGTATTGGCCCTAGCACAGATCCTTGTGGAACTCCACTAGTAACACGATGACTAGAAGAATAGGCGTCTCCAACACGGACGGAGAAAGATCTGTCTAACAAAAAAGCTTCAATCCATAACAACAAATTTCCCCTGATTCCGAGATGTTCAAGCTTGTGCAGGAGCCTTTTATGCGGAACTCGATCGAAAGCTCTGGAAAAATCCAGAAAAACCACGTCGACCGGTTCATTTGCGTCTAAAGATGTGGTCCAATTGTCAATGCAGTGTAACATGTTGGTGATAATTGATCTACCAGGAATAAAACCACGTTGGTTGCTAGGCAGCAGGTTGTTCTTGAACGCAAATGTCATAAGTTGTTCCTGGACGATCTTTTCGGCTATTTTCGCAGCTATAGGCACAAGACTGATAGGACGGTAGTTTTTCGCAGATGTTTTATCACCTTTTTTGTATAGGTGTCACAGATGCAGTACGCCAACAGGAACGAAGGATGTGATTTTGAATCGAGGAGTTGAATATAATGCACAGGGGGTATGCGAGAGCTGAGGCACAGGACTTCATAACGGCAGAAGTAATCCCATCCTTTCCAGGGGACGAACAAGTTTTCAGTTTAGTAAGGTGCCTCTCAATGTCCTGGGGTTGAAAATCTATGCTACAGATGGTCGCTAGGCATCTATGAGGGCTGGATAAGTTCGGAAGAGTACCATCACCATCAGGTTCATTCACAAAGTCTTCACTGAAAGCATCGGCAAGAAGATTGGCTGATTTTTCGGCATCAGTATGTAGGTGGCCATTGGGATCACGGATTTGTGGGGAAGAAACCTTAGAGTTCAGTCTCTAATGTCATTGGCCATGGTCGACAATTGACACAAAATGAGTACTAGAGGATCAGAAGCAGTCGCTTCTTCGCTTATACAACACCTTATAGGGAAAATTTTTAACTGTTGCATAAACGTTTATACAACTATTTTATACGGCATATTTGCACTCAACATGGTTGTGTTGTGGCATCCATGGTAACGTTTATAAAACAAACCCGAGCCTTGTTGTTTTGCTGTGCAATTTACTACCTTAGCCGACAAATTGCTCCCAACGGAAGCACTTATACAACTGTTGTTTAGTAACTGTTAAAGGCTGTACATATGCTAAATATGTTGGTAAACAACTTCACCATAAACTAACTTTCTGCTGTCATATTTTTGTTAAAATGCCATAACCAATGTTTTAAGACAAGCAACGCATGCATATTGGTTCAAAAGGTTTTATCAACTGTTCAAACAGAACATATAGATCTGGTACAAATTCTGGGTAAATCGTTCAACTCTGTCGGTATTTCATTTCAGGCATTTATCAAATTGTTATATAACACCTGCAGGCAACACCAAAATATTCTAATAACCTAAAGACAACGTGGACGATGCAATGATTGTACACAACCACCCGCCATATTGGGCGAACATTTATTCCTCTATTTAATATTAAATAATTATATTTCAGTTCGAAATTACAGATATAAAGTGATAAACATTAGTGTAATTGTGTCTAAATATAGGATTTGTGGAAGATTTAACGCAGATAAGTTCAGTTTACCATCTTAAAAATCTAGACATACTTTTGATCATTGTCAAAATATGAATCAAATACGAAGCCCGTAAAAATTGGGTAACTCATTTGCACGATAATCACAATAAAATTTGCTGCGCAAGTAATTCAATAGCCGTATAGCAAAGTGTAGAAGTATATCATATACCTGTGTATGAAATTCACAATGGCCGATATGTAAGTAAACAAGATAACCGTAATGTGTTAGTTATATATTCTTCACTTCGTCTATACAATACATAAGAAATAGTTTGTTTGCAATAAAGTAGAATGACGTAACAGAATAGTTGTATAGTTGACAAAAACTGAATCTTGCACTGACGCAAATGTCCTATAGCGGCTGCAACGGGCTTACGCTTTTGTTTTATAACTGTTACCTGCAACCCTTATACAACCTCTTAAATGACTGAAGTGTCCTATTAGGTGTGTCCATTCCGCTTGTATAGCTGTTCTAAGAGGGTTTTGCCAATGTTCTTACAGTATACAGTGCTGTTTAAGGAATACCGTATAATCATTCTTGCAACTCTAATAGGAGTGATAATTGTTAGTTGGAGGGTATTTAGGTTTTTTATCTAATAACACTGCCGACTTCAAGCTTATGTACTAATGAGTAATATAAATAAAACGTAACCACACATTTTGTGACCTTACATTAAACTAGTCGTATATCATCATTGATCGCCGCTTGACGCGTTAACGTTATTTCCTTTTTTAACAGTATTGCCTAACTTTCGGGGCATTTACGCCAGTGGCTGACTATCAACCTCAATACTCAGAATATCATAATTCCTGTTAACACACAGGATCAGCTGAGAATTATCGTGATCCCGTATTTATTGCGTACGAGCGAGATAACGAGGAAAGTACGTATGTAAGCGCCATCTATTACCAGAATCTGTCCTGAACTCTAAACATTTCAGCGTTTGACAACCCAATCACCTCTGCGACCGCTAGAGGTTAACGATTCACGTCACGTACTCGCCATTAAACAACTAAACATGCTACTATCGCCGTCCAACCAAATCTTACTCATTTCAACAGATAGAGGATAGTTGCTATGCTTCCGTTCGTTGTCCCAGAGTCCAAGGCTTGATCGTGCTAATGAGTTGGCAAAACACTCGAAACAGCTGTCTGTGGTTGGCTGTACGTGGCATAATGGACAAAAGCAACATGTTTAGTTCTTGAATAGTGAGTATACAACATCTACCATACCGCCAGAATCGCCAGCCTTCAACGGTCATAATAATCGATTAGGCGATAGTTGCTATGCTTTTATTCTTTGTCCCAGAGACTGAGCTTAGACCGTGCTAATGAGTTGCCAAAAAGCATAAAACAACTGTCCATGGCTGACTGTATGTAGTCGTAGGGATCAAAGCAGTATATTTAAGAACTGACTGTTGAAAAATATTTCGGTCTCAAATTTTCTCATGGTTACTTTGTTGTTGTAGCTAACACATTTCTACTGGTCTAGAATAGTATCAAATATTTGCTGCAAGCAATACGTTTGGGAATTGAATGGTGCCTAGAGTATCATTTTCAGATTACACGAGGAAAGAAAATGATAATTTATCTGAGCAAGTGAAGCCGTATTTTAATTTCACCATAAATTCCTAGATCCGAGCACCTTCTTGATAATAACTTCCGCTTTGACAGTTCAGAATTATTAAGGTTGATATTAAAAATCCTTGGAAAGGTTCGATATCTTCCATTACGTCAGACATAAATCTTATCAAACGACTACATTAAGCTTGCGATTTAAGACAATTTTCAGTGGCGGGTTTCTCTAATAAGTTTCCTTATGGAATCCTTATTTAATAAATAGCTATTAACTTAAAATGTTCTTACACTGCCTCATAAGCAGTTATATCTAACGTTTTTGAAACGAGAAGTGGTCAGGTTTGTATCGCGGCTAGCCAAGAGCCAATACAGTGCTTTTCAGGTCATTCCCGTAGTTAGATGGATATGATAAATAACAATTGAAAATTGAAAAGATGTAAAGAAAAACTCTTGCAACCTATCAAGTATGAAACTGGCATTAGACAAGGAGATTCGATGAGCCCACTAATATTCAATCTGATAGTGGATGAAATCATAAATAAAGTTGAAAAAGGAAGAGGATAAAGAATGGGATGAAAGAAAATGCAGATAATATGCTACGCCGACGACGCCATAACAATAGCCGAAAATGAAGATGATCTACAAAGATTAATTAAAGAATTCGAAGATACGACGCTCATATTATTATATAAAATATATATATATATATATATATATATATATATACATATTATTATATATATATAAAAATTATTGAAATACAATTAAGAACACACATTGAAAGTCAAAGTATCCTTCCTAAAACACAGTCAGGTTTTCGTCCAGGATACTGTTGCACCACTGCACTTGCTAAAATAACTGATGATATCATTCAGTCTAATGATCTGGGTGAGTCTACCGCTTTAATACTATTAGATTTCAGCAAGGCATTTGACACAATTAACCATTATATCTTGCTGTCTATCTTAAAGTCATGTGGATTGTCTACTGACAGCGTAAAACTTTTTAATTCATACTTAAGTGGCAGATCACAGTGTGTACAACTGAAGAATGAAATATCTAGTTCAAAGCCCACTACCACAGGTGTACCGCAAGGATCTATCCTTGGACCATTCCTCTTCACTATATATACCAGTCAGATCCTTAAATGTTTGGAATTCTGTAAGTCACACGTTTATGCGGATGATACCAGCTGTACTATTCTTTTCCTAGTTCAGATTGGCCAGCTGCCGAGTTGAAAATAAACAGTGACTTGACTAACCTCTCTAAAAGATTGCAAGAGCATTCATTAACATTAAATCCAAATAAATCAGCTGCTGTGATCTTTGGTAAAGACCGTTCTTATGTGATTGAGAATTTAAATATAACCATAAATAATATTATATTAAAATACTGTGATAAAGTTGAAAACTTAGGCTTAACAATGGATTATAATCTGAGGTTTCGTGAGCACATATCAAACTGTAAAAGATTGCAAGAGCATTCATTAATATTAAATCCAAATAAATCAGCTGCTGTGATCTTTGGTAAAGACCGTTCTTATGTGATTGAGAATTTAAATATAACCATAAATAATATTAGATTAAAATACTGTGATAAAGTTAAAAACTTAGGCTTAACAATGGATTATAATCTGAGGTTTCGTGAGCACAAATCAAACTGTATCAAAAAATCTTATCTGGCTGTAAAATTATTATATCCTCACCGAAATTTTCTCAATTTAGACATCAAAAGAATTCTTTGCGAAACCTTGGTTTTATCACAGTTTTCGTACTGTGTTCCAAGTTATTCTGCATGTTTAGATTGTGATACATTCATGCGAATACAGAGAACACAGAACTCATGCATACGTTTTATATATGGCATAAGAAAATTTGAAAGAGTTAGTCATAAGCTGAAAGAACTCCGGTAGCTAAATATGAAGGCTCGTTTTGAGATATTCACAATATGCTTTTATCATAAAATTTTAACTCTCAGGCAGCCTCATTACCTCTACGAGAAAATAACATCCAGAAAAGACATCCATTCCATAAATATTCGTTCGAAACAAAACAGTACCGCTCCATTCCACAGAACTAAATTTTATGAAAGATCATTTACGTATAATATATATATAAGCTATACAATCCTATCCCCCAGTACCTCAAATCATATGAAATTCACAAGTTCAAAGCAGTTTTGCGTGATTCTTACCTGAATGTATAAAGTAGAATTATTCTTACTGCGGAATTTCAATTTTATTTTGTTTGCATTCCATTATTTTATTTATATTTTTTTTTCATATGACGCATAAATGTACGTATATGTATTTGTATATCATTCTAGATTTTTACATTTACCACCACGTTTGCTCTTTGCTCTTTTTTCAAACTTAATTGTCGCTCATATTGGCGTTTGTTTATGCGGTATGTATGGGTATATATGTATATATGTATATATGTATATATATATATGTATATGTATATATATGTATATATGTATATATATGTATATATGTATGTATATATATGTATATATTATTCTAGACTTTCTTTTTTTTTAAATTTATTACCACATGTCTCACTTTTCTATCTTATTTTTTTTTTAAAAACTTACATGCTGTTCATATTGATGTTTTTATATGGTTGATGGATGTATTTACTGGCATAATGTTTCTTACAATTCCAAGGGATGAGTGTAAGAGCACTAAATAGTGAACTCCCCCTTGTGGTTTTCAGACAGTCGACATTTGTTTTATTTATGTTTTTTATATTTTCCTTTTTTTTGGTTAATACTCATGTTTCTCTCTCTGATTTTTTTTTAAAACTGTTTGGAAATAAAGGCATTTATTATCATTATTATTATTATTATTATTATTATTATTATTATTATTATTATTATTATTATTATTATTATTATTATTATTATTATTATTATTATTATTATTATTATTATTATTATTATTATTATTATTATTATTATTATTATTATTATTATTATTTGTTCATTCAATCATCTCCTCTGAGAGGGTTTGATATGCTTAATCCAGGTTTGCACCAGAGGATGTAAGCATTTTGAAGGCAACTACCAATTTTGCAGGTTACAATGTCGAGTTTTCGCCTGCCAGGACCCTACGGACTGTTCTGCATGTCCCCAGTAAAGCGGCTTTCTGATTTTTTTTGTAAACATGTTGGTCAAGGTCTAACTTTTCAAGACTTGTGTGTAACTTCTTAAGGACCTCACCTGTTGCGCCAATAACTATCGGTACAATCGTAACTGTATTCATTCCCCACATCCGCTTTATTTCTTCTGACAGTGGTAGATACTTGTTGATTTTTTCTGAGTAGGTACTTTGAAGGTTGACAGGGAGCGGAACCGCGATATCTATAATGTATGTTTATTATTATTATTATTATTATTATTATTATTATTATACGTATATACAACATGGTGATTTCAACAGAGAAAACTAAATCGTTAGTGATATCAGCGGAACCGAGACAATAAAAACTGATCTTAAAGAACAAAATAATAGTGCAAGTGACGAAAACGGAATACTTGGGAATGAAAGTGTCAAGCTATGGAAAAGTCGAAGAAGAAGTCCAAAAGCAAGTGAACATGGCGAACAGAGCAGCAGGATGTCCCAACAATTAAATCTGAAAAAACAAATCCTTCACAACGGAAACGAAAACTAGGATATATAAGTCAACAACAAGACCGATAATGACGTACACAGCGGAAACAAGAGCTCATACGGCGAAAACACAAAGATTATTGGAAACAGCAGCAATTTAAGTCTTACGAAAAATAACAAGCCAAACTCTAAGAGACAGATTAAGAAGTGAGGAAATACGCGCGGCATGTGGTATAGAGAAAATAAACCTATGGACCAAAAGAAGAACAATAGAATGGAATCAACACATAGAAAGGATGACAGAAAATGGAACAGTATAAATACCAAGAGACAAATCGCCAAATGGAAGAAGATCAATGGGACGACCGAGGAAAAAATGGTCAGACAACATCAATTGAGGCTAAAAGCAGAAGTAAAACAAGCACTAGCCTACAAATAAAGTAGGAAGAAGATGAAGAAAATTTCAAAGTGGAAGCACGGGGCCGCACCCCTAGACATTTGGCGTCTCCTGAAGTGGCTGCATGCAGGCTGTCAAAGTAGAGCATACATACATAGAAATGTTATAGAATGTTATACCAATATCCTTCTATCGGAAGAGTCTATCTGAATGTGCAATGAAACATACAACATTCAGCTTCAAAAGCATTACAGTCTTCGTTTTGTTTTATCAGAGACTTCTGTATTACATTGCGTATTCGGAAAGATCCTTTCAGGAGAATTAATTATGTATTATATAATTTATATACGAGGTTTGTAAATTAAGTGATGAGACTGGCAACGTGACGTTCGATTTGGCAACCTTGGAAGCGCAGGGCTAGGGAAGTCCGAACTTGCTCGAGTCATTTGATTGTCCGTATCGATTCTTTTTTTGTGATCAGTTCATCCTATTGTGTTCTAAAAATTTCATCAATTTCGAGCAACGGTGTGCTATCAGGTGTTGCTTCAGACTTGGGCACATTGTAACGAAAACTCTTGCTTAGCTTCAGCAGGCCTATAGAGGTAGTGTTTTGTCAAAGGTCCAGGTTTTTCGGTAGTTTAAGGCATTTTCAGAAGGGAGAGAGTCAATTGAAGATGAACCACGAAGCAAAAGGCTTTTATCTTCAGGAACCAATGAAAATATCAACAGACTCCGGGATCTTGTGCATTCAGACCAGCGGTTGACAGTCAGAATGATCGGGGAAGAGTTATATTTGACTCACACCACCGTTGGTAAGATCAAGAGCATCACAACGATGCTCCTTGTCACAAAGCAATGTCAATAATCGAGTTTTTCCTCAGCCTCTTTACTCGCCGACTTGAGTCCTTGTGACTTTTTTCTCTTCCCAAAATTGAAAAATCATCTCATTTTGGGGCAGCGGAAAACATTCAGACAGCTAACCGACCAGGTGGAGGCTATTCCAGTAACAGATTTCTAGCTCTCCTATGAGTAGTGGAAAAACTGTCTCCAGCGCTTTGTGGCTTCCAAGGGAAATTATTAAGAGCGTTGAATTAAGAGTTTTAAGAAAGTCAGTCTCATCACTTGATTTACAGATCTCGAGCCATAGCATTTTGATGTCTGGTTGGTGAGTTATAAGTGATTCAATTCGCGTATGCCCCTAACGTTAGCAACCTGCTAGTTCGCTATTTTTAAAGGTTCATTTTCCATGTTCTAGGCTTATCAACCAATAATGGATTGCTCACGATTTCCTGCTGCAATATCAAATTGACATTCGGTCTTAGATTGCCCAATTCTCCTATCAATACGGGAACCCATTAAGGGGGAACATTGTTGGGCCGTATCTATACCTTTGTCAATAGCATTGAGTGATCAAGCATTGTAAAACTAATGTAATATTCAGTTTTTATTTAATTTCACATGATTTCTTCCTATTATATGTTTTTTGATTTGCTATTCTAGGTTTTGGTTGTATTCCACTTTTGTTCGGAAATGTTCGTTTTGCTGAGCAGCCCAACAGGCGGAGTCATTTGATTTTTTGGCATGTGTTCTGACAAGCGTAATACGTTTAAATTCGAATTTTCTGTGTTCCACCATTCATCAACGTCAATAAATTCTGTTAGTCGGAACAGCGGGGTGTGGGTACCAGGACAGGCAGGAATCATCCAAATTTATTTATTGACGTTTTCACGTGCCATTTATCCAGGCGTCTGGATCCTCTTTTTTCGAATCGTGCGGTTGACCAAATGGAGGCTATTTGCCTAATGGGCTAGGGATTTTTAACGTAACAAATGTATTTACCTGTCGGAAAGGTCAGACAGGTATCGCTGGTACAGATACAACGGCACAACGAAGGCTTTGGCGATAATATTGGGTAACTTTATTAGCTCGGTACGCCACCTAGCGGATCTTTGTTAAGGGGCAAATTAAATTTCAAACTTACAATTCTCTATCTAAACTATATATATCTTATCACGGCTTATGCCGATTACGTAATAATGCCTCACTAAATAAACGAGCAGACTGTTTAATGGTACCGTGTACACTGTTAACTTTCCCTAAGGGAAAATAAGGAGGCCGAGGAGCCACAAGAATGCTTTTACGGGCCAAAAACTCGTTTATTGACATTAATGTGTGACAAGGAGCATTATAGTGATCCAACATCCAGCTGTTCTTGACCTGATGAAATTTGGTGTGAGTCCAATTTAATTCTTCCCCGATCATGTTGACTGTCAAATGACGATCTGAACGCACAAGATCCCGGATTCTGTCGATGTCCTGACGGCATAATCTTGTGTATGCTCAAGCTTTGTATATCAGAGCTTTTGAATTCATTGACAAAAATTATAAACTGTTGCTTAGAGAAGACATTTTCCTCGACTTCGAAGAGTGGCTGTTTAGAGGCCCGTTACCTAATATCCCTGCTCCAACTGAGCTTGCTCATTTGAGACCTATTATTTTACTATGTATTACATCCAACCTGTTAGAAAAAATAGTTAGTGTACAGCTAAATCAGTATTCAATATATCTAGACATTCACCCTAAGCACCAGTCGGGTTTTAGGGGATTGCATAATACAACCTCTGCTCTTTTAAATCTTAATGATGAAATTATACGGTCGTTGCCACTCTACTTATATCCTTGGATCTTTCAAAAGCCTTTGACGCCATTGACCATTCACTTATGTGCGCAAAACTGTATTATTATGGCCTTGACCCATACAGCGTTGAACTTATTTTGCAATTACTTAAGTCTTCGTAAGCAAGGCGTTATTCCACATAACAAAAGATCTGAGATAACAACAATAACATCAGGAGTTCCTCAAGGTCCTGTTTTAGGACCGTTGTTATTTATTATACACACAGCTGATATCTTGAAATCCGTACAGTACTCACACATTCAATGTTATACTGATGACACGCCGCTTCTGTTTCATTTTGAACCATCTCTTGCGGAACAGGCTAATGATTTAATCAACACTGACTTACGAACAGTATCTGACAATTGTATAAAACACAATTTGAAACTAAATCCTGATAAGACGAAACTTGTGCATTTCTGTTCTGGTCACAAGCGAGAAAACTTGAGCAGTGGTCTGACCCTGTTCTTGAGTGAACAACAACTTCATTTTTCAACTAGCTGTAAGATACTTGGTTTGAGCGTAGAAGACATTTACGTTACCAACAATACATTAAAACGATATCTCAGAGGTGTTATTTGAAATTGCGAGTACTATATGTCAATAAGTACATTATTAACTTTAAAACGAGGAAAAAGCTGGCTTAATTTTTAGTGCTATCAAATAGCAGTTATGGTTTGATAGCTATTTATCCATGCCTGGACTATTCGACTCAAATGCGCCGGCAGAGATTGCAGAATAACTGTTGCGGTTTGTCTGTAACTTACGTAAATTTGACCACATATCTAATAGTCGCAGGTTTTTACAATGGCTTAGTATCAATTCTCTGTTCAAATATGTTTACCTAACAACATTGAATCGTGTATTATACAGGGTGTCCGCAAAGTTGGGGTTTTCCTTTTCAGAAACAACTACCCTTGAAATGACAAAGTTAATGTGTAGTGAAACGAGGGCGACCAAGTAAAAAAAATAAAGGAAAAAGTACTCACTCTCCAGTTGACGAGAAGGGCTAAGTACGTCTCTGCCCGAAATCATACCGCTCCAACAGAAAATGAAATCAGCTGAAGCGCTACCGAGCAGACGCAGAAACCACATTGATTGTCTTACACTTAATGGCACATCTTCTAACAAGGAAGGCAAAATGTTGCGTGAAAAGTCTAGGTATTGCATCCCGTCCAATCGATTTGGGAGAATAAATGGTCCAATGAGCATACCGTACACCATGCCAGCCCAAACATTCACCGAAAATGTTTGTTGAAAATGACCGAACATGAGTGTTGCGAAAGTTATTCACCCCATTACGCGTGAACGTAGATTCGTCTGTCACCAATATGCACTTCAAAAAGTCCGGATTATTGTCATGTTGATGCAACAACCACTCACAAAACCGCACTCTTGCTGGAAAATCGTCAGGTTGGAGGGCTTGTACACGTGGACGCAGCGTTTGCCACACTTTAGTTTTTGATACTTGCACTTCTTTAGTGCTTGTTGTTTTTTGAAACGCAATAGATTATACGAGTTCGTTGACCTCTACACGCGTGACTGTCACCGTCGGTTGAAGGTTGCATACTAACCTGACACACTGACGAGTTCTGTCGTCGGGTTGAGACCTTGTACCAACCGGTGATATCCCGGCGGGTCGCGGCTACAGGACGGTATTCAGATATTTTTGATGTTACAGAGCCCTTTATCTCGGTTCCCTTAAGACATTGGTGTATATGGTACTAAGAAAAATTGCTTATGTTTTCAAGATCTACAGGTCGTGTAAAGGAAAACCCCAACTTTGCGGACACCCTTTATTCTAAAAATTGTGTATATTTAGTAGAAAAGCTGGTCTCTAGGTCAAGTATACTTAATGTCAATATAAGACATCAAAACTATATTACAATGCCTATGCATGTAACATCGCTCTTTTATAGATCTTTTACGTATAATGCAGCGTGTATTTTCAACATCTATAGCAGGAATATCGATCTATCAAGTACTAACTAACTAAGTACTAACTATAACATCCGTTTCAAACTGCATCGCAGATAACATCTTCTAGGAATTCAGCATAGGATCAATGAACAAATGCCCTGTGATCAATTACCATTATGTTCTTTTAGTTAGATTGATCGACATACAATCGTTTACTGTATATGTAAAATACCATATTTGTATGTCAAATTAGCATTAAGCTTTAGTCTTTAGAAAGCTTGAGTGTAAGAATAGATGTGCTACACTCCGCCAATAAAGCCGTTTGACTGAAGGATATCACAAGATATTCGCTCATATGTTGGTTTACTCACTAGTTTCTCTGAAAACGCAAAATAACTAATAATAAGCAGCAGCAGCAGGTGTGAGCTGCCAGGATAACGACTGGTTTCGGTTGTTTCACCCCTTGTTCCCTCGCCTACATCAGGTTTAGCAAAAGTTTAAGAGAAACTTGTTCAGCTTCTGTGCGTTTATAACAGGGCTTGATGAGAGCTGAAGGAACTTTTTGAGTGAGGCTCTTCTGGCTAAAATGGTACGCTTAAATCAAATTGCCGGTAAGAGTGCCTCCCAGGGAACGCGTAAACAGCTTCTGTCTGCATAAAAACGACCCAGGTTTGGTCCTGCATATTCTATTTGCGTTGCGCTTTAGGAAGCTTTTTAAAAATAAGTTCCCTCATGATATTTCAAGCAGATCTTATTTATGTGGTCTGCTATACAGGGTGCCTCAGAATCAAATAATGGTGATGGCTCGAGAACAGGATTCTATAAAAGTGTCAGCTTTCCGACAGCAACACAGGCTCCTAGAAGGCGCTTCTCAAAATAATTTTTCTAATAACGTTTGATGGACACTGCATACTTCTCTAGTGGGCGATAATAGGATGACTACTTCTACCCTTGCCACCGTCGTCGTGGTGGCGTAGTCGTCTGGTAAAGTAGCGACACCTCTCTGTTGCAGTACCAGAGCTGGCTTGAGGAACAGTATTTTTCGCACTGTAGTCAGGTCATTTACTCGATGTTTGTTAAACAATAAGCACTCTGTCATTTTATTTATGTCTTCAAGGAATTTATTAAGCAACAATGTAATGACGTCATGTCATCTATTGTAACTAGCAGGTCTGACCCATGTTTCGGGTAGGCCACAAGTCCTTTTTTATTAGTGGAATTTGCATCAACTTTTGTGTCCAGATGCAAATGAAAAATAGGTTTTTGTAGCTGAATCATGTGATACGTGACGTAGTTATCAATTTAACATGTTCACTGCGTCGGCTAAAGACCTAAATTGGCCTGATATGCATTACGAGGCAAACTTGACTCGTACTGAGTTGGCTCGACATGCGTTCCGGATGAAATATACCTCGTAGTCAACAATAAAGTTCTTTTTTGTAAAATAAAAGCTTTTTCAAAGAAATAACCATACAGTAATAATTATAAAAGTTACTTTAATCTAAAACAGAGCCAGGAAAAGCTAAAGTTAAATAATAGTATTTTTACGATAGGAAAAAGTAAAATATGTATTTTTGCAATAATATTAAAAACACGTTCTTTAATATTAAACTAAAACAGTCAAATCCTAAGCTAAAATATAGAAACAGTCAAATTCTAAGCTAAAATATGGTGTCATTTATATAAAAGAAAAGTAAAATATTGATTTTGCAATACAAAACGACTAACGGACTTCATTAAAACAAACTAAGCAGAAGGCCGGCTTCCCCGCGCACTCCTGTAGACTTTTTTTACCTTTTTGTCAGCTTCGCGACTATTCATTGTTCTTCTTAGTAATTTGTAGCATCCTACATAGTTTCTCCTCTTTTTGTTTGTGGTTTCCCCTACAGTAAGGGTATGGTATCTTTTAGGAGTTCTTGGCCGTTCTGGTTGCAATTCTTATCTGCCACACTGATAAAAAGATTTCGCTAGCTTTTATCTTAATTGGAGAATTGTGACCTTGCTAGTTGGATGTTGATGATTAAACATAACCCAAGCATTGACGATTGCTGAATTAAAAATTAATTCAACTGCTATTTTCTTGTACCATTTTAAACTCTTTCGGATGGGGCTCTGGTAGATGCCATCTGGTCACTGTAATCGACACATTTTTTTGCGTTATTGTAATCGATTACACACTGTGTTTTTTTTACAGTCTGTTCTTTTCTTATTTTTCCTGTATTAACTAATGATGTATCGTGATTTTCACAGGTTGAGAGCACCAGAATGTCTTTTATCTACCCACCTCATAATTTTTATGCCCTCTGACTCTTTTCCAGCTATTTGATCTCTTTTAAGCTTTTGAGAAATAATATTTTTAGGAATAGTTTTGCGATTCTTTCTCAAGGTACCACAGATTCTTGTTTTTTTGGTCTTCAAATATTTTGCCAATTCATTAGAAGTATAAAAATTATCGCAATATAAAGTGCGGCCGTATTCAGAGTAGTCACTAAGTAATGAATCCACTATCAACTCTGCGTGGCTGATGGTAAAACCCATGTCTTCTTGACCCGAATAAATTTTGAAATTAATCACATAACCATCAGTATTGCAAAGTTTGTAATGTTTCACACCATATTTGTGGGATTTATTTTTTATATATTGTTTATTTCTTAGGCGACCCCTCCATGGTATCATAGACTCATATATAACTACTTTTTTTGGAACAATCACTGCTTCTTTGGATGTCTTTGTCAAGCTGTCAATCAAATGGTGAATTTTGAACAGTCTGTCTTCGCCAGTATCATCTATGTTATTCATGAAATGCCAGCATCGTCAAATAATAAAAAATCGGCCCCTTGTCATACAAGATGATATAAATTTATTATGATATAAGGAATCTTTGGACCAATACAAATTCATTATTGGAGCGTTCACAATTCCCATGGCTATTACTATTGCAAAAAAGTTTTGCAATTTATTAGGATCTACTGGTTTCCATAAATTTAGTCTGAATTTAGGTTTGTTTTCTTGTGACATCAAATTTTCAGCGTATCTATTAGTCTCTTGAACCATTTTCTCGCTCAACTCGTCATTAAAAAAAATCGATAGGGGAAGAAAGGTCACGTGGTACATTAAAACTGATTTCATTATTACACAAAGTAGGAAGCAATTCACTAAAGGGCACTGTTATATCGACCCAAGTTATATCAGATGGGCCAGGAGCATTTTTTGAGGCATTATTTTGGCCTAACGGGAACACATCTTAGGAGACTTCGAACTCATTTTCATCGCTGGATTAACTATCACCGGATGAACTTGGTACGTAATTTTTGTCCATCAGCGAGTCATCTGAATCTTCATAAGACGAACACTCGGACTCCGACTCCGACTCACTTTGCCTTGACATAGCTTGTGCAAGATCAACAAGTTTTTTTCCTCGAGACATTTTTGCGATTAGTACCACCCACCACGGCGTATACTTGCCAACTGAATAAATTTACTGTAAGGTATTGTGCTCTAATTCGAGAAAAATCCTGCATAGACTTGTCGAATATAATGATTAGATGCGGGTCGGGGTAAAATTGACCCGTAAACGTGTGACCCTGTACCGCAAGTAAGTAAAAATTTATAGGTTGTATGCGGTTCGGGGCCTATTTGGGTTGTACTGTTTTTTTGTCGAAGAAAAATAGTACTTAAATTGCAATTCTATAGCTATAAAAACCTCTTTTTTAGCTTAAAAAATCAAAAATTTGACAAGCTTCGCAATATGGAATACCTTAAGGAAAAATGCCCGCCGCACCAGGTGCGATAGTCATATTAGCCCCGTAACGCAGTGAACGTGTTAAAATGATAATTAGCAGCTAATCTTACACAAGTATCATAATATTTCTCTAGTTTGAGAGACGTTTTGCAAGAAATCGACCAAATTCAATCCAATGAATTACTTTATCCATTCGTCATTCCAAAGACTCCTTCTCATTGTTCCAATCTGTGCCAAAGGTGCAAAACTTGATTTTCGCCGATCAATTTTAAAATCACTGCTTTGTGTTAATCATGCCACCAGCTGCAGGGTACTATGCAAAATGTGCTTAATTGAACACAGTCTGAATAGGATTGTTTGCTTTCCATATCGATGTGCTTGACCAACCAAATACGATGAAGTTTCATGCTTGTTAGCAATCATCAGTGCATGAAGCGTAGGGGCGTAGGGGTTCCTGCGTTACTGACATATAGATCGACAGGCACCGCTTTGTCACTCTACAGAGTCTTTGAGTGAACCATATCTACTCTTCTAATTGTCTATATCCAAGAAAAGACCTAGGATTATGGTTAATTTTTTTGTCAATGTGTCAGTTACGACCCTCCACTGCGACTCACTGATCTATTGTGGCTCACACCTATTTATACTGTTCCTAGTAATTTCGTCCTACTGAGGAAGTGGAACAACTTTTTTGTAGAAATATGAGACAAGACCTATGCTATACTGACGATTGGTAACAAGCATGAAATGGCATCGTTCATGGTTGGTCGTGGTTACACAGATAAAAAGCAAACACGCCTTGTCTTGTTCAGCCTGAAATAACAACGTTTTCTCAAAAAGGGCTCATTTCACTTATGTCAAGCTATAGAATGTTCTTCACCTTAAACATCGGGCTTTCTAAAAATATTATTGTTGACCTTTTAACGTATAGAGTGAAAAATAACAGTATTTCAATGAGGCCAGTCATGTGAGACCTCAATGGGTTAGTAAGATGTTCGTTGAATTATGCATTGTCATTCCAAGGTTATTTAGAAAAAATAACCTTCAGTGGCGCCTTTATAGTCTTATGTTGCCGTAGATAGCCCTAAAAGGTATTCATTACAGAATTCTTTCATTATTTTCCCTATTCTATATGCATCTGTAATACTGGTATCCTAGACTAGGATGCCCTGTATCAAAATATAAATTCTAGCTTTAGGGCTCAGAAGAGGAATAAGTTTGAGAGCCGTGCAGATACAAAAATCAATTTTTGCACTACGAAAGAATCTAATCTTGTCTATTCAACCCATTGCATAATTTGGCTCAGTCACAGTCAAAGTGCTTTCCATCTGAAAGGCGCATTACCATACGAAGTGTATATAGTATCAGAACGTTTGATTAAAACCCTTGATGACGTCTGGCGGTATTAAAAAAGCTACGAAGAGAAACGGATCGTTTAAATACGCTTCAGGGTAAATTTTAGTTCTTTATTTCCTTTAACGTTACGTTCAAAGTTTTCTCTTGAAGTCAGAGTGGAATAAATCGTTCGAACTTTAAATTGGCTCTAGTTAGAAGGTCTTCTGCCCTCGGCTGTTGCCAAAACAAAGCTGAAATCGTAGTGTTTCCGACGATTGGAAACAAAAAAGTCTGTTTTATGCGCATAAGAAGTACGGCTTATAAATATATTTCACAGCATACTATTTCTAAGAAAACTTTATAAAAGTTAACGCCTATTGAGTTGAAGGGAAATGAAGAGAAAAGAAGCTAAACTTCTTCTGGGTTTTTTAAACACAATAGAATGAAGGCCTGCGTCTAACGTTTGCAAATGACCAATGTCACCGTATTTCCCTTCGCGTCGCCTCCTCTCAATGAAAGTGCGACTTGAGCATACTTCGAAAAAAATTATAAGTCATTATGAAAACTCTCGCTTCATCTCTATGTTTAGGCAAATATAATTTTCTCCGTGGTAATAGGCAGGACTTTGAAGAGAGAAATATGTTCAAGATGCCAATATTAGATGAATTTAGTTATATATTTTACTTATACATTTACTCGGAAAAAACCGATCTTAGAAAGATACGAGGGGGACCCAAGAGAGACGGAAATTGGGCTGTAGTGTGGCTGTGGGCAAACCCAGTGTTCGACCAGGCTTGCGTAAGGTTGACCTCGCCTGAGTGTGCGAGGTTGTGTCACTGTGAGTGCATCGGTTCGCTCGTGAGAATTTTTTTAGTAAAACACTTTTTGTCACTTTGCGGAAAACGTGATGGCAGGTTGTCGAGTGCATCGCACGGATATGAAATTTTGTTTCCTGTTGGAGTTTTGAGATGGTTGTTAATAAAAAGAAGATTGGCATAACACACTTTGAGTTTTTCGTCACAAAAAATAGATATCACAGTGCTTATCAAAAAGCCCCAATCGACTCATGTTATAAAATTCAGAGCGATGAAATTGATGCATAAATGGGAGCCCACACAGCTGCCAGTTTAAAAGAAAGTGATTTTTGTATTGTATCCTTGAGGCTCCCACCCGAAATTCTCTAATTTTCAACCGTTATTTTTGCATTAAAATATGGTTTCCATGGATCTATTCTTGCCCCCAAAATGAAACTTATTTCATTAAAAAAATGAGTAGTGGAAACATTTCTGAAACACAGTGTAGGTATATAAACGGATGCAATTAGAAATATGTTTGCTTATGTTCCGGATCGAAGCAGCTTCGTGGCCATCTTTTACGAATCACGCTGCAAGTTTCACACGCACACTCATGTTCCTGTTCGACTGCAGATTTACAACCCGTCCCTAAACACACACGCACACACACCATAAATCCATGAATTTTTCCCTTCCGAAAAAGCAAACGAAGTTCAATCACTTTTTTTGAAATAAATCAATAAAAAAGTGGCGCCTTTTTGCCACATTCCCTCGCCACCTCTCCACATTGACAACTGATTGGGATTAATGGTGGCTCCTGACGCGCGACAAACTTTTTTGCGGCAATATATAGCTGCGTCGAGCAACAAAACGCTCTTGATTGTCATCAGTCACTTGTAAAAAAGATTTCCTTATTGCCGCGAGTAGATCAATCAGTATTATTCAGTGCCTTGTCAGCATCACAATTTTTCTTGCTAATTTATAAATTTCACCGAATTTATTATTTTATGCTGCGTTCACACGTTTTTTTACCGCTGTATCTCAAACCAGCTTAGCCTAATTTATATCGTAAGTGCAAATATGTAAGGTACGTTTGCAATTACGGATGGCGTGATGGATGATTTTCAAAAAATTTTAGAATAAATCTTCAGAAAACACAATTCAAATCAACTCACTTTTCGAGCTTCCGATAAGTTTTAAATTCACACGCCTTCTGGCGGAGACGTATTGTAATCGCGAAAGACTTTCCAAAATGAGATATAAGAATCCGTATCTGGGAACCTATCCATCGTAAAGGCTTGCGGCAAAAAAACTAGACTAAAACGGCCAAGAGAAAAACCTTGAAAATACTTTCAAGTTTCTGAAATAGACCCTAGGGGGCCTAACTGCAATCTTGAATCTAGAAAAGTAATATTTCTGTGAATTCCGTTATATTAACCTAACAAAAAGACACCTGACCTCAAATGCGAGGATAATCTGAACATTTTTTGTTTGACAATATTTTCCGTATCTCGAAAAATGAAGTGGTGGGGGTATTAAGAAATTGGGCTAGTTGAAAAGAGCTATTGGCTACCATTGGCTCGTAAGCACGCCACTAATCGGGAAAAAACTCTCACATTGCATTACTGCGACATTCTGAAGGTGAATACATTCAAAATAAACAGTTCCATCGTTCGTAAAACGCAATTAGTAAGCACAAAAATTGCTCAAAGTATCGCGAATTTATTGACAATTGTTGACAATTTGCGGATTATTTATATATTGTTTAGATGCTTGTTTTGTTGCATTCCATGGCCTGTTTCTATTAATTGTCATTTTTTTATTAGCATTACTCACTTACCTGTTAGCAATACCGTTTATTGTTTTCAAAAAGGTTGATTTTATTCTGATAAAAAAAAATAATTCCTGAAAAATTAGTTTAAAAGAATAAAAACTTTAGGGATTTCCGATAAAATTTTCTTTGGGTTACAGTTTAGGTTAGGAACGAGATGTCGAGATGTGGTTGCTGCGAGCTTGTTAAGACGTCATTACGCTACTTTTTTATAAAAAAAATCATACCAATGAATTTGTGATTTTTCGGGAAAATTAACCATTTCAGTCGGAAGGTCGAAAAAAGACATCTAGCGGCCACATGTGAAACTAACAATATTTCAAATATCATAAAATTTGTATCTCAAGAATAGCTCTTTTCAACTAGTCCAATTTTGTTACGATCGGTTCAGCCGCTTCGGAGATACACGGTGTTTTTTACGGAAACTTTTGAATACCCCCACCACTTTAGTTGTAGAGATACAGCAAAAATTGTCAAACAAAAAATGTTCAGATCATCCTTAAATTTAAGGGTCATCTAGTTTTTTTGTTATATTGATATAGCGAAATTCACAGAAACATCACTTTTTCAGATTCAAGGTTGCAGTTAGGTCCTCTAGCGGCCATTTCAGAAACTTGAAAATATTTTCAAGGTCTTTTTCTTGGCCGTCTTAGGAATAACTGTATTTGCCGCAAGCCTCTACGATAGATAGGTACTTCCCACATCATAGATTTCCCCGTACATTAGCCCTTAAAACTTAGAAAATTATTTTCAGAAGATGACGTCTTCTGCTCCCGGCGTCGTGCCGATCCTGGTAAGTGTTCTGGTATGGAACTGCAGAGTCAACACGTTTGACGCTATTTTTCTGACTACTTCTAGTCATAGACAACAGTTTTCACTTAGTAAAACGTATTTTTTACTTACTCGTACTTTCCATCCTCTTTTCAGGATAGTTCTGTGTATACCCAACATTTTGTATATTGAACGAGTACGACTAATATGTTATCCTATAATTGTGTATTAATCTTCTAAGGGTTAGAGTTTGTGTACGGAATTAGTTAAATACTTCATAATTCGATAGAGAGTGATAGCTATGACGTACATAAGGTGATTATGTTTTTGAAATCCCAAATTGTCAAAATAACGTAAATGAAGTATTCAAACGTTTTATCGCGAATTCGACCGATATACAAAACATTTTAGTTTTATTTTCACGTTTTTTTTTTCTAAATTGTATGGGGCCACAGAAAATGCTGGAACAAGTGCCATATTGCCTTTAAGAAACGGCGCATCGCTTAGTGGTATTTTTCTAAGGGAATTTACATAGTTTTATATTATAAACTGGAATAGCATTGTAGAAGTGAATCCCGTTTTAATTAATAACGTCTTTAGCAGCTTGTAGGCATTGCTGTGGTCAATTTAACTTAGGCATATATTTGATGAAGGTTAGCAAAAAATATCTCATGTCCCCTGTTTCTCCTAGAAAATCGGATTGTTCCTTCACTAATCGCTTATAGTCTTATAGTGTCATCGCCAAGCTTGAAGTGTGGGGCCAATGGCAGCGTCAGGCATCGGCGCCTACTTATAAAACGATCGTATTTTTTGGCCATTGGGCATTCATGGTTCAAAAGAAATGAGATCAAGAGCCAACTACTTGGAAAAGACACTATACCGCACTACACTCGGTGAGACCTCAAGTCGTCAATTATTCCTGTTTAGGTACTCAAGCGTCTTAGATATAAATATGGATGTATCGTTAAGTCGATGCTTTTTTTTAGGTTTAATAGAGCTATATAAGGAGCATTCGACCAGCGACTGTAAAGCTCAATTTCGTTATTCTTGTGTGATTAATTGTGTGGTTATTAACGACAAATTTTTTCAAACTCTAAACCCAAAACTATCCAACCATACAACAAAATCGAACTCAACCAGATACCACAAAACAACAAAGAAAATTGTTCTGTGGAAAGGTCAGAACAAAATAACCATGAAAATACACACTAAAAGTCCTCAACTATACGGGATTGAGGGTGGTGACTCTGACAAATTTTCAAACATATTCCTTTGAACTTCCATTGATTGCTTAATTGTAAATTAAAGCTTTTAAAATCCCATCAAACTCTGTCAATGATGCAAGTCAACTTATCTGGTACGTTTTAGAAAATAATTTGGAAGAAGTATATATCCAAATTCTTACACAACAATCAAAATAATATTCATAGTTCCAAGGAAGACTACCTACCCTATCAATTCCATCAATTGAATCTGAAATACAGGCTGTTGGTAGTTATGAAACAATATTAAAATAGTTTAGTGAAATTAAAAGTTCGTCTGTGTTGGTTTGTGTTAGATTATTACCTTTGAAAGTCTGAAGAAGAAGGATAAATCAACTGCGTCTTTCAAAGTATCCTTCCCAGTGGTGAACGTGATGTGTATAATCGAGACATATAGCCAGACGGATGTGATGTTAGAAGATTCAGGTTCCATCGAATTAATTTCCCAGAAGAAGCCTCAACAAGTCAGCAGATCTAGGAGCTTCTCAGCGAAAAAGCATCATTGGACAACGTTAGAAAGCGAGTCAAACATTAACCATTTTTAGCATTACCATTCAAGGTTTATCAAGTAAAATTGATCTTGTTGAAGATTTTGCCCAAATGAATTGCGTTTAAGTGTTGATGATTAGCGAACACTGGTTGGAAAAAAATAATATTCTGGGATTCAAACTGATGTTTGACTACAGCGTGTGTGACACTTTAAGACATCTATTTAGCTCTTGCAGCGAATACCTTATCTGTTGAAAAAGTAACTGAATGTGCTGCAATATCATTAAACAAACAAACAAATTAGTTATTCTTCAATTGATTAAGTAATCACAAATGCTCCTGATATTGTAAAAGTAACAAACGTCGGTCCTGGGATCTCTGACCACCATGGCCAATGACGGAATGTGTCACTTGTTTCAATGCTTCTGTTTGTAAGCTTCCAAAATCTACATATAGTAATATTAACCATCACTTAATGAATAAATTTAGGATGTTGCTGATTGTTATTGTTTAGGAAACAAATTTGTCGGATGACATAGACGAATGCTCTGAAAACTTTTTACGAGATTTCTGGTTGTATTTCCAAGTTGCTTTTGTCAGAAGAGCTAAATGCGCAAATGATAGAATTGAAAAATATGAACAGGCAGGTAGATGCATTCATGTCAAAATCTAACGTTAGTACAAATGTCTCAAGAGCAATGTTAACCGTAACATGGCAATGGAAAAAAGTATTACTATAGTAACATATGTCATTAACAACTCACACCAATAAAGACAAAATGTTACGGAACATAGTCAATTCGCACATAGGAAATAAGTGCAGAAATAGTAGAATTGTATTGTCTTGTGGGGGAAAGCTAAAGACGTCCATCCTGCTTTTCTCATCCAAAGAAGGATCAAGCGTTTAATTTTTGGAATTCACTATCAGTCATCTTGCAGGGAAATATTCAAACGTTAAAAAATTCTTATTGTGGCATCTATTTACTCGTATATGTTCAAACTGTTAGTCTATTTAGAAGACATTCCGATATGCATAATTACAATACTGGTAACAAAGACAATTTCATTAAAAATAAATTTCATTACGCGTAAGAAAAGAAGCAAAAAGTTTTATATAACATTGGGGTCAAAATGGCATTTTTTAGAAAAAAGCGACTTTAAAGTAAAATAAAATCTGAAAACGCCGCAATGCCAGACGCAAATTCCGACGGAACGCAGTGTAAAGATGGAGTTTGTTATTTTTGGCTCTTAGATATTATTTTATTATTTGATCATGTACTTGTAAAATGCAAACAATTAAAGAAAACGGACTTACCACTAACTGTCGAACTGCTTCACCTGGTGTGTGAAAGTTTATTGAACGTATTAAAAAAATCCACTCATAAATAGGGAACACAATTTTGATACATACACTGTTTTTATTTTTAAAACCCACACTGCACCTTTTTGTACTTAAAGAAGGTGTTCGAAATGTCATCCTCCACATTCCACACAAGCTTCATTACGACGAACCCAGTTTCTTCTTACCCTAGGTCCTCGAAGTTGTCCATTTATTATTTCAGCCGCATTAAATTTTTTTCGCGAAGTTGTGCTTCAGTTGTTATTGGACCATCCCATAACCATCTCTTTGTTCTCAATACCAAAAATCCATCGGATTGAAGTCAGGAGATCTTGCTGGCCATTTTCTAGGATCAGGAGCATTTTGACCAATCCAGCGATTTGGATAATGTTCATTCAAATACTGAATGACCCCTCTAAAAATGAATGGTGGTGCCCCGTCATGAAGAAACCACAAATTCTGTCTCCGTTGTGATGGCATGTTGTCAAATGTCTGTTCCAAAAGTTCCTGTGGGTTATCGGCTAGAAAGATAAGATATCCTGATCGTCAAGAATACCCGCACAAATATTTATTTTAAAACGTTGTTGGAAATGCCCTCCACGAATGGTATGAGGATTTTCTTGGGCCGACGTGTGAGTATTATGTAAATTTAATATCCCGTCTCGCGAAAAAGTACATTCGTCCGTCGCATGAATGTGTTTAAAAAAATGTTTTTGTGCAAAAACCACTGACAGAATGTTAGTCCGGGTTGATAGTCTTCTGGTAACAAGGCCTGCACTCGTTGTACATGGTAGGGATAAAGCAAATTTTCCCGTAGGATTCTATGGACTATGGTATGCGATAGTCCTACGCGGCGACCTGATTCCCGAGTGCTGATATCTGCATTGATTTCCACGATATATAAAATTTGTTCCTCGTGCTCTACAGGAACCTGTCTTTCACCAGTGTGAATATTCTTGAGCTGAACACTTCCTGTATCTCGAAGTATATGGTACACTTGCAGAAATATCCTTCTGCCTGGGTGTACCCGTTGGCGAAATCTGTTGCGATAAATTTGAGCTGCAAGATTTGAATTCTGACGAGCTTTACCGTAAACTAACAACATTGTAAATAAACATGACGACGTATGTGAACAACACGCCCGATGCTCTGTTCGACAAAACGATAAAGTAATTTATCTATGCAAAACGATAACTAACCACTGTTACCATTTGCGATCGATTACCGGTTCGATAAGAGTGATGAAAGACCGACGCGCTGTTGTCATGTGTGTTTTAAATATTTAATTCAATGAAACTTACTTACTTACTGACTACAAATTTTGACTTAACTTAGAAAAACTTAATGCCATTTATTTGTTAATTACCCAATTTAAAAACGTTTTATATCAGATTGTAAAAATTAGTTCGATTGTGGTGATTGTGGTCGATATAAAGCACTTAAAGTTGTAAACTATAAATCCGTTTATACAAAAGTCTACTCTGACTTTTGGACCATGGGTTACATGATCTTTTTGACTTTGCCCATTTCAATAATGACTACCATAACGTTTTTACACCCTGTACAACGATTCACCATTGCTTGCTGGATGTATGCTTGCTAACCTGCTTCCAGCCGAGGCGAGGTTATGTTACTTCGTAGAAGAGCTTTGAAAGAATGGTAAAAAACATTTTTAGTGTTGTCCCTTAAGTTTGTTTTTGATGTTTGTTCATTGTACTAGTTTTTATTTATTTTTCTTATGACGCATTCCATGCCATCGCTTAATGATTCGTTGAATAAAGAAATATTATTAGTATTTAGTTTTTTTATCACTTGATTAGTAATACAACGCTTATACTTATATACTATTGTAACCGCAGCTTGTTCAACGCAACGTTTTTTCTTTAATTGATAAATCGAAGTGACCTCGCAAAGCTGATGTCGCCCACGTCCATACACGGTACAGCCCCACCACTGTGTGGTGGTGTGGGGTGACCAGCAAGATCACCGACGCTTATGACAGGATCTGGGTCTGATACGGTAGACTGAGTAAGAATTTTCTTAAAAAGAAAAGCAATTCAGCAGGCGGTCAGCGCAATTAAAACTTATCCAAGACCGTGGTGCATTAGCAAGCGTAGGTTCTGTGCGGTCGGCGGTCGATCACCAGTACCGAACACGCCGTATCGCAGTAGTTGCAGTATCCTGCAGAGTCGCAAGCTGCAGCAGGCTGTCCAAGGGCAGTAACCGCGGCAGGAGGCAGGGCAAAGTGGAGAAATGTGTTTAATCAGGAACAGCGCGGCGAGACCGCTATTATTGCCATGCTGACGGGGTCACAGCGGGAACAACGAGACTAAATTACGGCACAGGATTGCCAATGAGCATATGCAAGAAAAAGTTCCACCGGCGATATATTTAGGTACCATATATACGTTTTATAACAGCAATCAGTAACGGCAACACACTTGACAGTGGCAAGGCGTTCAGAAAGAAGAAACTACGACTTGGGATTCCGATAAGAATCGCACACACATTCCACTATACCCTATTCGTAGTTCATTTATGCCCCGGCACAACAAAGATGCACCGCGGCAAAGCGGTTACCGCCTAAGCATTTCAATAGCTATTGGTCATTCAGCCATGAAACAACGAACAGGTGCAGGATTTGACAGGATAGAACTCAGGTTCAGGATATCGCCGGCAGTTGCTGTTCATATTCGATGCATACATAGCGTGTGCTTATACGTTAGCATGTCGTCTACGGATACAGCAGATGAAACTGAGGATATTTCTCCCAATGCTTCCTTCAGCCATGCTTCAGATGTCTGCTCCCCGAAAACGTGTCAAGAAGCGACATTTGAATATTCAGGCAAAAGAAATTGGCCTAAATGCTTATAAGAGCGAAATTTAGAGCATCCTGAAATGAAAATTCATGATACTGGAAGACGTGTAGAATAACTAAAAAATATCTCCACCACACAAAGGCTGCATTACACGAAGCTGTTGTATACAGTTGATAGCTTTGATCGGAATGCCATCAGACACAAAGTCCATCAATTTTCTTAAAGGCAGGAACTTCCCACCATAGACAGAAAGTATTACAGGAGGTTAATAGTAATGAAGACTTACCTACTTTCAAAAGGACCACATTCTATAGTTTACTCGAAGAATTCCATTCATTCAATCCAACGTTATGATAGTCATTATTCAAATGGGTGATAAATGGGGTTAAAAGAAGCAAAAAGTTTCATATAACATGGGGGTCAAAACGGCATTTTTTTAGAGAAAAGCGACTTTAAAGTAAAATACAATCTGACAACGCCGCAATGTCCGACGCAAATTATGACGGAACGCAGTGTAAATAAAGATGGAGTTTGTTATTTTTGGCTCTTAGGTATTATTTCATTATTTGATAGTGTAATCGTAAAATGCAAACAATTTAAAAAATGGACTTACCACTAACTGTCTCAGCGCTTCACCTGGTGTGTGAGAGTTTATTGGACGTATTAAAAAAATCCACTTATAAATAGGGAACACAATTTTGATACATACCTTGTTTTGCTTTTTAGAACCCACACTGCACTTTTTTTGTATTTAAAGAAGGTGTTCAAAATGTCGTCCTCTACTTTCCACACAAGCTTCATTACGGCGAACCCAGTTTCTTCTTACTCTAGGTCCTCAAAGATGTCCATTTATTATTTCAGCCGTATTAAAATTTTTTTCGACGTACGCGAACAAATACAAAACAACATACTAAGTTAGTATTACTAACCATTGTTAGTTATTGCAGGTTCAATAAGAGTGATGATGACCGACGCGCTGTTGTCATGTGTGTTTTAGATATTCAATTTTGGCGTAACTTAGAAAAACCTAATGCCATTTATTTGCTAATTACCCAATTTAAAAACGTTTTAGATTGGATTATAAAAATTAGTAAGATTGTGTTGATTGTGGTCGATATCAAGCACTCAAATGTGTAAACTATAAAGCCATTTAGACAAAAATCTATTGACTATATGGAGAAGAAATTACTTAAAATCAATAAAGAAATTCCGCGACCAAGGCTGGAAGATCTATTACTTGAATGAAACTTGGATAAATGCAGGACATACAAAACCTAAAGTATGGGCTGACCCTACAATTGAATCTGCAAGGCAAGCCTTCTTAGATGGACTAACCACTGGCCTAAAGAATCCGTCAGGTACGTGTACCTAAACAATTCGTCATTTGTGTTGCAAAAATGGTGCCAAGTAGACTGAGCCTATGAGCCTGTAACGGTTTCACCGTCCGATCGTATTTATTAAATCACTTCTCGATTATCATTTCATTAATCCCATCTCTAGCTTTTTCCTCATCTGTGATCTTACTCGCACTTCCTTTTCACTTGAGCCGCCGATCTAGCAAGAGCTAAGAATTTTGTTCTCTGTAGCATGAGGTCATATAGCACCATGTGCTAGAATTTTGTAGAATGTGTGTCCGAATAGGACAAAATGATTGTGGCCACCCCCTTTCCCTTTCCCTTTGTCTTTGACTTTTGCCTTTGTCTTTGACTTTGCTTCTGCCTTTGTCTTTTACTTTGCATTGCTTGGCCTATCACTTCACCCATGCATGTGCCTTGGCAGCGCCATCACCTTTAAGTTCAACTTCGCCTACAACTGGTTTTGAAGCCACTAAATGTGAGGTCACCCCTCATAACTGGGACCTCCACTTCAAGCACCTGGCCATCCTCGCTTCAGTCCAGTCAAAAATGGACCAGCGAAAGATAAGTGATAGTTTTATAGCAGCGCCAAAGATTTAAAACTTATTTTGTTCTTTAAAATTTCTATTTCAAATGTAATGAAAATGCTTTTTTGTTAAATAAAATCTGTTAAATTTTTGTGTTCTGTTTGTTCTTCTATCCTCTAGCCATGCCATGGTCGACACACAGCTACACGCCTGTAGATGTCTTCATGCCACCGACTGAGCTACCGGAAGCTAATGGTAACCCCCTTTCTGTGATTGTGCAGAAAAGTTGGAATCTTCATTGCATTCCATCTTTTCTGGGCCTTTGCGGAAAGGAAGCGTTACAAGCCCACGCTGAAAACTTAGCTGCACTAAACTTAGCTATATCTGGTAGTTTTGGAACCAACACCTTTCAGATACACTGTTTGTATTATTATTTGTTTTCTTGAATATAATATGAAATAATTATTTTCAGGAAAAGGAAAACGGTTGTGATCTGTCACATTGACAGTGAAGATGGCTTTGTGCCCACTGCCCTATGGGCATTTGAGTCAAAGAAAACGACCGACTACCATCAAGAAATAGACGGGAGCTCATTTGAACGATAGTCTGAAGAAACGCTCTCAAAGATTGACGACAATGCCGACATTGTACTTGATCATGCTGCATACCATACTAGAAAACTAGAAAAAATTCCCACAATGTACACAAGAAGGGCAGAAATCCAATAATGGCTCCTATCAAAAGACATTAGTTCCAATGAAAATATGGTCAAAGCAGAACTTATGCATCTAGTAAGGCAGCACAAATATAAATGTAATCTTCATGTTATTGACGAAATGGCTAAAAACCAATAAAAGACCGTTTTATTACTACCCCGTTATCACTGCGAATTAGATCCCATTGAAATGATTCATGAAAATAAAAAAAAACTATGTGGCCTCAAACAATAAATAGAGCATTCAAATTTTCTGACGTGAAAAATTTGTTTTATGAGCCTGTCAATGGCAAACCATTGGAAAGATTGCATCCGACACGATGTGGGATCTGGACAATATGTTCGATATTCAAATTGAACCTGTAATAATTAATACTAACCATTCGGGCGATGATTCAAGTACTTCCAGCGAATAGAGAATTGTAAAAAGAATGTGAGCTTCTTTCTATAAAAATAATCATTTATTTTGTCAGATTATTCCAAGACCATTGAGTAAAATACGGACCTGTACAATCTCGCTTTTGGTCATGTTGTGCTTTGTCTGTGCGTAAATGGACTACGAATGGGGTATAGCAACGTAGATCCGCGATATCTCAAATTAAGATGGATTCACAGCAGTAATAATTCAAATTCATCGCGACTGCTACAGACCTTGAGCACTTCACAACATGGCTGCAATGTAACTTCAACGCGACTGCAACGTTATTTTTGTTTTACTTCAAGTTAACTGGAATTTAAATTTTGGTAATGAATAATGAAATCAGAGGCAGATAGGGCAAATTGGAGAAATGCTTTTCATCGGGAACGGGGCAGTGAGACCGCCCTTGTTGTGATACTGACAGAGGCAAGAGGGAAAGAATTGATCCACCAACAAGTCACTACATTTTTGTAGAATTACAAGATGCAGCAGCCTATCCAGGAGATTAACCGTGGCAGGACGGCAGAGTATAGAGGATAAATGTGTTTAATCAGGAACAGACCGGCGAGGCATTTTCTATGCTGATGAAGACGCATGAGGTGCAATATGACTATGGTCATTATAATTACGATTTAGTATTGCTGTTTATGGATTTTCACTAGGCAGCAGCGGTGGCCGCAGTAGTAGATGCTTCAGTCTCCTGATCAGTCGCCGTGCGCTGTGCGGGTTCGAATCCCGTCCCAGGATGTGATTGTCCGTAGGTGGTAGACGGTCTTTGAATGTCGACGCGGAGGTATCACCCGGCGGATCTCGTAGGCGGAGCCAGAATGTGTGCATGTTGCATGCACACGTGTTCCGTCGCCAGAGTCCGTGTGGCGTTCTCCCTTTCCCAGGTATCCCCTATAGCCCCACGGTACCCAATGGGTGTTTAGGCCTTAGGCCTTCGTGGTAGTTGGAGTATAAAAAAAACAATTCGTTACCTTTTATTCGCTCTAAGATATCTTCCTTTTTTCATTTTTTTTTTATTTTCATGTGTATCTCGCATGTAATTGGTTTTAGCTGTTGCCAAAGCTCAGTGGTATGGTCGGTAAATTCAATTGGTGACATTATCTCCATTGAAAAATTTTAAAACAGATAGCTTTCAAAATTTGTCGGAGTCAGAATGCTTCAGAATTAATGAGTACGTTGAACATAGACTTCTTGAAACCCCACAGAGAAATTTTTAATCTATGTTTTCTCCTTAAAATGATTAATGATGTCATGTTAATAAAAACAGAACTGTTTCCTACTCCACATCCTTCTACAAGGCATGGTGATCTAGAAAAGCCGCTGTAAGCTACAATGTAGATATTTTTAGAGGCAATATTAGGCACATCAATCTTTAGTTCTTCTCTAGTTTGATAATTTATATAAAGCTAATGTATTGTCACATAAACGTTATGTTTCTTATATGTAATGGGAAACAATAAATAAATACATTTTTATATACATATGAAAGATGCCTCACTCATCTCGCGACTTATCCAATACATATTGTAGTTTGAAAAGCCACTCTGTAATTTAAAATACAACGATCTGACGACGTCTGTTATGTAAACCGATGTATTTCATAGTTTTTGGCGGCTTACAATGAAATTTCAAGTATTAATTGCACAAATGGAACATACACAATGCGCGGTCATTTGCTTGTGTATGCTCGCAGACTTATGCTTCTTGGTTTTGTATCACCGACTGGAACATCTTCTCGTCACCGTCTTCCACATCTATGCTTGTCATTATCTGCGCTGTCCGTACCACAACTTGCTTGTCATGGTCATGCGATTCAAGTTGACCTTTTGTTGTTTTTTGATATGAAGCATAGGAATGCAGTCACCTTGACGACAGTCTTGTTGAAATTATAGGAGAATTTTCAGACTGACGTAAAGCGAAAATATGATAATTGTTAAAAAAAGTGTGTCAGAACTGCTGTAGAAAGGCATAGACCAGCTGCTTTGGTAGGTAACTTTTCCAAAGCCTTGGAGTACTTATTGTACGGTTCTATATGTTAGTGTCAGTAATAGTAGATCACCTTTTTAACACTATTTTGTGAACGGGAGATCCACGGCTAACCTAATTTGTTTTTCCCAATTTATTTCTGAATCCCGGGATGCTGAAGTGTAAACGGATGTCATTTAAACAGGTATTATTAAAACATTCGATAGGATTGTCCATAATCTGCTACTAGCAAAACTGGATGGAATGGGCTTTTCAGATGATTTAGTAAACCTTTTGAAACCCTATCTGCCCGACCGTAAGTTGTTATTGGAATTCGAGGGATCCGAATCTCAAAATCTTTCTCCAACATTAGGTGTTCCACAGGGATCATCGTTAGGACCACATCTTTCATTATATTTATCAACAACATTGCTGATGTCTGCTATATGCAGATGATCTGAAAATTTATATTCAAGTTGGCAACAGAACTGATTGCGATCGTCTCCAAAATAATCTTAACTAGATAATAATTTGGTGTGTTGATAATAACCTATCCATGAATGCATCCAATAATAACACTGAGAGAGAATTTGAATATCTTGGAATCATCTTTGACACAACTTTCAGCTTCAACTGGCATATAAATAATCTTCTAAATTCTGTAAATAAAAGTCTGGTTTTTGTGGTCGTCTGTCCGCTCAATGAATGTGCGGTTGCAAAACCGGGTACGAGCTGAGTTAAAGATCGGCTTGCGCAGTGTACAGAGAAATAAATTAGCATTCGCACATGATACCGGCCAATCTGTTTAATTATTTTATATGACGCTGTGACATAACCGCCGAAAACGATATATAAATATATAAATTATATAATTTAAATCATTGGATCCCTCTATTGGTATTAATCATGTGGAATTATTTGAATTCCATCAACATACAGATTGCCTTAACGTTGTTCAAGTTCTTGATAATATTTTGCTCCAGAATTCCGAATGTGCATCGCTCCACTCAAAACACCAGCCCCTCAAAATACAGGTATCACTGTACGCAGAACAATGTAGCATCGATGTAGTATAACAGTAATGCATTAGTGCATAGTACACTGGGCACATTAAACAATTTCATTTTATGTGCGTTTCAGAGTACTTCACACCGCTATAAAATTAATGCATATATACAAATAAATGAAATAACCCAAAATGTAATTCCCTACAAATTTAGCATAACACGGGAAATATTGTTAATATAATATGATGAAGCGCTGTTCTATGTTGCGGTTAGATATTCGTATGATTGTGTTATATACATTTCAATGAACTAGATTTGGAATGCTTTTGGGAAGAGCTGATTCTGCTGTCGACAGATACCGGCCGCTATATTAGAATTTTTTACATTTAAATGGACTTGACTACGAACTTGTTACTGGAAATGAAGAGGTATGGTGAAACCTAAACACAAAATGCATATTTTATTGATGGTGATAATAATAATAAATAGGCAGAGGTGAATCATAGCAGATGTTCAAAATGTTGTCAGCCATTTTGTAGGCCAAGCCTGACTCTTATCTGTACATTGTTGACTACTCGATTTACTCGACTAGAAGAAGAACATTTTTTTTTTATTAAACTCTCTTGCCGTCTTCAAGTCTAGGTCTGGTCCGGTATACGAAACAAATGTAAATCTGATAACCTAGCAACTTCTGTTTTTCTGGAATCGCAAATGTCGATGTGTGACATATTATACATCTTTCAAATCAAAATTAAAAACTCTACTCATCTGCGCAAAAATCCAATATCGCGCCCATAAAAAAAAATAAAGTTGATGCTGGAGGACAAGGGACGTCATATTGAAATTTTAAATAAGCCATCTTGTAGAGGAGGAAAAGTGGCAATCTAGTGTGCAATTTTTTTTGAAATCCCACTACAAATAAAGTCAGGAAAAAAATTGAAAAGATTTTGTTTCGATTTTTTCTCTCTCCGGAAGGACTCGATTACTTAAATACGCAACGTTGCCCCTATTTATGCGACCGTATCACAGTTTCCGGGATCCCAATAGTGAAGGTCGAATTTGAAACACCGTGTATGCGGTGTACAAAAAAAAAACACTTTTCATCACAGTATTACAAAAAAAAGAAAGTTGCGTATCATCTGCATACCTTGTGGTACTCCGTTTAAACAAATTCGGTCATTCGCCCCAAACCTCAAGTTGGAAACTGTTTTAACGCAGAGTGTGTAATGGATATATTTTTTTTCTCCAATCCAACCTTCTTGAATGTTCATCGGCAATAGTGCAGTAGATTCACTCTCAGTGGCGAAACTGGAAAGAAGAAGATAATAATCAATAGACAAAATTAAGAAAGGAATTTGGTTGAAAAGGTGGACAGATGACTCTATAAAGAATGTAAAAGGTGGAAATTTGTAACTGGTGATGATGGCCCGAGTTGTCATATCATGTTGTTCTTTAAAACTTTTTGCCAAAATGTTCAAATGTACTCGAAGTTCTAAAATGACCGAAGGTACAGTCAGAACAAGAAATGATGAATTCAAATATTATCCTTCCACTATGAAAACAAAGTTTGAGCGATTTTTATTTTTTGTCTCTGGTATAATAGCAAGCTTGTGTCAGAGAGACAGACAGGCAGACCGATAGACAGATGAAAATGGCATGGATATTCGGTTGTAGGTCATCCATCCAAAAAGGCACATTATCCCATTTAGAAACACTTCCTCGCTCAGTGGGGTAGGAAGTAAAAAACATATTTCATTGAATAATGGCATATTATGCTTATGGCAAATCAGAAAAATAATCGATAAGGCTGTTCTATTGTTTTGAAATTTCATAACCAAACATATTTTAAATCTAAATGAACTAAATTCGAACTAGTTAAATGGGTTCACCTACACTAATTTAACAAATCTAACTGATACAATTAAGCGATTTTATTCGTAGCAGATGAACTCATTTTAGTAGTTCATGGATTTTAAATCAATCTTATATAGATACATATTCAAGAAAACAGTTTATTGCCTCTGATTTCATTATTACGTTTTGATTCAAGGAAACTGGTTTTAGAAATGATAGTTTACTAAAACTAAATGTTTTGGATAGCTGTTGCTCTCTTAATTAATTTTTTTCATTACTTCACTTAGTTATATTTAACTATTTTCGCAGTATTCCTGATACAACATTGTTTTGTTCCAGGAGCAATTGAGCTGACGAACCGCCACTGGTGGGCCATTACGACAGTACTCTTGGTTGTAGCTGCAGCTGGAGTCGGTGTACCCTTAGCCTTAAAAATCAGTTCAAGTGCCTCCTTCGAAGAACGCGTCGAGTTCGCCACTAGGTAAATACCACAATATATTATCGTTGACACTGGACCAGATCAGCTAGACCAGAGTTCCACAAAGTTTTTTGTGTCGTAGACCCCTTGCCATGTTTTTCCGTTTGGGTAGACCCCCTACTTACCTGATATTGATTTCCTGTGAATTTCTAACTGTAGTGAAGTTTAGTGTTAAAAACTTAAAGTAAAAACACATGTTAATTTATACATTTATAAATTGAATTTAAATTAAAACTACTCAAAATAGATTTTGTATCTGTTATGTAAAATATACCTAATATTAAATAAACAGGTGTCTGACCCGCATTGGGAATAAGTGCCCGCATTGAAAAAAAATAAGAGGGATAAAATAAAAAAAAAAGTGAAAAATAATAAAAAAAAGTTTTCTACTTAAAATAGTACAATAAGCGAGTTCCTTTATTAATTATAACATAAACGTATGTTCTACAATAATTTCCCTGTTAGTTTGATTAAATTCCGATTCTTATACGTTTAAGTTATCCAAAAATAGGCAAAAAATTAACGAATTTTGGTGTGTACCTATCCTTGAATTTTCAGAGTAATTTTAATAAGCAAAATATTTTCTATAAAGGGGGGTTCTTTAAAAAAATCAAGCGCTGACCACTAGGTATGACGATGGAAAGAAAATTAAAAATTTCCTCGCTATATTCCATAATACGGATAAGTAACGGGTATGTTGTTTTGCAGCCAGAATTGCTGATATCCGTTTTTAAACTGAACCTTAAGTTCTTCGTTTGTACTTAGTTCAGTCAGTTCCTCTTGTATTATGACATTCGCTCCTTCTATGTCACCATATGGATTGATTATCCACGGTGGTATTACCGTAGTCAAAATATCCTCAAACCTAGATTCAAAATCTGAATAGAGGGCATTTAAATGTTAAACGGAAGTTGAAACGTCGTCTTCCTGGCAGCTTGTCTGTGACAAATTGGGGAACTGAGAAAATTCACCCCGTCCAATATGTTGCTTCATTAGTTTAACTCTGGCAAGACACGCTGACAAGATGGACTTTGTTTTAATCAAATTTAAACTGTCGCCTTGTGATTGCAAATTAACCATATTAAATTTTGTAAACAAATCTGTTAAATAGGCGATGTCTGTTTTCCTCTTCATTAAATTTTCTTTTAAAATTTTATCTTTAGTATTCAGAAATTCTAAAATAGTCTCAAAAAGTGCAAAAAATCTTGTCAAACATAAGCCTTTCGACAGCCAGCGTACTTCAGTGTGAAGGAGTAATTGATGAAAGTGTTCGTCATTTTCTTCATACAACTGCGCAAATAACCGCGTATTCAACGCGTTGCTTCGGATTCGGTTTACTGCATCAATGACTAAATGAAGTGGTTCATGCAACCTAACACTCAAATTTTTAGCAACTAAATGTTGTCAGGGGTGTTAACAATACATTGCGTCATCCATTTCGTTTTAAATAGCTTATAAATCCACGATAACGTCCAACCATGGCAGGTGCTCCATCTGTAGCTACTGATATTATATTTGATAAAGGAATTGCTTTTTCAATGAAGTAATCCTTCAAAACATGAAATATTGATTCACCTTTAGTGTCGGTTATCAAAGTTCTTACGAAGAGCAGTTCTTCGTCGATTTCTTGATTCATAATAAAACGAACATATGCCAATAATAATGCTGCATTATCAGGTAAAGTTGACTCGTCCAGTTGTATGGAGAAATGGGTCGTTTGCAAATAATTACATAAGAAGCTTTCAATATCAGAACTCATTTCATCAATACGTCTTTCAACAGTATTGTTGCTTAAGGGAATTCTTTTAATGATATCAAATGTAGGTTTGCGTAAAACAGTTTTTAAAACCTCTTCAACGGCTGGAAAAATTAACTTCTCTCCGATAGTATACGGTTTTCCGGATTTTGCTATAAGTAACGAGATATTGTAAGACGCCCGCAAACCATCATCATTTCTTTGTGACGTCGAAGCGAACATTCTGTCCAGTGTAGGTCTCTTCTGAAATTTATCTTTGAGTGTTTGAAAGTATTTCAAACCTTTTTCTGTTTTATCAGGGTGGCATCTTCTCAGATGATCTTGCAGTTTAGATGGTTTCATAGCGTCATTGCCCAAAACTTTGTTGCATAAAAGGCACATAGGCGATTGTCTGTCCGGCAATGATGGAATGAAGCCAAATTTCAAATAATCAACACTGTACTGTCTACATTTATTTTTAGATTCGGACATGGCATCAGTCACCTGTGGGTAGAATTAAATTATTTAAATAAGACAGAAAATCCAGCAGTTGTATACTAAAAATATTTTTTGATTTTTCCGAAAACATTCCATAATTAGAACATCTTCTTGCAACAATTAGCTCAAATTACGGAGATTGCACTGTAATTATATTACCGAATGCTAAAACTTTCAAAAAGAAATTGCATGATTGAATATTTAACTAAATAACTAAAGTCATGATTGGCGTAATTTATCTATCTTTGCTAACTACGAGTACAAAACTAAAATTTAATAAAGAATAATGTACTTACTTTTCTCCAGCACTCTCAAACAAAATAACACTGACCCAGTAGATGATCTTGAATCAGTAAAATCGCATATCAATTGAAGAAAATAATATAGACATGATTACAAAATCAACAATAGTAATTAAATCATGAATTTTATTCAAAAATCAAACATTTCTTTAAATTTTGACTGAATTATATGTAATTTCTTAATATTCAATAAGCTGATGATGTGTCAATGACAAGATGTCATCTCATACTTTGACAGTATTTTGTTTTCAACATTTCATAGCTATTGGTTGCTAAAATTTGTTGATTGGAACTTGAAGCTCATTCGCTGTATTTAACGGCTGTAACCCTATAGGTGGAGATTAAGGGACTGCTGTTGGTGAAATTGGCCCTTAATGCTCCTCATAGCAACATCGGGCTTTTGCCTGCACGACTGCTTCGGTATAAAAATAAATATGATCCCGTTCAAGTTTCCTGCACATTTCACGTCTAGTGAACATGTCTGTATCATTATGCTACTTTTTTTTATTGCTCCCTATTCAGGACGTCTGTTCGAGTAACAACGTCATTATTGAAATACAGTTTGCTATTCAGGAGGAAAGGATACCTCCTACAACGAGACATGCCAAGAAAATGCACTATATGGGCTTACAATACGAAGAGCTGAAGCATTTCTGATTTAACGAAGCTCAACGGCTATATCGACTGAATAACTGGATATACAAGGTGACAATATTTAGAAATTGGACAGGAGAAAGGTCTATAAGTGGGATGTTTGGCTCTGGGAATGACACATTTCAAGGTCAACACATCTACGAAATTTGTGCAAATAAATATCTTAGAATATGTGTATTTTTACATGCGTTTATTTAACTTGACCTATCTGCTAGTGTAGCATAGATCTTGGAACTGAATTTTGAACCAGTTATCCTTAACCAATTGAGCTGAAATTTTGTATACACATTTTCCGCCATTTTCAATACAATATGGCGGATGCTATGAAATGGCGATTTATCATTTCCATACTAACCCCTATGGTAAGGGTGTCAAATTGATGGACTTGATGAGAAATGTGGTGACGTCATTATAAGCCCAATATGGTGCCCGCCAAAAAATGGCGTTTTAAGCTTTTCATAGATATGGGGATAAAATGGAACGGCTTGATGAGAGAAACGCAATAAGCACGGTGAGCTCATTCTAAGTCCAATATGGCGACCGCATTAAGGTGACGTTCATAATTACCACAGTCATTGATATAGGTATCAAATTGGTCTTGATGAGACAAGCACAAGCAACGTGACGTCATCCTAAATTCAGTATGTTGACTGCCCCAAGCTATCGTTTGTAATCACCATAATCACCCTTATGCATAGATATCAAATTAAAGCGCCTGATGAGAAAAATACAAGAAGCAATGCGAGGATATCCTAAATCCAATATGGTGGCTGCAGCAAATTGGCGATTTATGATTTCCATAGTCACCCCGACAACACAGGTATCAAATCAAAGGGCTTGATAAGAGGAACAAAAAAAAACAAACAATATCCAATATGGTAGCTGCCCCTTAATGACGAGTTAAACTTTCCATGGTCACCGCTATAATATGGGCATCAAGTGAGAGAGCTTAATCAGAGAAACATAAAATGAGCAAAAGCTCATACAAAATTCCGTATGACGATCGTCACAAAATATCGATCTCGTATAATTATCTGTATCAAACGAAATTTTGTAAATCAAATAAAGTAATAACTTTTATGGAGACATACTGAGTGTCAAATAAAGGTTAACACCTACGCAGTGTTATTAGAATGCAGAATTTGTCACTCGTACATACCGATTTATCTTGCCATGAGGAACAAGTGATAAGATGGTCAGGTTTCTCTGTTAAGTTTTTGTGGTGACTGCGTGTATTGTTTGGTGATAAAGAAGAGGTCGCAGGCTCCACGGACTTTAGTAGCTTTTACTCAAGAAGTTGCAGTAGCCTGGAATGAGGTACCCCAACAGGATATCGACCACCATATCAGCACGACGCCCAGGCGTGTCAATGAGTGTATAAGGAATCGTAGGTCCTCAACACATTATTGAACCAGCTTCTGCAGTCAGTTGATGAATCAGGCTGAAAATTTAATTATTTCACTAGTAAGGGACACTGAACATACGAGTACAAGGTTTGTCCGGAAAGTAATAGGACTCATTTTCTTCCGCCATGACTGGATTCGGTAGAGGGCGTTCCTAGCTAACGAATGAGCGGTTGATCAGTTGTCTCTGAGCACTTGGAGAGCCGGTACAGGCATTTTCGCGCGACGTATTTCTGTGAGTGGTGCAAGCCGAAAATGCAGCGTTCGTTAGAGCATAGGTACGCGATTAAATTCTGTGTGAAACTCGGTAAATCTGCGACAGAGACGTTTGATATGATCAAGTAGGCTTACCCAGGTGTTGCTTTAGCAAGAAGTGGTGTGTTTCGGTGGCACCGGGCCTTTTTGGAGGGCCAGAAAGAGGTCGCTGATGAAGACCGTTCTGGAAGGCCTTCGACTTCGACAAACACCGATAATGTGACTCGTGTGCGCAAAGTTTTGAACTCAGACCATCGACTACGTATTCGCTTAATTGCCCAAATGTTAAATTTATCAAAATCTGTGGTTCATGATATTGTGACACAGCATTTGAACATGCGCAAGGTGTGCGCGGAGATGGTCCCAAAAGTACTCACTGACGACCAGAAATTGCTGCGAGTGGAAGTGTGCCAAGAAAATTCGAACATGTGTGAAAGTGACCCCCAACTTTTGAATAACGTAATCACAGCTGACGAGTCGTGGATCTTTGAGTATAATCCCGAGACAAAGAGGCAATCTTCCGAGTGGCAAACGACGGCGTCTCCTCGCCGAAAAAAAGGCAGAATGAGCAAATCCAAAGTGAAAACGATGCTCATTGTCTTTTTTGACGTCAACGCCAAGTTTTACGTGTAAGTGCTCAGGAGACTCAAACGAAGGGTCAGTCGGGTCCGACAAGACATCGCAGCCGACTGGATGTTGCACCACGACAACGCCCCGGCTCACACCGCCTTTCTTGTGAACAGCTACCTGACCAAGGCCAGCATCCCAACACTTCCGCAGCCGCCCTACAGCCCAGATGTGGTCCCCCTGGACTTTTTTTTGTTTCCTCGCCTGAAAAGGCCGATGAAAGGCAAGCATTTTGAGACGACAGAGGGGATCCAAGCAGCATGCACCGCGGCTCTGAAGGCTATTCCGGAGAATGCCTTCCGTGACGCCTTCAATGCTTGGAAATCGCGCTGGCAGCGCTGCATCGACGCAGAAGGAGCCTATTTTGAAAGTTTTTAAAGAATTGTAACGATTGGCTCAATAACTTTTTTAAATCGTCTCAGTCCTATTACTTTCCGGACAAACCCTGTATATGCCAAAAATTATTAAAATCGAATAAACATACGTAGGTGTTTACCTGTTTTTGTGACTCGCAATAAAATGTATTGAAATTATATAGCAACTACCAAACCAGTTATTTGACATCATAAATACTAAAAAGTAAAAAATGAAGAAAATAAGAAAGATGTTACTAGAAACAAAGGTGGTAATGACACGAAACAAGAATTCAAAAATAATGTTTTCCAATTGGAGATATTCAAACGATAATGATGCTCCTTTATCTCAAGTTTTCAAGCAAAAGCGTGTTACGTTTTGGGACCAGGATGCCACAAGAGTGTAACATGCTTTGATTTGAAAATGTACAACGGAGGAGCTTCATTCGTTTGAATATTCCCAATCGGTTTTTCTTTAATTTGAATTAGTTTGTTTATCAGCTAGTTAAGAGCTTATTTTTAAAAATGTACATATTGGTATATATTTTCGTAATTTTTCGTGTTTACAATACCTCTCCAGTGCCGCGGGCAGTAAAAGTAGATCAATCATTATAAACATCTATGTTACGTCGTTCAGAGCCATAAGAGAAAAAAGAAAATATAACGTGTAACTAATATGGGAACGCACATTTTTTGTAAATACTATCTTCAAGATTTTGCCGCCTCAGTGAGTATTTTCCTACTTCATTTCATAAAAATGTTGGGGATCACTCATCCAAAAATTCTTGAAGGTGTCCATGATGATAGTCAAATAGTCGGTAACACCAAGATTACTGATCACTGTCGCATATGACCAGACGACTTCTCTGCTCAAATGACGTTTGCTACTGTTATTGCCAATCACATGGTGGAGATTCAACCTACTTCGAGAAAGACAATTTTGTTATACAATGTGTTTCCAAAACGTCCAGTAGCGTGAACTGTAATAAGTAACCCTGTGGATATCAAACAGAAGCAGATAATCGCTGGTTTGTATACATTATCTATAGTCATTAATTATTAAATACCAGCATATTCGTTATATAAAATATTCACGTAATATGCCACTAACGTTGTGGCCGTTAATATCTATAATTCGTGCTCATAGTAACTTTTTTGCCCATACACTCCAATTGTGCAGTAATGAGTTGAATTATCAAATAGCGCTTCAAAGTAATTAGTATTAGTATCACAATCCGGTAACAGTTGGTCTTTTAACCACTGTTTGATTAATTCATATTGACGTTTACCAAAAACGATGACTATGACACAATATTTGATCTTCACTGAAATAGTAGATCTAATGATAATTGAATTGGAATCAAAGGTTAGATGTAAACTGTATTCAAACCACATTCTCCATTTTTTTATATACTGCATATGTTACGCCCAAAGCCCAAAAGACAGTGCGCAACGCGTCGCAGAAAACCTAAAAAACGTCAGAAAACCCAGGAAATGTCATCTTGCTGACATTTAAGCAACATGTACAGCTACAAAACGAGTTCACAACAAGTGTAGCTAGTGCTGCATGTCCGTGCCGATATTACGTATTTTGGGAAGTGACCTTATATCGATTTTTTTGACATTTTATTGTTTTTTTTTGTCACATTATGTAGGTTTTTCTACAAGATGCTAACTTAGCATTAGCTGATATTGATTTGAGATCGTCGATATGCAAATTTGCTGATTTTCAAAAATGAGAGAGATAAGAAATAATAATATTCACTGTACACTGTCGAATTACAAGTCATATACATGCTAACAGTAATTACATACAACGCGGGCGCGGTGGTGATTTCCCGAAATTCTCAAAGTTTTTGAAAACACAAAAAATCGTAATTTATAAATATCACTGATTTTATACACATGCAGACCAATACACATAATCATCTAAAACTACGGACCACTCAGCCTCATAAAACATATGCAAGCAACAATGCGTGTAGTTGAGTCATTCCTTCATAGATAGACGCTGACGACGATCCTAGTGAGCAAACGTAGAATGACTGTTTGCACCCTAAAAGCTACCTAGCAAGATGACATTATATAGGTTTTTTACATAATACCCGTGCTGTGCGGATAGTGAAATTCGTCAATTACCTGTCATGTTATACGACCTATGACTAAATCGCATTGTGGCAATGAAGAAAGACCATGACACATTCTGAGCACTAGTTGTTGTAACCATAATATATTAAGACAGACATATTGGAACTTGTCAACTCGTGAGAATGATCTGTTGATAAAAAGTGCAAGCGTCCCTCAAACATTATTTAATACAACTCAAAGTACCACAGTAAGATTTCCTGGAAGAAAGAACAGCAGTCAAAAAATAATTATTTTTCATGAAGAAAGTGCTTTCTGATACTAGTAATTAATTCAAGTACATTGCTGTTTGATCGTAACTAAGAAATGTTGATGTTCGTTTTATTTATTTTTTTTATTATAAGTAGTAGTTTATCAATAACTAATAGCTTGAGCTCCATAATTTATTACCTAATATGTTGATTTTTTCAAATACAGGGTGTTTCAGTTTATTGTTGCATAACTTTAAGATTCGATAGAACTTTTAAAATTAATGCATAAAGTCTATATAAACATGGGTCGAAAAATGCGTGGCTTCCGAAATACAGGGTGTTTAAATTTACTTTCTAAAATAGTTTTTTTTAAATATTTCGAACAATATTTGATGTATAACAGTGAAAATTTATATACAAGGGTTTTTTGGTACGACAAAACGAAACATGGGCATAGTTTTACTGTAGCCGCCAGAGGGCGCTCTCTACCGTACCTGTAGTGTATTAAAATGACCGAAAATCTTTTCTTAGTGCAATTTTTTTGCTTTTGATAAAAAAACTGACTCTTCGCACTTTTCAACATAAAAAAGCTCTCTTGTGAATTTTCGTTATAGTTAGCTGTTTTTGAGATATTTCGATTTCTAAGGTTCGATGCATTTTTAATTATTTATGACAAAATAACGTTAAAACGTCAGTATCTCGATAATTTTTAGAAGTAGGCTGTGCCTGCAAATATTTTTTAAATTGAAAGCAGAATAAGGTTAAACGTCAGTTAGTTGACCGTTAGTTTTGTTGTCTGTTGAAACCTGAAACGTTTTTTTGCAATTGTAAATGCACGAAATTTATTTTCTTTTACCTGTTTTGTTTGTAAGTTTTATAAAAATGCCATTTTTTTTCTCCAATCAAGAGTTAGCGGATATTCATTTTGTGTATGGCTTTGTAAATGGAAACGCAGCAGACGCAGCCAGAGAATACGCACGAAGATTTCCAAACAGACGACATCCAACTCGCTCAGTATTTGTAAGAGTGCATCGCCAAATAATTGGAAATGGTTTTAGAAATCTCCAAAGGGATCAAAACATAAATGTTCGTCAGCGCAGATTTACCCGTAATATTCTGTGTGAGTTTGATAGAGATCCGACCACAAGTGTTAGGAGAGTTTCTGGTGCCTTGGGAATTTCAGCAAGCCATGTTCACCGTGTTCTTAGAAATGACCATAGACGTCCTTACCATTTGCGACCTGTGCAAGGACTACAGCCAGGGGACGGAGAACGAAGAATCACATTTTGTCAGTGGATTCTTGATAGAACTGATAATAATAGGGAGTTTTTAAGTAACGTTTTATGGACCGATGAGTCGTGCTTCACTAGACGTGGAGTGGTGAATTTTCATAATCAACATATTTGGTCGCATGAAAATCCGCATGCAGTTCGGGAAAGAAATTTTCAGCATGAATTTAGTGTGAACGTGTGGATTGGTATCTACCGTAATCGACTATTTGGACCCTACCTTTTGCCTGCAAGGTTAAATGCTGCGACCTTCTTGGAATTTTTAAAGGCTGAACATTCAAATATGTGGGATGATGTTATGTTAGATTTAAGAAGATTGGCCTGGTTCCAGCTTGATGGTTGTCCAGCTCATTATTCGAGAATAGTTAGAAACTGGCTGGACGAAAATTATCCAGAAAGATGGATCGGCCGTGGAAGACCAGTCACCTGGCCTCCACGATCCCTTGACCAAAATCCATTAGATTTCTTTGTGTGGGGATTTCTAAAAGAAAAAGTGTACCAGACTCCCGTAACCACAAGAGATATGCTAATAGACAGAATCAGGAATGCATGTGATGAAATAAGGCCTTATTTGGATAATGCTATACTACGTTCGATCATTCGTAGATGTGAATTGTGTATTGAACAATTGGGTTTACATTTCGAACAACTACTTTAGATTCTGTGTGTTTGTCCTAACTATCCAATAGCATTTTAGTTGTAAATAATTAATTTAATTTGTTAAAAATAATATTGGAAAATTAAACAAATTAATATTCTGTTTTTTTTGTGTTTACTTGGAGTTAGGAATTATTGCTGTGTTTAAAAACACAATCTAAACGATCATCTTAGTTACTTGTAATGGCCAAATCGAAAATGTAAAAAAAAACTATCTTTCCATAAATAATTAAAGATGCATCGAACCATAAAAATCGAAACATCTCAAAAACGACTAACTATGACGAAAACTCACAGGAGAGCTTTTTTATGTTGAAAAGTGCGAAGAATCATTTTTTTATTCAAAAAGCAAAAAATTGCACAAGAAAATTTTTTCGGTGATTTTAATACACTACAGGTACAGTAGAGAGCGCCCTCTAGCGGCTACAGTAAAACTATGCCCATGGGTCGTTTTGTCGTGCCAAAAAACCCTTGCATACGAATGTTCACTGTTATACATCAAATATTGTTCGAAATATTTAAAAAAAACTATTTTAGAAAGTAAACTTAAACACCCTGTATTTCGGAAGCCACGCATTTTTCGATCCATGTTTATATAGAGATAATGCATTAATTTTAAAAGTTCTATCGAATCTTAAAGTTATGCAACAATAAACTGAAACACCCTGTTTAAGGTAACCCGAATAAATAACAAGTGCCCTTGCTTTTTAACGACACCTTTTTATACTATTTTTGTGAAACTGGTGGAAGGTATTGCCCAAGAAACACTCGGCTATCCAAAACAATAGCATTATTTCCCGTAATCAGGTGATACAGTGCTTTATGCGGTAAGTGGAATACGGGATGGGATGCCTTGCCTTCCCGGCCTCATCACATCAAGTAGATCCTGAGGAGCTCTTCCTTCTGCACCTCGGGATAGTCAGAATGTTAGTAACCATGAAATGTTCACCAACTTTAAAGAGGCTTACGGAGCTTGCAAATATGTTTAATAATGACAAATGCGCCATGCAAGAGCTTTAAATTGTTAACAGCAAAAACCATGTCACTTGTGGTTGGTGTGTCGGTTTGTCAGTCTGTCTGCCTGTTGGTCTGTCCGTCTGTCTGTCTGTCGCTCTGTCTGTTGCTCTGACTGTCGGTCTGTCTGTCGGTCTGTCTGCTAATCTTTGGCCCGCCTATAACTGGTATACTACTGCTCGAATTTGGATGAATCTTTCATACAACGTTACTACTGCGCCAAGGACAAAAAGGCTTTGAGATCTAATGGCGGTGGAGCTCCGTTTATTGACGTCTCAGCTGCTCCTGGTCATTTTCAGAAAAGTTTTCGTAGTGGTTGAAAGTTGGGAGTTTGGGATTTTTTATCGTAAACGTTCTTTAAGTTTTATGAACAAATTTAAAATTACTGAATTACTGCCGGATACTGTGGAAAACCGACCAATTCGAGCCCGCTTGTTTTGGTGCAACCATAGTAATGCAGGAAGTACGACATAAAAGGTTTATTTAATTCTACACGTATCGTTATTCGTCGCCATGTTGGCTTCCATGAGGCGTCCCTCAATACTTAAAATTTTTTTTGTTGATATCCTTGTCACATGAGAATCAAAGGTCACGTCCAGTAAAACAGTTTGTCTCCTAAACTGGGGTGCTGAGTATTCAGAGGTGTTACGGCGTTGAGCTGCTAGTACGTCGACTCGAAAACTCGCGGAATCGAATTCCCGCCTCGAAAGTTGTATTTGCCGCACCAGATCGGTACAAGGTCAAATAGGTACACCGCATCTCTGAAGCTGGTGTACTCAATAACCAGTTACCAATGGATGAGTATATGTACTAGTATAGTGTTGGTTTAACGGAATCGGAAAATAGGGGCAAAGGTAGCCTAGTTGCCAGGCTGCCCCTCTCCATCACTGTTACTATTATTATTTTACATGTATACTTCATGTCGAATTTTTGCATTGTTGTTCTTTGCAATAAGCCGCTAAGTTCTCACCAACTAGAGGATAATTCTAAATCACAGTGACATGCAGTTTCGCGAATAGTACCGACAAAAAGTGTGCGCAACTAATTTTTAAAAAGTATATATGTCGACGTCAAACGCTGAAATCCGTCATTCCCTGAAATGCCTAGTCAGTCCCCGTAATGACTGAACAACTTCAGTCAAACACAGTAAGAACCACATTAACTTCGTTACTTCATTTGCTTGATTCAGTCATTCATTGTACCAGTTTTGTGTTCATTTCATTGAGTATACACATCGTCTTTTTTGTGTTTGTAAAGATGTCGCAGCATTCAGAATTGTTTTACAACGAACTAAGTGAATACTATGACAGTGTGAATACGAAAAACCCATGGAATACAAATGAGTTAAAGGAGGTAAGTCAATTTTTATAATTTCGTTAAGCCAACCTAAATTATAACGTGCATAGACTTGCTCGACAGCAGTATCCATTGTTGCCGGATTTTATATACAAATACTTGATTAAGAAAATGTATTATTTATCCACACTGGAGTTATTTATATCAACAATACAGGCCCTCGACGCAAGTTTCGCCATCAGGAGATTATATCAGTTCTTATAAAGGTATTACAAATAAAAGCTATTTCTGAAAAAGTTTTATCAATACGTGAAGAGGTGCAGTCACTTTCGCTAGAGGGAGGCCAAGGACATTTTGAGTGTCCTGTAAATCAGCGAAAAGCAGTGTTTATCCAATAGATGCGTTTGTTTAAAAAAAGTTTCTTTGTAATTCAAGGTGCCATATGAGTCTAATACGCGCTAACAAGTAATGTTTGAACTAATATAATATATAAGATAATTCTATGTAACTTTTATTCGTTTGTCACTACACACAGTACTGCATTTTTTTAAAAGGTATTTATTGTTTTATATTTCTTTCGATAGTTTCAGGATATTTCTTGATGATTTCATACATTTATGAACAATGTCCACAATAATGTAATAATAAAGATTTCGTTTTAATAAATGTATTGTTCTTTACTTTTAGATTAATTCATGCTTGATTATTTTTCTTTTAATATCATTGATAAAGTAGTTCCTTGTTATATTATGTACTTCATTGGAGCAACACTGTATTAATTACAGCGTTTGACTAAAATAGGCGAATGCAGTAACGAAGTTAATGTGGTTGGTATGGTGTTTGACTGGAATTGTTCAGTTATTACATGGAATGACTGAAATGCTTAGTCAAACGCTGTAATAATCAAACTGTTAGGGTGTTACGGTGTTTGCCGACAATACGGGAACTGACTAGGCATTTCAGGGAAGGGCGGATTTCAGCGTTTGACGCCGACATATACATCTTTTCGGATGGAGCAGCTAATGGTACAGCTTTTTTCTCTGCTGGTATATTTTCGTATCGTACTTCGTTTTCGAGCGAAAATTAATTAAATTAAAATTAAAGCAACTTTGATCGTTGCTAGAGAATTTCATTTTGATGTTATGACAATATTAGGTAGTTTTTTTCCAGTTTGACATCCTGTACCCCAGAAACCACACTTTTCAGGATACATGTTTAAATAAACTTTTCTACTTGAATTTGGTTGACGTTGATGTGGTTGAGGTCTATCATTAAGTAAAATCCTGCATTTTGTCATCAGCTTACTTTGGATATGACCTAGAAATGCTTAGTGGATTGCTATAATAAACAAGATACATACTATATATCAGTGAAATATCTGAAGCGGTTCTGAAAATATTAATTAATTTCCATTTTTTTCCTAAAACTTCAAAACCCCGAGTTTTTGTAAGGAAACATTTTTGGTCCATAGTTTATAGGGCAAACTAACATTAATTTTTCATGTAGATTCACACCCTTAAATATTCGCATACCATTAAGGAACACCCTGTATATTTACTACTTTTTTGTGTCGTGGTACAAAAATGGGTCTATCTGTTGAATGACTTGAACCATATTCATTCGATGACCGACTTAGTAATTTACAGAGCATACCATTTCATCCGATACCCCAGTCCGAAGTATTCGCTTACTTCTGGTTGCTCATTCCCATAAATTTTGAACATCTGGATCGATTTTCATCAAACAGCAAAGAACGGTCTCAACAGACAATACTATCGATTGAAGACAGACGCACAAAGTCCAGAATAAAATAAACTGGTTTCCATAGGAATTGAGGTATTTTTTTCTGTGTGTAGGTTACTGCAAGAAGTGCCTCTGATAGACGGTCACAACGACCTCCCGTGGAACATCCGGAAGTTTCTGCATAATAAGCTGAAGAACTTCAAGTTTAACGAGGACTTGCGATCCGTGTCGCCCTGGTCGACGAGTGCCTGGAGTCACACAGACCTTGTAAGGTTACAAAGGGGACACGTAGCCGCACAAGTAAGTTCACTCTTTTCACGCCCTTTGAACATTGAACAGGGGCTCATTTTTACTATAACCCTATAAATAATGCTTAGAAGTGGAGGACAGTGCTCTTCATTGGTGTAAAATCGCAAGGGGATTATGACATGACGTCATCGGTGACGGGGTCAGGGCAAGCCTCTTATAGTACGATTCAAAGTGGCATGAATTTTATGCATGTTTTGTACCGCTTCACCGAATTTTTCAGGAAATACTCCATTTTTTCTACCTGCGTGTTGAAAATATCATGTTGCCGCACGCGGTTCAGTTTAGAAAGGGTCAACTTTAAGCACAGTGTGCGAGAAAGGTACTTTTTCGTACGGCGCACAGTGGCTTAGAACACCCAAAAAGCTGGTAAAAAATACAAAATTTGGTTCAGAAAGGTTGTTGAGGTCGTTGATTTCAAATCTCCGGTCAAACAACATAAATTCAATACTTGTCAGTCAAATCGTTGTGATACTGCAAAGACAATGGAACTTGGCTTCATTCAGGTATGGAAAACAATTTAGTATACAGTCATTTTTATTCGTCAAGATAGAAATGGTAGAGGAGGCGGGATTGCTATGTATATTAATAATAATTTGAAGTTTCCAGTTGTCTCTTCCTATTCAAGTTTAAGTTCTGAGGAGATTTGTATTTCATTGAAATTGCATCTAGTAAGCCATGGTGCTGGATGTATATACAGACCAGCTAAAACATATGTCGTCGACTTCTTTGATCACTTCGAGGAGATACTAACACAATTCATAGATATGAAGACAATTTGTGGCGATGACTTAAATGTTGATGCTCTTGACTCTACAAATCGTTATTGTACTATGCTTTATGATTGTATTGAAGGTTTTGATCTGGTACAGGTAATCAAAGAACTTACGAGAATAGCAAAAGACAGCCTAACCTTGCCGGATGTAATTTTTATACCTGCTGATGAGACTGATTTTGCTGTCGGTACAACAAATATGTCACATATTTCCGATCATTCGTTAACCTTTGTATACTAAATAAATCTGTTGCGAATTGTTCTAAAAAATGTCAGAAACTCATGAAATCTAGATAAAGACCTGCTCAATGAGTTTTTGAAAATTTCTCGTTTAGAACAATTGATCTATTTACCAAAAGTCGAGGAAACGGTCTTATTTTTGAATGAAGTACTGTTCAATATCTTCGATGTACTAGCTCCTGTAAAGGAAATTCAATTTGAAGTTCGAAAACCCCCATGGTTAACGTTTTCTATTAAATGCATGATTAAACTAAAAAACGAAAAATTCCTGAAATTTACGAAAAACAAACCTGCTTCCAATTGGGAAAGTTATAGGCAAATGGAGAATCAAACGAATATTGCCATACAGTTTATTGTTGCATAACTTTACGATTCGATAGAACTTTTAAAATTAATGCATAAAGTCTATATAAACATGGGTCGAAAAATGCGTGGCTTCCGAAATACAGGATGTTTAAATTTACTTTCTAAAATAGTTTTTTTTAAATATTGCGAACAATATTTGATTTATAACAGTGAAAATTGGTATACAAGGGTCTTTTGGTACGATAAAACGAACCATGGGCATAGTTTTACTGTAGCCGCTAGAGGGCGCTCTCTACCATACCTGTAGTGTATTAAAATGACCGAAAAATTTTTCTTAGTGCAATTTTTTGCTTTTTGAATAAAAAAACTGATTCTTCGCACTTTTCAACATAAAAAAGCTCCTGTGAGTTTTCGTTATAGTTAGCCGTTTTTGAGATATTTCGATTTTTAAGGTTCGATGCATTTTCAATTATTTGTGGGAAAATAATATTTTTCTTAGATTTTCGATTTTTAAAATGCTATTGGATAATTAGGACAAACATACAAAATCTAAAGTAGTTGCTCGAAATGTAAACCCAATTGTTCAATACACAATTCACATCTACGAATGATCGAACGTGGTATAGCATTATTCAAATAAGGCCTTATTTCATCAGATGCATTCCTGATTCTGTCTATTAGCATATCTCTTGTGGTTACGGGAGTCTGGTACACTTTTTCTTTTAGAAATCCCCGCACAAAGAAATCTAATGGATTTAGGTCAGGGGATCGTGGAGGACAGGAGACTGGTCCTCCACGGCCGATCCATCTTTCTGGATAATTTTCGTCCAGCCAGTTTCTAACTATTCTCGACTAATGAGCTGGACAACCATCATGCTGGAACCAGGCCAATCTTCTTAAATCTAACATAACGTCATCCCACATATTTGCATGTTCAGCCTTTAAAAATTCCAAGAAGGTCGCAGCATTTAACCTTGCAGGCAAAAGGTAAATAGCTGATTACGGTAGATACCAATCCAGACGTCCACACTAAATTCATGCTGATAAGCTCTTTCCCGAACTGCATGCGGATTTTCATGCGACCAAATATGTTGATTATGAAAATTTACCACTCCACGTCTAGTGAAGCATGACTCATCGGTCCATAAAACGTTACTTAAAAGCTCCCTATTATTATCAGTTCTATCAAGAAACTACTGACAAAATGTGATTCTTCGTTCTCCGTCCCGTGGCTGTAGTCCTTGCACAGGTTGCAAATGGTAAGGACGTCTATAGTCATTTCTAAGAACACGGTGAACATGGCTTGCTGAAATTCCCAAGGCACCAGAAACTCTCCTAACACTTGTGGTCGGATCTCTATCAAACTCACGCAGAATCATACGGGTAAATCTGCGCTGACGAATATTTATGTTTTGATCCCCTTGGAGATTTCTAAAACCATTTTCAATTATTTGGCGATGCACTCTTACAAATACTGAGCGAGTTGGATGTCGTCTGTTTGGAAATCTTCGTGCGTATTCTCTGGCTGCTTCTGCTGCGTTTCCATTCACAAAGCCATACACAAAATGAGTATCTGCTAACTCTTGATTGCAGAATAAGAATGGCATTTTTATAAAACTTACAAAAAAAACAGGTAAAAGAAACTAAATTTCGTGCATTCACAATTGCAAAAAAACGTTACAGGTTTCAACAGACAACAAAACTAACTTTCAACTAATTGACGTTTAACCTTATTCTGCTTTCAATTTCAAAAATATTTGCAGGCACGGCCTACTTTTAAAAAATATCGAGATACTGACTTTTTAACGTTATTTTATCATAAATAATTAAATATGCATCGAACCTTAAAAATCGAAATATCTCAAAAACGGCTATTTATAACGAAAATTCACAAGAGAGCTTTTTTATGTTGAAAGATGCGAAGAATCATTTTTTTATTCAAAAGGCAAAAAATTGCACTAAGAACAAATTTTCGGTCATTTTAATACACTACAGGTACAGTAGAGAGCGCCCTCTAGCGGCTACAGTAAAACTATGACCATGGTTCGTTTTGTCGTACCAGAAAACCCTTGTGTACCAATTTTCACTGTTATACATCAAATATTGTTCGAAATATTTAAAAAAAACTATTTTAGAAAATAAATTTAAACACCCTGTATTTCGGAAGCCACGCATTTTTCGACCCATGTTTATATAGACTTAATGCATTAATTTTAAAAGTTCTATCGAATCTTAAAGTTATGCAACAATAAACTGAAACACCCTGTATATAATGAAAAGAAAAGTTATTTGAAATACTGTAACAACAATAAAAAAAACAGGTTGTATTCCCGATCAACTGAATAATCCGGATGACATAAATAACCATTTTCTTCAGATCTCATCAATAGAATATGACACTTTGGATTACTGTTATAGCAATAGGCGCACTAACGTCAACCCTCTTTTTGAAAATCACAGTTTCTCAGGATGTCGTTAAAAATGCACTTCTCAGAATTAAATCGTTTGCCATAGGTGCTGATATTCTAAATCTTGAAATGATCTTATTGTGTTCCCATAAAATCATCCCCTACATTACAAATATAATAAACTACTGTATTTTAGATAGAGAATTTCCAGACTCATGGAAAATTGCCAAAATTTTACCAATATCAAAGAAGCCTGAAATTAACGACTACAATGGTCTTTGCCCCATAAGTATTTTACCATGTGTATATATGTATGTGTGTATATATGTATATATATGAATGTGTGATAGGTAAAGGGCAGCCCTTTTTTGTAACATATGTAATTTAAATGTATTTTGCTACTATTTTCACCTAACTGTATGTTGCAAATGAACACTACTGTTATTATTATTACTATTCTGGAAAAGATTTATAAAATATGACCAACATTTTCTGAAAATCTATAACTGCTACTAAATGTTTTGAGACTCATAAACATTTTTTACGAGCTGTCTAGCGACGTAGCGGCTAAAGCAAATTGTACATACAGGTATGACATCTCATTTCAAAGGTGTTTTCTTCGTCGGTAACTGCTCTGTAGACAACTTAGAAGAAAGCGATTTTTTCTTTTTTGATGTTGTTTACCCAGAAAAATTTTTGGTGTCTGTAAGCGAAAGATCTTTTCATTCACCCTTAAGAATGTAATTTTGCTGGCAGAATACGTCTATTTAACCCTTCTTAGAACAGGGTACGTTTTTCGCACAATGTGCCCCTAGGTAAGGGAATTAGAGTTACTCATCCGAGGCCAAGCTGAACTTGTAAATATTTTCAAATAGAAGAGATCATTTGATTAGAAAATTTTTGTAAATTCGATGCTACTAGTTATCATCTGGCATGTTTCAAGCTAGATTAAACGCTGTTCCGGCCGCCCGTTGGATAAATAATATGGATTAAATTAACGCTGCATAATGAAAGTCTAGCAAACTCTGCGGAATTTTAATTTAACTGAGTCGAATTTTCAGCCCGTCGGGCTGAGCTTGACCGGTTCAAGATACTCTAATAAATGTTTATCCATTATCTGGAATGCTGATGGGGCGTGTGCTCAATGTTATTTCAGCTAGTTGCGAATATGAACAGCAAATTGGTTTCTCGTCCAGAAATTGGCAGACTGGCAGACCAATCATTCAAGTATCCATGAATATTACGCAAACGTCTTTTGATCTTCCATGTTTGTCTGACTAAAATAAATCACATATTATAATATGTCTAAAATTCCTCTTTACTGTACATTTCGCTCCGTACCATATATTTAATTTATCCGTTTTCCAGGTGACACTTTGTTTTGTCTTTCATTTAAATTACACAGCATGTTACTACAATAGTCTGAGAGGGTAAGATGGCACCGCGTAAAACCAGCAAAGTTCAGGATCGCCGGGAGTCGTTTTTTAATGTACCAGACACGTAGCTCTCGTCCATCGTTCCGAAAGCGGCAAAACTCGATTGAAATCGCATAAACTCACCCAAAACTATTGTCGCAACACATCTCAAATATGTACGTAGTACCTTGACATGCAAAGGGAACTTTGTTGTTTGTATTGTAAGGAAATAATACAACACTCAGCAGTTAGTCCAAAGTGCAGCCAAATTATTTGTTGGCCGGCAGCCGCGTTGTCATACGAGGGATGTCTTTTAAGTTTTGCATATGGAAATAAAACAACACGGTAGGTAGTTTTAAATGACTTTATTGTTTTTCGAAGTATTCTCCACGAAGATTAATACTTATCTGCATGCGCTCGAACCAATTTTCGAATCACTTATTCCACTCGTTTGCTGGCATATCCAAAACGGCATTTTTGAATGCGTCAACTGCTTCTTCTGGTGACTGGAACCTTTGACCACGCAGTCTATTTTCGGGAAATTAAAGAAATCGTTAAGCCTTAGATCGTGACTATATGGAGGATGGTCCAATAATTCCGTTAAATACTGCCTTGTTGTTTGGGCTGTATGCGAGCTTGCCTTGTCTTGGTGGAGGATGATTCTTCTTTCGGGGTTGAATTTTTGAAGCTCGGTGACGACTTTTGACAAACACATGGTGGTGTACCCTTCTGCAGTAACAGTTCTCTGCTCATTAAGAGGAATTATTGCAATATGACCCGCTTTTGATACAAATGTCGCGACCATCTTTTTCGAAACACTTCGAGAACGGATGACTTTTGTTGGCTTTTCTTCACCTTTGAACATCCAGACAGCCGACTGTCGTTTATTTTCTGGTTCATAACAGTAAATCCACGATTCGTCACCACTAACAATGCTGCACACATTTTTTGAGTTTCCGGAATTCAAACGGTCAAGCGTTTTTTGACACCAATTAACCCTGGCTGCTTTCTGCTCTTCAATCAACAGGTGGGGTATCCAACGAGAAACTAATTTTCTTACTCCTAATTCTTCATGTAAAATTTTTTGAATTGAGGTCCTTGAGATCTTCAAGGACGCCTGAATCTCGCGATATGTCACATGTCTGTCTTTAATGATGAGTTTGCGCACAGCATTGTCGTTTTCCTGGGTGACTGCCGTTTTTGGTGCACCCACCCTGGGATCGTCGCTAAGACTCACGCGTCCACGTTTGAATTCCCCATACCAACGGGAAATTGTCGACTGATGCGGCGCTTCATTACCGAAAACAGGCAGTAACTCAGCAAAGCATTCATGAGATAACATCAAAAATGTAGCCTAAGCGCAAAGCCGATACAGTATCCACTTTGCCCGGTCATCTCCAGTAATATAATTTTATGGAATTATGGGTTTTCTCAAGTATTTATTATTACAGATGGTGAATAAATATAAAAAAGGACTGCGCAAGGTACTTGGAGTACATATGTCATGCAGACTGCAATCAGAGAGAGAGAGCAGGAGAATCTATCAAAGGGACTACTAAAAAAACGGACTTGCATATTCCACGCTATACAAGCATGTCAAAAGTGGAATTGTTTTTCCACAGCTCGGTCGATTCCGTCCTATATTCACCAAGGATCAACTGGTGACTTACCTACAAGATATGGATGCAGTATTTTTTGGCCTTACTCGGGATGAATTTATGAGTCTAGCATTTGAGTATGCACACCGGAACAATTTGTATCCTGATAGCTGGAATAAGAATCGAAAGGCTGGAGAAGAATGGCTGCAAAGATTTTTTATCACGATATACCAACTTGACACTAAGAACTCCAGAAGCAACATCTGTGGCAAGAATGAAAGGATTTAATCGCCGCAAAGTGAACCAATTCTATGAAAACCTTGAATCTGCCATTGAGAAAAATAGCATCGAAGCCTCTAGACTATACAATATGGACCAAAACGGGATATCAACGACCTCAAATAAGCCACCAAAGGTTATCTTCGTGAAGCGAAAAACAAGTAGGCATGATTGCAAATGCAGAACGTGGACAATTGACAACCATCATCGGATGTTTTAATGCAGCTGGTATCTTTCTTCCACCTTTCCTAATTATTGCAAGAAAGAAGATGCAAGCAAGACTTCTTGATGGAAGCCCGCCAGGGACTCAAGCAACGTGTACACCTAATAGTTGGACATCAGGCAAAGTCTTCTTAGAGCAAGTGAGGCCAACATCAGACATCAAGATCCTATTACTATTAGGCACCCATGAAAGCGACAAATACTACCCTGCACGTGAGTATGCCACCAAGAATAATGTCATATTATCCTTAGCACCGCATACTACTCACAAAATGCAACCTATGGATGTTGCTGTGTACGGCCCACTGAAATTTTATTTTGAAAGGGAAGTCAATATTTTTCAAAAATCTCACCCCGGTCGCATCATCAACCAGTACGATGTAGCTAGATTGCTAGCACCAGCTTTTCTCAAAACTGCTGTGGCCATCAAAGCAGTGCATGGATTTGAACGACCTGGAATTTGGCCTATAAACAAGCACGCTTTTGGTGATGAGCATTTTGCACCAGTCGAGGTACTTGCAGGTACATCCACTTCGAGTACTCAGACTGAAACTTTGCCCTCACTGGGAATAATCGATTTGCCTGAGTCCGCTGTTCAAACGTCACCTTTAATTGATTCTCATGATCAACCCACATTACCTTCATTGGCAAATGCCACTCAACAATCTGATTCCGTCATCAGCCATATTCAAGAAGAAATTACACCGATTTTAGAATCCATTAATCCTTTACCTGTTTCGTCGTTAGATGAATTTGAAGTTTTAGGTCGTTCTCAGCTTCAAGACGACGTTAATATGTATGCTGAAGACCGACCGTGCACTCCTATGGGATCTGACACTAAAAAAGAAACCCACGACAATTATGCTCCCACCGCGTCACCTGAACCTGGATGTCCTATGACCTACTGTAGTCGTTCAGTTTTAAGACCTATTCCTCAGCCTGCTAGACCAACAACAAAACGTAAACAGAAGTTACAAAGATCTAATTGACATACAAGTACTCCAGAAAAGGAAGAGCAGAAACAGATATTTGAAACAGCAAAAAAGCGTGTTACGAAGTTACTAGATGATGTTTCGACTAAAGCTTCCCAGAAGACTGTTAACAAGAAGTCTGTTAAATCTAAAATATCTGCTGAAAGCCTAAGAAGTGGTGAAATGTACATTGAAGAAAATGATCAACCAACAGAAAACTGGATACAATGTATTGGTACCATGAAAACTATTCAGCGTACGAAGGCGGTGATGATTTTGTTTGCGATAACTGCAATAGATTTGTAACAGAAAAATGTTATTTTAAATATTATGCTCTTTTTATTTTCAACGTTTTTTCTGTTTTAAGTTTTATTTTATTTCAAATAATGTTGTGCTATAGTTTGAGCTGGTACCACATAAACATTTTATTATAAATAAAATATTAAATAAATATGATGTTCTTCTAGTTTTGTTTGTTAGTTTAATCGCATGGTAAATACTGTTGTTATTCGCTTTGCCCAGGTACCGTATCCACTTTACCTGGGATCCCGGACAAAGTATATGCATCGTAAACAACTATTGTAAACTTGGCTTATAACTTATAACATAATTGGTATTAAGGGTAAATGCTGTCCAATTTCGTAAGCTCTTTTAATGAAGGCTGGTTCTACATATTTGTTTGAGCTTATAACTAATCGACAATAACCAAAAACAGCTTAAGCTTCACTTTGCCTTTGCCCGGGTTTCCCCTGCTGGTTGTGGTTGGTAACTGTCTTGGGGTATAGGTGGAGAGTCTAGTCTTTGAATTTGAAGTCTAAGCAATTTTTCAGGATAACCGTCACTGTATATTTTCCAGGAAAAGTTTTCCTCTATCGGATATTTTATGAATTGGTGATATTTGCTAGGTTCTGTCAATCATCTTGCCAATGTCAATGCTTTATATATGGAATCAAGGCAACAGTAAAATAGATCTTGAGCAGTTATTCCTAATGAATCATAAAGTACCCCGGATAAGACTATGTATCAGACAAATCACCTTCTCGACGCGCCCTGGACACCGAAGACATCGCCTTGCAAATTCAAGTCGTATTTCTTTGCGTACCCAATCGCGCTTGTATTGTCCTCGACCAAGGCAGGCTATTTCGACGTGAAATTTTTCGAGTTTGGCGGCAACAAGGCAATCAAGTACATCGTGATGGCGATGGCGAGAATTTCGAATCAGGCGTTATTAGAGCAATAGCAGAAATGGCCACAATGGCGACAGTAGTGCCATTACCGTCGCAGACTCGACAATAACTTAAGGAAATGCTCGCCGACCAGCAAACAAAAGATAGCTGCCGAGGAAACAAAGGTTCGACGTCGAGAAAAATGGCGCCGGCAGCATTAGAAATGAATAGAGTGATGGAGGGCGTCAACCTGATATCGACGGTAAGACTGGATAGCAAACTTGGGAAATACGGATTTCTTTGAAATCATTAATACTAGGCATTTCATCGAGTACCCGATCTCACACACACGACTTGTTAAGTCAAAGAAATGTTTTACGAAATGAGTGGCAACATCTGTTAAATGGAGTTTATAAATGGTTTTCCAATCACTGGCTTCATTTGAATTGAGATAAAATAGCGATAGTAAGATTTCACAATGTGCAAATAAAATTAGTACCGCTAGATTCACAAATAAACAATTTCGATTTGGGCATTTCAGGCAATACCAAATTCTTAAGGTTGTACTTGGACGAGTGCGTTGATGTCGCACACCACTATAGTCATGTGGTCTCAAAGTTGAATACCTAATCACATGTTTTTAAAAATCTACTCAAACCTTAAACAGAACGGCAACTTCTAACACTCTATCTACTATGCACAAGTTGAGTCAAGCCTGAGGTATGCTTCTTATGCATCTGTGGCGTCTGTACTAATGCACAGGACGTCTTTCATAGTCAAAAGGTTATATGGCCGGGGTAAACGCAACTCAGAACTGCAAAGAGCTTTTCCATTTTTATAAGATCCTGACCCTGCCGAGATATTTATCTATGTTATGAACATGCATATTACACCAAAACAAAGATTGGCACCTGTTAAATAAGGATGTACACACCTTTTACTCTGGGCAGAGTGATGAGCGTCTTGTACGAAAACACCCTGTATGTTACTTGTTGTGCATTTTATCCAACTTATTGATATAACGAATCCAACAGATGTTACTATGTCAAATGGATAATGCATGATAAGTACTATTATTATTGTTGTTATTAATTCAATCTGTGATATGGAAAACCTGAGCTCATATGCCTTTCTTGAGCTTTTCTTAAGACATTAACGCACCATCAAAGAAATAGTCAAGAATACAACATATTATTGCCAAACACTTACCTGATTATGAGTTTTTTTAGGGAATGTCGGCCATCTTCTGCAGATGTTTGCGTAGCTTATCTTCTATGTGCATACAAAATGTTACTGCTACATGTTTATCCATAAAAAATACAGCATGGAGCGGCTACCATGTTCTTTTAAACTATTTGCTCTTTTATCTTTAATGCGAACACAAAAAACAGCAAAAACTACAGAGCAAGGTAAAAAAGAGCCGACAAAAGTAGAATAGTAGCGTAAAAACGGATACTCCGCGTGCCTGCAAAAAAATGTTGACCCAAACGTATATAAGGATAAAGGTAGCCCGAAAACCTGTAGAATTTAAATTTAGTGTTCGCCGTTACCACAAACAACATGGCAGCGAATCTATTAGATAACCTTTCGAGATGTGAACAGCTTGAGACTTCGCATTACTAATAATAAAATATGCTAACCTAGGACGCTACACTTCCAAAAAGGATTGTCTAATACACACAAGTGTTGAGAATAAACGGCCTTTCAAAACGCAAATATAACCTTTATATCACCAAAGGTGTCTGAAACACAGGAAAATATCACTTTTTATTTCAATAAGTGTTCAGAATGTTTCCTGTTAGGGTTTGCCAAATCTACAATTCGCTTATAGTTCAAAACGGAAACTACCAACATAAACAGCAATTCGGAAGATTAGACGTGGCAATAACCAAATAACAACCCGAATTTTTTTCCGTTTCTCTTCATCAACACAGATATCCTTAAACTGTATTTATTGTTATACATGTTCAGTTATTTGTGGCTAAGGGAAAGAAATAATTTAATTTGCTGTCAGTTACGTTTGTGACAATCTTGGATAGTGAAAATTAATCTATTGATTCTGACTTTACTTCCAAAATGATTTACAGGCTAGCCGAAAGAGTGGAAATGATTCTTATACTAAGTGACATATAAATCCGAACACCCAGTTTAAATGGCTTTATTTTAATAAAATTTTGTATAAGTACTTAATGAAGCATAATAAGTAAATGATAAAAATTTCAAAATGATTGCACTGCTTTAAAGCCCTTTGACCTTTAATAATGTGTGGATGCACCCTGATGTGCTACGCATTCTCCAGCGCGCCTAGGCATGCTTCTGATCAGGTGGTCAATGTCCTCCTGTGGTATCTCATTCCAGGCAACCACCAACTCCTCTCGAAGTGCTTCTAGAGTCTGAGGAAGACGTTGCAAATTGAGCAATCTCCTACCCATCATATCCCACACGTGCTCAATTGGGGATAAGTCGGGAGATCTAGTGGCCATGGTAACAATGTGACATCACTATGTTGAAAGAAGTCTATTGTGACTCTTGCAACATGTGGTCGGGCATTATCTTGTTGGAAAGTTGGATCTGCCAGGGTGTCAAGATAGGGTAAAAGATGGGGTTATAGAACTTCGTGGATATAACGCTGCGCGTTCATGTTACCTCTGATGAAGATTAAAGGTGACCTGGAACCATAAGCTATAGTACCCCAAACCATAACTCCAACAGTGTGATGAATATGTCTTTCAACAAAAAACTGTGGATTCCTCCTTTCACCACGTCGCCTTCTAACCCTGGCACGACCATCGTGCATGCCTAAACAAAATCAAGACTCGTCACTAAAGACAATACTGTTCCATTCCTGATCCCAAAGTGACCGTTGTCTGCACCACTCAAGGCGATTACGTCGGTGTTCTCGACAGAAAGGGAGGACCCAGTGTGGCCGGTATGAAAACAAGCCAAGACTTCTCATTCGTCGGTAAACACTTCGCATGCCAATAGGTCTTCCGTATTCTGCAAACCATTCATTTGCAATGGACCTGGTAGTGGAGAAACGGTCCCTTAAGGCCAATAATCTTAGGCGGCGATCTTCACGGTCTGTTGTTCTACGGCGGCGTCCACTGCCCCTTGCTCTTTGCGTACGGCCTTCTCGAAGCCATGCCTGACAACACCCAACGACAGTGTCTAAACTTCTTTGCACTCTAACTGCAATTGCCCGAAAAGAAAGTCCAGCTTCCTACTATACGGTCGCTATCAAACTCACTAAGTTGACGAAATCGTACAGGTCTCCGTACTCTAGGCATCTTAACCGATCGTAAAGGATGTCAAGAACCAAAATCCGCCAACGTTGATTCTTTACTGCGGCTGAAATACTCATTTTTAGAGCGTTAGTGAATTAAAAAAAGCAGTATAAAAATCGGAATGTCCTACTGATACGGCTGAAAATGTTTTCACTTGTTATTTACAGTAAGATAAATACATTCACCAACTTTTATTAAAATAAAACCATTTAAACTGGGTGTTCGGATTTATATGTCACTTAGTATATTTGTGGTGCCCAAAATCAAGTTGCTCGGCAAACTGCCGTCACGCTCAACGTCAGACTTCGCATAGGTATGTTTTCGACCTTGTTACTAAATTTACTCAAACTGGATCTGTTGCAAATTAAAAGCGTGATCGTTGGAGAGTTTCTGATGAAACCGCTCAAGTTTTGGGCCATTTTGGAATAAATCCTAATACTTCATTACGAGAAATTATTGCTACGACTGGTATTCCATTAGGCTCTGTACTGCACTAAACTCCATAAATTTCATCCATTTAAAATGAAAACATTGCAAGAGTTAATCGAAGCTGATTTTGATATTCGAGGTGAGTTTTGTCAGCAAATGATTGTAACCATTAATGATAATACCATTCATATAAAGAATATCTGCTTCAGTGACGAATGTACGTTTTATCTAGATGGATTTGATAATAAACACAACTGCAGATATTGGAGCGACGAAAATGCTCATGCTTTTGTAGAAGTGCTCAGTACCCCCAAAAGATTAATGTAAGGGCAGACATTTTAGTGATTGGGCCACTGTTTATTAATGGAAATTTGAATGGAGACATTTATTTAGCTATGTTGGAAAATACCAATCCGCTTATCAGTGAACTCATTGAAAACCAAGTCGAAGAGGATGGAAACTCTATACTTGATGAGGCTGAAACATGTTTTCAGCAAGACGGCGCTCCTCCTCACTATGCTCTTCCTTTACGGCAATGGCTAGACGACGAGTTTCCAGATAATGGATAGAGGGCCTATAGGATGGCCTGCTAGATCTCCTGATTTGATGCCATTAGACTTGTTTGTATGTATTTGAAATCTATTGCGTTTACTCTCCAAGCTGAAAGTTTGGATGAACATCGTCAACGCATCAGCGAAGGCAGCCATGATATCCCACAACTTGTTTTTAAAAATGTCCATCAGGAATTTGAACATCGTCTATATCATTGTTTGGCCAATAACGCGCAACATTTTGAACACTTACTGAAATAAAAAGTGATATTTTCGTGTGTTTTTATTTTCTATCTGAACAAATTGAGATAAATAAATATTTTTCTAATTTTCTTGAAAACGAATCTACCGATTTTAGAAAATTAAACGTCAAAATAAAGGACTTCGAATGACCTTTCAAGCAAGCTGTTACCCGATCCCCTTGTCTTTAAAAATTTTTAAGAAGATGACTCTGGGTGGCAGAGGGTGAAGAAGTTTTTGGTTCAAAAGTTGTCCCCCTTGACAAATCTTCTGAAGTGTCTCGGCGTTTTTTCTTTTAATCAGTGGTGTTCGATAAATTCGTGCTGGAAAGTTTTCAAATGAACACCCTGTATAATGCTATTATTGGTTGTCCAGATTTTTTAACGCGACGTATTAAGCTCAATGAACCGAGTTTAGCTCTAGACAATCTTTAAAATGTTGTAACGTGACTGCAAGGGCCGACCTCATGCTATACCGATATCAGTAATGTATCTGCATTTTAATAAAATCTCAGCATGCTGATATATTCAAAAGTAAGCTCAAAAAGATTATGTGTGCTGACAGTGATACGATGCCTTCGCGTAATAGGCGGTCTACGCCACCCAGCGCACCCGAACTCCCTCAGCTACGGGCCGCCAGAATACACCAGCGTATAGATATAGAATAGAATAGAATAAAATAGAATAGAATAGAAATTTATTGGTTTCTCAGTTATAAACAAAAACAAAGAAATTTATAACAGAGATAACACGTCATTATGATACAGTGTAAATAACACACAATTTTACACATACAAAAACAAACATACCTAGACAACATATAACAACAGCGATATTAATACTTACGGTTTCACTAGAGCAGAGAACTCTTCAATACTATATGGTTCCATATCGCATATATATTTATGAATGCTTTTTTGAATATAGTGAATGCTGAAATGGATTTAAGATGTTTAGGTAGAGCATTGTAGAGTTTCAGTGCCGAGTAATGTGGACATTTTTCGGTAGAATTTAGCTTATGTGATGGGTGGAAGTATTTCTGACTTTTGCGAGTATTGTAACTGTGGTTGAAGACGTTTTTTCCAAACTTTTCTTTATGGCTAAAGATAAATAGTAGAGTGTTATAGATATAAATTTCCGGTAATGTTAATAAGCGGTTGACTTTAAATATACTTCTACATGATTCTCTAGGTTTCATTTTGAACATTGTTCTTATTATCCTCTTTTGTATGATAAAAATTCTATTGGCTGCGGGACTATTACCCCAAATTGTTATTTGATACGACAGGATAAGATGCCCATCCGAGATTGAGTCGTTCAGCTACAGCTTGTCCGAGTGTATCTTGAAGAACCGTGAGCTTACAGCACAAAACAGCACAAACCACGAATTGGACTGGCGCAACGTTGCCAGGAAATTAAATCAATTTACGCTTCATTCGTGGATAGTTGCATTGAGAATGGATAAAACCTGAAGGACAAAACTGTCTTCTGGAAATCTTGTCCAGCTGTATCTGAGGGGTTTGATGGAGGCTGACCAGAATGGAGCGGATGTATTCTGGCATCACGTAACTGAGCGGGTTTTCAATGCACTCGGTGTGACAGATCGTCGGTTGTGCGGAAGTAACGACTATGTCACACTCGTGTGGATACTGCAGTTTGTAATTTGTATTACTCTGTAAAGGGATTATAATCTGTTGGGCATTAATTAGTATCAATATTATTATAAAAGTTAAGGGTTCACAAAAAAAGAACACTTTAAAACCCTGAAGTGTTCAGTATACTGCACTATGTTACGATTAAAAGTAGTATTAGGAAACAGATCGGCCCTATCTCAAAAAATATCAAGTAGATCGAATCTTGACATTTTAGAAAACACCGGAAACTCTTGACTGGCTCGAGCGTTTTAGGAAATACAAGTGGTTCAATCCATGCTAATATACTAAGTGGCATATAAATCCGAACACCCAGTTTAAATGGTTTTATTTTAATAAAATTTTGTATAAGCACTTAATGAAGCATAATAAGTAAATGATAAAAATTTCAAAATGATTGCACTGCTTTAAAGCCCTTTGACCTTTAATAATGTGTGGATGCACCCTGATGTGCTACGCATTTTCCAACGCGCCTAGGCATGCTTCTGATCAGGTGGTCAATGTCCTCCTGTGGTATCTCATTCCAGGCAACCACCAATTCCTCTCGAAGTGCTTCTAGAGTCTGAGGAGGACGTTGCAAATTGAGCAATCTCCTACCCATCATATCCCACACGTGCTCAATTGGGGATAAGTCGGGAGATCTTGGTGGCCATGGTAACAATGTGACATCATTATGTTGTAAGTAGTCTATTGTGACTCTTGCAACATGTGGTCGGGCATTATCGTGTTGGAAAGTTGGATCTGCCAGGGCGTCAAGATAGGGTAAAAGATGGGGTTCTAGAACTTCGTGGATATAACGCTGCGCGTTCATGTTACCTCTGATGAAGATTAAAGGTGACCTGGAACCATAAGCTATAGCACCCCAAACCATAACTCCAACAGTGTGATGAACATGTCTTTCAACAAAAAACTGTGGATTCCTCCTTTCACCACGTTGCCTTCTAACCCTCGCACGACCATCGTGCATGTCTAAACAAAATCGAGACTCGTCACTAAAGACAATACTGTCCCATTCCTGATCCCAGAGTGACCGTTGTCTGCACCACTCAAGGCGATTACGTCGGTGTTCTCGAGTTAAAGGGAGGACCCAGTGTGGCCGGTATGAAAACAAGCCAAAACTTCTCATTCGTCGGTCAACACTTCGCATGCCAATAGGTCTTCCGTGTTCTGCAAACCATTCATTTGCAATGGACCTGGTAGTGGAGAAACGGTCCCTTAAGGCCAATAATCTTTGGCGGCGATCTTCACGGTCTGTTGTTCTACGGCGGCGTCCAGTGCCCCTTGCTCTTTGCGTACGGCCTTCTCGAAGCCATGCCTGACAACACCTAACCACAGTGTCTACACTTCTTTGCACTCTAACTGCATTTGCCCGAAAAGAAAGTCCAGCTTCCCGAAGTCCCACTATACGGCCCCTATCACACTCACTAAGTTGACGAAATCGTACGGGTCTCCGTACTCTAGGCATCGTAACCGATCGTAAAGGATGTCAAGAACCAAAATCCGCCAACGTTGATTCTTTACTGCGGCTGAAATATTCATTTTTAGAGCGTTAGTGAATTAAAAAGAAGCAGTATAAAAACCGGAATGTCCAACTGATAAGGCTAAAAATTTTTTCACTTGTTATTTACAGTAAGATAAATACATTCACCAACTTTTATTAAAATAAAACCATTTAAACTGGGTGTTCGGATTTATATGCCACTTAGTATATATTCATTCCAATATACGAGTAAATAAATAATGATTTTGGAACTGACAGCGTCATATATGGTGACAACCCATTTTAAAGCGTTTTTTCGATTTCAGTCGGTCATGCTGCTGTGTTTTCGCGGACAAATAACATCGATTCTATCGCAATTCACCTTCAACCTGCTGCGTGTGCAAAATGCGTCAAAAATATATATGAAGAGATTTTAATTGAAACGAATCGTAAATCCCGAATCGAAACGTAAATCGAACGCATATATAGGCAAAAATGACCGGACAAAAAATGTTGCGATTTTCCTTCACAAAGTGCCAACACTCTAGTTGTGTACACTGGACACCAAAACTAATAAAACGTTAATGAGATAATACAAAAATACTGCCGCTGGGATTTGTGTTAACAGGAAGGTAGCCACCGTGACGAAATATGAGGATGCCTGTTCGAGAAATAAGTTTCTTTTGAAGACTCCTGCGCTTTGTACAGTAAACCTTTTTTTGCTGATGACATCTAGAAGATCTATTTCCTGTTTGAGAAAAGTTGTTTTCCTATAGGATCGTTTTCAAAACGCATGCGCATGAGAGATCTTTTAAGTAGCTGCTTTGTTTCGACTTTTCTTAAAATATCATTATGTGACAATCACATGTGAGGCGCTTTAGTCTTGAACATGGTCCAAAAAGCTGATCATTTCCAGTTAACAGTGAAATTTAATGTAAATCTGGAACCCATCCTGTGGCTTCCATGTCAATAATCCCCATGTTTGTTTGGCCAAAGAAACCACATATATTTGAAATTCTTCTTTAACCCCTTAAGTGGCAATGACGTATATATTCGCCAAAATATTTTTTATCCAGGTTGATTATGACGGATATATTCGCCAAAAATATTTTATTGAGGCCATCCATGGCTACCACGTATACGTTCGTTTGTGATGATTTCACCGTACATAAGGAATAAGGAAAAATTACTTGTGTTTGTGATACCGGCAACACCGAAAGTCGTTGTGTGCCGCCATTTGATTTCAGTGTGAGCTAGCAGTCATTATGGTATGGTTTCATATATGATATATATATATATATATATAAAGAGAAAATTATCATGCGGAGAAAGGTATATAACAAAAATAGGAAAATAATGGGCAAAATCCGCAAAAAGTGGATTCGAGCAGAAAATAGGATAGGTAACCCGAGCGATACGTATTTCTGCTGGTTGGCTTCATCAGGCCCGAAATAAATGCACATATGCAACTACAAAAGTAGGTACACATGCCCACACATCCGGATACGGGTGTAACCTGAGGAAACGAATATATATATATATATACATATATATATATATATATATATATATATATATATATATATTTTGAGACGTGGTCATTGTCGTCTAGACCAGTTATGTGAAAAATTAAAGCTTCCGCCTTTTGTTGGGTACTTCGACAAAATTTAAGCAGAGGACTCTTTATACTTTTTTTAATTCTCTCTAGCTTTCAATGGACTTTGCCATCATCATCAGGAGCTGCAATTACAATGATAACAGTAGCAACAATAGTGTAAAAGGAATTTAAATTGACTTAACTTACAGTAGTATGTGAGGATGTTGCTAATTGTTGTTTACGTTCAGGATGAGGGAAACGCCCAGTAACATGGTGAAAGCTGGATAGATGGTACAATGGTCAAAATTATATAAAATACACACAAACGTGTGACAAGAACAAGTTAAAAACAGATGAAACATTTTTTAGAACATGAAAGCATTACATCGTGAAGCCACTTGATGATTGCACAAAATGGTGGTCATGGAATAATGAGTGAGATGAACCCTTTGACAGAAGGCCGAAGGTTGTCAATGTATGTGTAGAAAGATGGTACGAATTGTGAGCGTGTGCCAATGTTGCCAAATCACTTGAGATGATGTGATTTTCAGAATGTTATGTAAGAAATTGTTAAACCGACCAGAGGCAGTTGAACTAACTATATTTTAATTAATGGGAAATTAAATTAACAATTATTATTAAATCGTGAGGAGAAAATTATTAGAATTTGAGTGGAATGAAGTTTATTGGTGGAATCGACCAAGAAACAGATTCCATTTATGGTTGTGAAGAGTCAAAATTTGGGGAGATATGTAAGTTCTCCAATTTTTCGCAGTTTAGCACAAGACTTATCCGCATCCACAACAATAGTTTATTGGTAGACTGGTACCAGAAACCTATGGCCTCAGGTCGGTTTCTCAATTTTAGGTCATACCATAAGCTAGGGTTTAAAATCAACTTGGTGAAACAGATGAAAACAAGGGTAATCAGCATCTCAGACAATACTTTCCACACCTCAAATTTACGTAAACTATCAAAACTGTTCATCAATAATGGTTATCCGAAGTGTCTGATTAACAAGATCTTATTTAGTTCACCTTCCAATATTTTGCCAAACTCTAATGATACATGTAATAGACGCACAACCCCTAATAACAGAACTGACAGAATTCCCAACAATAACATCAATTCAAACAGTACAAACACCAACCCAAACTCCAGACCTGGTTTTGCTGTCCTACCTATCAAGGAACTGACCCCTAAGCTGATCAGATTGTGCAGTCCTTTAAACTTTCGAATTGCTTGCAAATCCGTCCTCACTATAAACTGCATTTTTTCAAAATTGAAAGACAAAGTCCCGCTACTTGGCTTAACCAACACAGTCTACTCCATCAATTGCAACAACTGCAACCAAATATACATAGGTCAGACCTCCAGATCTCTTAAAGGAAGGATTACATCACACAAAAGTGATTCTAGGCTTCATCCTGAAAGATGCGCTCTAACATCTCATGTTAACACAACAGGGCACTCTATGAATTACACAAGTATCAAAGTTCTTGATAAAGAAAAACACTTATCCAAACGTTTATTCCTGGAAATGTCCCACATTTTCATGAATAACAACTGTATCAACAAAAAGACAGATGTTAAGCAACTGAGTGTCATTTACTCATATTTGCTAAACTGCGGAATATTGGAGAACTTACATATCTCCCCAAATTTTGACTCTTCACAACCATAAATGGAATCTGTTTCTTGGTCGATTCCACCAATAAACTTCATTCCACTCAAATTCTAATAATTTTCTCTTCACGATTTAATAATAATTGTTAATTTAATTTCCCATTAATTAAAATATAGTTAATTCAACTGCCTCTGGTCGGTTTAACAATTTCTTACATAACATTCTGAAAATCACTTCATCTGAACTGATTTGGCGACGTTGGCACACGCCCACAATTCGTTCCATCTTTCTACACAGACATTGACAACCTTCGGCCTTCTGTCAAAGGGTTCATCTCACTCATTATTCCATGACCACCATTTTGTGCAATCATGAAGTAGCTTCACGATGTAATGCTTTCATGTTCTAAAAAATTTTTAATCTGTTTTTAACTTGTTCTTGTCACATATTTGTGTGTATTTTATATAATTTTGACCATTGTACCATCTATCCAGCTTTCACCGTGTTACTGGGCGTTTCCCTCATCCTGAACGTAAACAACAATTAGCAACATCCTCACATACTACTGTAAGTTAAGTCAAATTAAATTTATTTTACACTATTGTTGCTACTGTTATCATTGTAATTACAGCTCCTGATGATGATGGCAAAGTCCATTGAAAGCTAGAGAGAATTAAAAAAAGTATAAAGAGTCCTCTTTGCTTAAATTTTGTCGAAGTACCCAACAAAAGGTGGAAGCTTTAATTTTTCACCTATATATATATATATATAATTCCAGTGGTGATGAGAGTCAGTGCACTAGTTATGACGAATCAGATAATGATTCTAATTGAAACGAGGATTTTGAAGAGAGTGATACCGAAAGTGAGCATGAACTTGATTTTGATCCAAATTTGGAAATGCTCTGGACAGAGAACGGGATTCCTAGGCCAGCGTTCCATTTTACGTCAAACAGTGGTGTACAGGTAAACATTTTAAAGGATGTATGGCAAATTTTTGAATATTTTTCAGATGATAATCTAATGGATATAATAGTCAGAGAAACAAACAGATATGCATCGCAGTACATTTCTTCGAATAAAGATAAGCTCAAGTCAAATTCCCAAGCTAAAAAATGGTTTGATAGTAATGAAATTAGGACCCATATCGGGTTGCTAATATTACACAGCATCTGTCCTAAGCCTGAGTCCAAAATGTACTTTTCACGACAAGAGAGCATCGGGACCCCTTTTTTCTCTAAAGTTATTGGTGAGAGACGATTTGATTTGTTGCTAAAGTTTTTACTCTTTGTAAATAATTCTTCTATAAATCCATACATAAATCCGAAAATTGATCAAAGTTTTCCAGTTTTGGATTTGTTAAAAAAAAGTATATGTCAGCTAATGTACCAGAACAAAACAGCCATAGATAAGTCCTTGATAACATGGATAGGCAGACTTGCTTGGAAACAGTACATACCCTCGAAAAGAAGGAACCGATTTGGCATGAAAATGTTTACCTTATGTGAAAGCCGCAGTGATTACATGTACAACATTTTAGTTTATACTGGCGCGGATACTGAAAACAAAGCTTTGTATATAAATGAACCACTACTTCGAGGGTAGTGTTGACATTGATTCGTCCTCCTTTAGATTAGGAATACCGCCTGTTTTTAGATAATTATTAAATGAGCATAGACCTATGCGACAAACTAGTAAAAAGAAGAACGGATAGCGTTGAAACAATGAGAATAAATAGAAAAGGAATACCACTGGAATTAGAAGTAAAATTATAACTGTAGCACGTTTTAGAAGAAAACTCATGATTCAGAAATGACGCGACAAGAAAGACGTCCTTATGATAAGCACAGTCCACGATGACACTGTGAAAAAAATTACAATAAGGAGTGGGGATATTGAAAAGCTATCTTGCGTAATCGATTACAATTAAAAATTACCTTCACTTTTATTGAATTGCTCGTACTAGAGTTAAAAAATACTACATGAAGATGTTTCTATATTTTTTAAGTGTCACTACGTTGAATGCCTTTCAAATTTATAAGAAGAATGGCGGAAAACTAAAAAGACTGAACTTTTGACTGGAGCTGGGTCAAAAAAAATAGTGTAAAAATACAGGAAGCCGTTACAAATAAAAAAAGAAGGTCCAGAACGCCAATGCCCACAAGATCGATAATCGATAATACCACCAACAAGAAAAGCAAAACCGAAAAAAAGGTAAGTCAAAAACTTATCACTCTACGTTTGTCTTATTGCGTTTTTCTTCCGACGCGTTGTATGTGCTGAAAGAAAGAAGCGAAAAGAGAGTCGTTATTGGTGCCTAGAGTGCCGTACTGGTCTCTGTCCTGCACCTTTTTTTGCGATGTACCATACGAAGGAATAATATTTTCTACTATTCAATAAGTAATCTTATGTGCATTTCTTGTTTTAAAACAGTACTACCATAGTATATGTACGCACTTCATTTAGAGTAACCCAATTCACGTGACTTTGACAAATATGTACGCCTGCGCGTCTATTATCAGTGGCAACGACGAATACGTACGCAAGCGATAAAATCATGTGCCACCTGAGAAGTCATCGCTGAAAGCATCTACAGCCACTTAAGGGGTTAATTCCCATTAAACCATACCCATACAAACATGGGGATTAGTAGAACTTAATTCCTGAATACTGTCATCGATTCTAAAGTTCATAATTTACTAGCTATAAGTAATTTAATATATTAGAAAAAGCTTCTGGAATGACCCAATAAACCTGAAAAAATCTTGTGCGAGTTTTTTTGATCGGGCGAAGTTCAAACGATTTTTGACGCAATTTTGGATTCATTAAAATTGCGCTAAACTGAAGCATTTAGTTGTGAGGCGCGAAACTCCAATTAATTCGATAAGCCCATTTTTGACTCCTAGTTTATCATATCATTACTTTAAAGTTCGCAAGATGTACCAATGTGGGCGCAATAAAATTCAGGGGAAATATTTCAATTGCATCGTTAGGGCTTTAACGCACGCTTTTATGTAGTATCCGATTTACCGCATCGTTGGTGACACTTTGTGTGCTGCAAAAAATTGTGTGTGCCGATTAACGGAATAATGCAGTCGTTGTTTCATTATAGAGAGTTTTGGCAATAACAAGTACCGCATATGTGAATGTTAACGATGACCTACTATTGAACTCTTATAACATAAATCTGGACAAGATGGAATGTTGGTCAACGTTAAAATTTATATATACGTATATATATATATATATATATAATATACTTGAGACGTGGTTACTGTCGTCTAGACCAGTTAGGTGAAAAATTAAAGCTTCCGCCTTTTGTTGGGTACTTCGACAAAATTTAAGCAAGGAGGACACTTTATACTTTTTTTATTCTCTCTAGCTATCAATGGTCTTTGCCATCATCATCAGGAGCTGCAATTACATTGATAACAGTAGCAACAATAGTGTAAAATGAATTTAAATTAACTTCAGTAGTATGTGAGGATGTTGCTAATTGTTGTTTACGTTAAGGATGAGGGAAACACCCAGTAACATGGTGAAAGCTGGATAAATGGCACAATGGTCAAAATTATA